>CM022400.1:72143564-72495584 GCA_011833715.1 Carcinoscorpius rotundicauda
ATCAGAACTAAGCTTATTATTCTTCATAGAATGAAAATTGAACACAAGCCTGTGGTGAACATGGAACGCTAAGATCAGAACTAAGCCTATTATTTTTGATGGAATGAAAATTGAGATTAAACTGTTTGCATCTCGATTTCATAAAGAATTCCAACTTCACACGATCAGTTATCTCCTGCAATATGATCAGTACGCTAACCCAGTGATCGATAATTTACACGTTGAGTAATTAGATTGGCATATTGAAACATGGAAGGTGATTCAGTCAGTTGTTTTTTTGTTCTGAGGTTGGTGATAATGTGTTAACTTTATTCCCAATTATTTTGACCTCTTGTTTTCAATAAGTAATCGTTCTTTAGGTAGAGACCAACAAGTTGGTGATTGATTGATTCCTTTTATGAATATATTGAAATAGACTTCGGTTTTACTTTGATAAAACCCATGAGATACAATTTTTCACGTTTCTCCTCTGATTGAATGTGAAGGTAAAGGAAAACTTGGATAAATTGGTTTAAAAGGCTTATCTGAAAAATTGTAAGTTTGTTACAAGTTGGCTATTTGTTGAAGGTAGTGATACTTTTTCAGACATGCATATGTTAGCAAAATAGTTTAATTGAACATTAATATTATTAGCAGTGAGTAAGTCAATAGAACGGTTTCCCTAAATTAAACAACTGAATAGTGTTGTTATGGAATTTGGTAAATAAACCTTTCATGTCATTAAGTTCCTGGAAAGAAATGTGATTGGATTTGTAACAGTATTTAGTAAACATTAACTGAAACTTCATTGGCACAGATTAGTCGTATCAGCATGAATTATTCATAATACTAAAACAGGGGCCACAAAGCTTAAGTCACGAAAGAAGTTTTGTTAGTTTAACGATAGAGAGATTATTTTGATTACATCGTATAATCCTCGCCTCGGGTTCACGTGCAGGCTCGGTGGATGTTGAACTCGTAAAGTGTACGCTTATTAAACTCTGGCTTCGTACGTGTTAACGTATGTCTCTGGGACATAAATACAAGCTCTCGGTTTATTACCAATTATAATACGTCATCAAAGTTAGATATAATAGGACTTAGGTCGTCGTACGGGGAAAGGCTAATTTATTGAATATAAAACAGAGAGATGCCAGAAAATTATAAAAAAATTCATCTGTGACACAAATAACCAAATTCGAATACAAGAACTAAACGAAAATAGAAACGAAGATGGGTCTATTAGTTAATTTGTCCCTAAACTATCGGTAATCCCAGGAGCTGGGATAAGACCGACATTGTCGTTACCGACGAAACAGTAAGTAATGCTAGACTCCTTATACTGGTGGCCTGTATGTTCACTGAACCTATAAAACTTGAATATGTTGAATTGATGCTGGTAGGGATTAATCATTCAATATTGTGACCTTTAACCTTGACAAAATAACTGGATGTTAATGTAGTTGACATACACACAGAGACTTGAGGAAGATGATGGTGTGACGACAAACACTTCACACCTTGTGGTAAAAGGAAATTATAACATCTTCTCTACACTGTATAGCTCAAGCAACAGGTGTCACAAGGAAAATAAATATCTTTTATTAGGACCAGAAGATGGCTGCACTACCAGTGGTGAAAATTAAGGTGATTCGAACTCCTATAGCAACAAAGAATGTATTTTCTTCAAATATATTTTATTTAGTCAGTTATCACACAATTTCTTAATACGGATAGCAGATTCCAAAAAATACTCAGAAGTCATGGGTATAAGACTTCAATATAATGTAGACAATGCAGACATCCATTCTGTACGAGCATTAGTGAGTCAAGGCTCGAACAAAGTTCTTGTCAGTATACAGGGGCTCAAACCCCAGTGAGACACAGTTTAATAATATTTTGAAATTAATTCACTTTTTGTCGTTGTTGTAATGAAATTAGTTCAAGTTTGTCGTCAAATCCCCAAATATCAGAACTGAAACCTTATAAATTATAATAATTCTGGTCTCGGGCCAGGTTTGTGTTTTCTTGGTAAGTCATAAATGTATCTGCATCATGCGAATGGTGCCCAGCCGATTCCAGAAGAAGAAATAATCGAGGCCTACTTAAATAACTTTCTTGCAAGGAGATATACTTGGACAGCAGGGACAGTCATCAGGATAGAGGTGACAGTGGACGCAACAGTAAAGACCATTCCACGCACACAAAAAGCTCTAGAATTTCTGTTCTCGTTAGATAAGACTGGCCACCGATCGGGAAAAAAAAAGCATATGTGAGAGAAAGACGCAGTTTAAAAATAAGGTTCAAGACTGTAAGCATCACGTGCGTTTTCTACGTCCAATAAGAAGAAAGATATAGACTGTGCTGTTGTTAGCCAAATAACACTTGACTGTAATATGTAGACTTTACTGTTGTTAGCCTAACACTAGATTTTAGCCAGATGTGTCTTTAATAAGTCACGTCTTCCTACATACAAGTTAATTTCGGTTTTTACATGCAATTTTTGATTTACATGTAACACGGTTGAAACTTAGCCTTTAGTTATCTTTATGTGATTGAAAAACCATAACAAGGATGATGATGTGGAAGAGAACATAGTGATTCTGTGATTGGTTTTGAAAACCATAACAAGGATGATGATGTGGAAGAGAACTTAGTGATTCTGTGATTGGTTTTGAAAACCATAACAAGGATGATGATGTGGAAGAGAAGTTAGTGATTCTGTGATTGGTTTTGAAAACCATAACAAGGATGATGATGTGGAAGAGAACTTAGTGATTCTGTGATTGGTTTTGAAAACCATAACAAGGATGATGATGTGGAAGAGAACTTAGTGATTCTGTGATTGGTTTTGAAAACCATAACAAGGATGATGATGTGGAAGAGAACATAGTGATTCTGTGATTGGTTTTGAAAACCATAACAAGGATGATGATGTGGAAGAGAACATAGTGATTCTGTGATTGGTTTTGAAAACCATAACAAGGATGATGATGTGGAAGAGAACTTAGTGATTCTGTGATTGGTTTTGAAAACCATAACAAGGATGATGATGTGGAAGAGAACCTAGTGATTCTGTGACTGCTTTTTAAAACCATAAAATGGATAATGATGACGGAAGAGAAATAGTGATTCTCTGATTGTTTTTGAAAACCATAACAAGGGTGATGATGTGGAAGAGAACTTAGTGATTCTGTGATTGGTTTTGAAAACCATAACAAGGATGATGATGTGGAAGAGAACCTAGTGATTCTGTGACTGCTTTTTAAAACCATAAAATGGATAATGATGACGGAAGAGAAATAGTGATTCTCTGATTGTTTTTGAAAACCATAACAAGGGTGATGATGATGGAAGAGAACATAGTGATTTTCTGATTTCTTTTAAACACCCTAACAAGGATGATAACATAACAGTTGTTCTTCTGTCAGCTGATGTTTTACTTTCAATGCAGTTATGCACTACATGGCAAAAAATATGTGCACTCCCAACTGTCTCACCCATATGTGCTTGTTAAACATTTATTTCCAAAACAATGGTCATTAATATGGAGTTGGCCTCCTTTGTGATGGTATAACAGCCTCCATTCTTCTGGGAAGGCTTTTCACTGAACTTTGAAATATATCTGCGGGGATTCGCTTCAATTCGTCCACAAGAGCATTAGTGAGGTCAGGACTCTGTGTAGGCCAGTCAAGTTTTTCCAAACGACCTCGCTTTGTACACGTGCACATTATCATACTGAAACAAAAAGGGCCTTCCCCAAACTGTTGCCACAAAGTTGGAAGCACACAATTCTATAGAATATCATTGTTTGCTGTAGCATTAAGATTTCTCTTCACCGAAACTAAAGAGTAGTCCAAACCATGAAAATCAGCCCCATACAATTATTCCTACTGTATAAACCTTTACAGTTGGCACTATGCATCCAGGCAGGTAGCGTTCTTCTGGCATCCGCCAAACCCAGATTTGTCTATTAGACTGAATGATAGTGAAGTTTGTTTCATCACTTCAGAGAACGTATTTCCAGTGCTTCAAAGTCCAATGGCGGTGTGATTTACACCACTCCAGCCGACGCTTGGCATCGTACATGGTAATCTTACTCTTATGTGCAGCTGTTGGACCATAGAAACATATTTCATGAAGCACCCGGCGAACAGTTCTTGTGCTGACGATGCTTCTAGAGACAGTTTGGAACTCGGTAGTGAGTGTTATAACTGTGGACAGACAAAGTTTAAGCGCTTCAGCACTCGGCGGTTCCATTGTGTGAGCTTGTGTGGTCTACCGCTTCGTGGTTGAGCTGTTGTTGCTCCTAGATGTTTCCAATTCACAGTAACAGCACTTACAGATGACTGGGGCACAAGCAGGACAAGAATCTGACGAATTGACTTGTAGGAAAGGTGTCACCCTATGACAGTTGAAAGAAACTGAGCTCTTCATTACGACTTATTCTACTGTCAATGTTTGTCTATGGAGATTGCATGGCTGTATGCTTGGCTTGAAACTTCTGTTAACAATGGGTGTGGCTGAAATAGCTGAACCCACTAACTAGAAGAGGTTTCCACATACTTTTGGCCACGTGTGTTAGCACGTTCTTCTGTTATTTATGTTTTGTTTTAAAAGATATTCGAATAAACAGGAAAACAATACACAAACTCACTCCCTTCTCTGAAATGTCTTTGTCTCATAATCATCTTTGAGATTTAGTCAAATATTTTTATTTTAGCTATAAGTTGCCCTGATAAGTAATATATATTTATACTTTTTATTTCTCAATATAAAATTTAACATAGGCCCAATTACAGATTAATCAGATGAAACTCATTTTAACAATAAATTTATTTAATGTATTTTATTCGAACAAACGTTTCTCAAGATACCTACGCAGATTCAGTATGTTTTAAACCTATTATGTGTGACTTTTGTTCTCAGGTTTTGGTATTGTGTTATAGTCATCCGATATAGGTCATAAACGTTTTTCTTACTGGAGCGAACAAGGCTATAGCGAATCCAATGAAAATAATTACTAACTTATGGGTATTAACCTCCGAGTTTGAGAAGTCGAGTGTGCCCTAGGAACGGATGTGACGTCATCCATTCTAATTACTTTGAAATGTTTGTTAGGGCTGATGACGAACAATGAAGACCGAGTACGGTAATCAACCAGATGAAATTCTTTAGTAAGTTCATTTTTATTTTCATCGAATTTGGAACTCGGTTGATAAATTGTTGGTTGTTGGTGGACGTTTTAGCGTGACACAATATCTAACCAAACACGGTGCGTGTTTTAATGTTTTCACTCTGTAAATCGTCAGAAGTGAGTTTATTCTAACTGTTTTATTATTTTTGTTTTAAAAATCCATAAATCTCTCGGTTTAGCGACAAAAGCCCTTTCATTACAAAATATAGTCGATATTAATGCTAAGTTGGAAAAAAAGAAACTAATGGATAAAACGAGCGACAGAGACAGATGTACGACTGGTGTTTTACTGAAAGGTTAACTAACCTTCATAAATACATGTACGAAGAACTTTTGAAACTTCCATAAGTGATTCGTAGCTAAAACAATCAGAGAAGAGAAACAAATATTTCGAAGTGTTTAATATTCTGTCAACATGTCTGACACCACGAAAATGAGAAATGCAACAAAACGCGAACGCTAAAAATGAATCTACACTGAGCGTGTCCTAATGATTGGCGTGTCGGAACCGTGATTCGAGGATTCCCGGTTCGCGACCCGTTGCTGTTAAACGCTCCGCATTCTGAAGCCTTGGGAATGTTATAAGAGTGACAGTGAAACATCGTTAATTATCAGACGAGGCGGTAGGTGGTGCTGCTGTTTGTTACGTTCACTCATTTCCTTTGTGTTTGTGTTTTCCGTATAGCAAAGCCACAAAGGGCTATCTGCTTAGCCCACCGAGGGGAATCGAACCCCTGATTTTAGCGTTGTAAGTCCGTAGACATACCGCTGTACTAGCGGGGGTCCACTCATTTCTTATCAATTTAAAGTAAAGAACAGTTGTGTGTAAATAGCCCCTTGTGAGGACATGCTTGAATACTGCAGAACAAGACATGGCCTCTTTTATTTTTACAGAGGGTATTAGTTATTCGGTCCCTAATAAGACTTGGCCAAAAGTTCGGTCTGTACGTGAATTCCACTGTATAAAGTAGGCTGAAGTTACAACACGTAATGTCACTGTTCATTCTCCGGTAGAACAGGGGTAAGTCTACCGATTTGCAACGCTAAAATCAGGGGCTGGATTCACTGCGATGGAAACAGCAGGTGTTGACTTTCTCTTGTTAACGAAGAAACCTGTGTGTTAGACAAGAAAAATTGGTGAACCCACCGTTTTGTTATATTTGGTGCACACGTACAAGAATACGCTGAGATCAATGTTTGGAGATTTGATGTATCTGTAAAATTGGTTTGAACCTTCGAAAGTAGAATTGAAATATGGAAAATAAACAATCCTGATAGGCTTAGCTGGTATCTTGTGTTACCGTGGGGCAAATTTCAAAACCGTCTTCACTAGAGTGATTTTGTTTGAAATTCTTAAGTTCGTGTTTTTTTGTTTAGTGTCGTTACAAAGTTTAAGGATGGTTATTAAATATACATCGTCTGTTCTCGATGATTTGCACGAGTAAAACGCCCGGATTTCCGTGAGTCTGGAGTTTTTCCCGCCCTTTTTGAAAAAAAAAATTGGCGTATTAGAATGAATGGTTCCAAAACCTCAAGAAGACACTTATTAGCACCTTTTCGTGTGTTTACAAGTTTCTAGGTTCAACTGTATCAAACACCTTCTCACTGATTTTGTTGCTTTAAAACAGTTATTATACAAATTAAAAGGTCACATTCTCTTTTGTAAGCAACAGTTTCTAGACCTAGTTAAACATGTCAATTTCTTGCAACACTTAATGTTTATGAAAATGAATAGAACAACAGTGAAAATATATATCCTAGAGAAAATACGAAAATACCGCCATCACAAAAGAACATGTATATCCCAGAGAAAATACGAGAACCCCACCATCACAAAAGAACATGTATATCGAAGAGAAAATACGAGAACCCCACCATCACAAAAGAACATGTATATCCCAGAGAAAACACAAGAACCCGTCTATCACAAAAGAACATGTATATCCTAGAGAAAATACGAGAACCCCACCATCACAAAAGAACATTTGTATTCTAGAGAAAATACGAGAACACCACCATCACAAAAGCACATGTATGTCATTGAGAAAATACTAGAACCCCACCATCACAAAACAACATTTATATTCTAGAGAAAACACGAGAACCCCACCATCACAAAAGAACATTTATATCCTAGAGAAAATATGAGAACCCCACCATCACAAAAGAACATGTATATCCTAGAAAAAATAAGAGAACCCCACAATCACAAAAATGACATTTATATTCCAGAGAAAATACGACAACCCCACCATCACAAAAAAACATGTATGTCCTAGAGAAAATACGAGAACCCCATCATCACAAGAGGACATTTATATCCCATAGAAAATAAGAGAACCCCACCATCACAAAAGAACATGTATATCCTAGAAAAAATACGAGAACCCCACAATCACAAAAATGACATTTATATTCCAGAGAAAATACGACAACCCCACCATCACAAAAGAACATGTATGTCCTAGAGAAAATACGAGAACCCCACCATCACAAGAGGACATTTATATCCCAGAGAAAATAAGAGAACCCCACAATCACAAAAGAACATTTATATCCCAGAGAAAATACGAGAACCCCACCATCACAAAAGAACATTTATATCCCAGAGAAAATACGAGAACCCCACCATCACAAAAGAACATGTATATCCCAAAGAAAATACGAGAACTCCACCATCACAAAAGAGCATTTATATCCTGGAGAAAACACAAGAACCCCACCATGACAAAAATGGCATTTATATTCGAGAGAAAATACGAGAACCCCACCATCACAAAAGAACATTTGTATTCTAGAGAAAATACGAGAACCCCACCATCACAAAAGAACATTTATATCCCAGAGAAAATACGAGAACCCCACCATCACAAAAGAACATTTATATCCTGGAAAAAGCACGAGAACAACAAAATCACAAAAGAATCTTTATATCCTAGAGAAATTACGAGAACCCCACCATCACAAAAGAACATTTATATTGTAGAGAAAACACGAGAACCCCACCATCACAAAAGAACATTTATATTCTAGAGAAAACACGAGAACCCCACCATCATAAAAGAATATTTATATCCTGGAAAAAATACGAGAACCCAAACATCACAAAAGAACATTTATATTCTAGAGAAAATACAAATTCCCAACATCACAAAAGAACATTTATATCTCAAAGAAAATTCGAGAACCCCAACATCGAAAAAGAATATTTATATCCTAGAGAAAATACGAAAACCCCACCATCACAAAAATGACATTTATATTCCAGAGAAAATACGAGAACCCCACCATCACAAAACGACATTTATATCCTAAAGAAAATACGAGAACCCCACTGTCACAAAAGAACATTTGTATTCTAGAGAAAATTCGATAACCCCACCATCATAAAAGAACATTTATATCCTGGAGAAAATACGAGAACCCCACCATCACAAAAATGACATTTATATTCCAGAGAAAATACGAGAACCCCACCATCACAAAACGACATTTATATCCTAAAGAAAATACGAGAACACCACTGTCACAAAAGAACATTTGTATTCTAGAGAAAATTCGATAACCCCACCATCACAAAAGAACATTTATATCCTGGAGAAAATACGAGAACCCCACCATCACAAAAGAACATTTATATCCTAGAGAAAATAAGAGAACCCCACCATCACAAAAGAACATGTATATCCTAGAAAAAATAAGAGAACCCCACAATCACAAAAATGACATTTATATTCCAGAGAAAATACGACAACCCCACCATCACAAAAGAACATGTATGTCCTAGAGAAAATACGAGAACCCCATCATCACAAGAGGACATTTATATACCAGAGAAAATAAGAGAACCCCACCATCACAAAAGAACATGTATATCCTAGAAAAAATACGAGAACCCCACAATCACAAAAATGACATTTATATTCCAGAGAAAATACGACAACCCCACCATCACAAAAGAACATGTATGTCCTAGAGAAAATACGAGAACCCCACCATCACAAGAGGACATTTATATCCCAGAGAAAATAAGAGAACCCCACAATCACAAAAGAACATTTATATCCCAGAGAAAATACGAGAATCCCACCATCACAAAAGAACATTTATATCCCAGAGAAAATACGAGAACCCCACCATCACAAAAGAACATGTATATCCCAAAGAAAATACGAGAACTCCACCATCACAAAAGAGCATTTATATCCTGGAGAAAACACAAGAACCCCACCATGACAAAAATGGCATTTATATTCGAGAGAAAATACGAGAACCCCACCATCACAAAAGAACATTTGTATTCTAGAGAAAATACGAGAACCCCACCATCACAAAAGAACATTTATATCCCAGAGAAAATACGAGAACCCCACCATCACAAAAGAACATTTATATCCTGGAAAAAGCACGAGAACACCAAAATCACAAAAGAATCTTTATATCCTAGAGAAATTACGAGAACCCCACCATCACAAAAGAACATTTATATTGTAGAGAAAACACGAGAACCCCACCATCACAAAAGAACATTTATATTCTAGAGAAAACACGAGAACCCCACCATCATAAAAGAATATTTATATCCTGGAGAAAATACGAGAACCCAAACATCACAAAAGAACATTTATATTCTAGAGAAAATACAAAATCCCAACATCACAAAAGAACATTTATATCTCAAAGAAAATTCGAGAACCCCAACATCGAAAAAGAATATTTATATCCTAGAGAAAATACGAAAACCCCACCATCACAAAAATGACATTTATATTCCAGAGAAAATACGAGAACCCCACCATCACAAAACGACATTTATATCGTAAAGAAAATACGAGAACCCCACTGTCACAAAAGAACATTTGTATTCTAGAGAAAATTCGATAACCCCACCATCATAAAAGAACATTTATATCCTGGAGAAAATACGAGAACCCCACCATCACAAAAATGACATTTATATTCCAGAGAAAATACGAGAACCCCACCATCACAAAACGACATTTATATCCTAAAGAAAATACGAGAACACCACTGTCACAAAAGAACATTTGTATTCTAGAGAAAATTCGATAACCCCACCATCATAAAAGAACATTTATATCCTGGAGAAAATACGAGAACCCCACCATCACAAAAGAACATTTATATCTCAGAGAAAATACGAGAACCACAACATCACAAAACAACATTTATATTCTAGATCAATTACAAAAATCCCACCATCATAAAAGAACATTTATATCCTAAAGTAAAAACGAGAACCCCACCATCACAAAAGAACATGTATGTCCTAGAGAAAATACGAGAACCCCACCATCAAAAAAGAACATGTATGTCCTAGAGAAAATACGATAACCCCACCATCACAAAAATGACATTTATATTCGAAAGAAAATACGAGAACCCCACCATCACAAGAGAACTTTTATATCCCAGAGAAAATACGAGAACACCACCATCACAAAAGGACATTTGTATTCTAGAAAAAATTCGAGAACCCCAACATCACAAGAGGACATTTATATTTCAGAGAAAATAAGAGAACCCCACCATCACAAAAGAACATGTATAT
Source organism: Carcinoscorpius rotundicauda (assembly GCA_011833715.1). Classification (NCBI taxonomy): domain Eukaryota; kingdom Metazoa; phylum Arthropoda; class Merostomata; order Xiphosura; family Limulidae; genus Carcinoscorpius; species Carcinoscorpius rotundicauda. The sequence continues at coordinate 72,154,313 of CM022400.1, forward strand.
CCTAGAAAAAATACGAGAACCCCACAATCACAAAAATGACATTTATATTCCAGAGAAAATACGACAACCCCACCATCACAAAAGAACATGTATGTCCTAGAGAAAATAGGAGAACCCCACCATCACAAGAGGACATTTATATCCCAGAGAAAATAAGAGAACCCCACAATCACAAAAGAACATTTATATCCCAGAGAAAATACGAGAACCCCATCATCACAAAAGAACATTTATATCCCAGAGAAAATACGAGAACCCCACCATCACAAGAGAACTTTTATATCCCAGAGAAAATACGAGAACACCACCATCACAAAAGGACATTTGTATTCTAGAAAAAATTCGAGAACCCCAACATCACAAGAGGACATTTATATTTCAGAGAAAATAAGAGAACCCCACCATCACAAAAGAACATGTATATCCTAGAAAAAATACGAGAACCCCACAATCACAAAAATGACATTTATATTCCAGAGAAATACGACAACCCCACCATCACAAAAGAACATGTATGTCCTAGAGAAAATAGGAGAACCCCACCATCACAAGAGGACATTTATATCCCAGAGAAAATAAGAGAACCCCACAATCACAAAAGAACATTTATATCCCAGAGAAAATACGAGAACCCCATCATCACAAAAGAACATTTATATCCCAGAGAAAATACGAGAACTCCACCATCACAAAAGAGCATTTATATCCTGGAGAAAACACAAGAACCCCACCATCACAAAAATGACATTTTATTCGAGAGAAAATACGAGAACCCCACCATCACAAAAGAACATTTGTATTCTAGAGAAAATACGATAACCCCTCTATTACAAAAGAACATTTATATCCCACAGAAAATACGAGAACATTACCATCACAACAGGACTTTTATATCCCAGAGAAAATACGAGAACCCCACCATCACAAAAGAACATTTATATCCTGGAGAAAGCACGAGAACCACACCATCACAAAAGAATCTTTATATCCTAGAGAAATTACGAGAACCCCATCATCACAAAAGAACATTTATATTGTAGAGAAAACACGAGAACCCCACCATCACAAAAGAACATTTATATTCTAGAGAAAACACGATAACCCCACCATCATAAAAGAATATTTATATCCTGGAGAAAATACGAGAACCCCAACATCACAAAACAACATTTATATTCTAGAGAAAATACAAAATCCCACCATCATAAAAGAACATTTATATCCTGGAGAAAAAACGAGAACCCCAACATCACAAAAGAACATTTATATTCTAGAGAAAATACAAAATCCTACCATCATAAAAGAACATTTATATCCTGGAGAAAATAGGAGAACCCCACCATCACAAAAGAACATTTATATCCCAGAGAAAATACGAGAACCCCACCATCACAAAAGAACATGTATATCCCAAAGAAAATACGAGAACTCCACCATCACAAAAGAGCATTTATATCCTGGAGAAAACACAAGAACCCCACCATGACAAAAATGACATTTATATTCGAGAGAAAATACGAGAACCCCACCATCACAAAAGAACATTTGTATTCTAGAGAAAATACGAGAACCCCACCATCACAAAACAACATTTATATCCCAGAGAAAATACGAGAACCCCACCATCACAAAAGAACATTTATATCCTGGAAAAAGCACGAGAACACCAAAATCACAAAAGAATCTTTATATCCTAGAGAAATTACGAGAACCCCACCATCACAAAAGAACATTTATATTGTAGAGAAAACACGAGAACCCCATCATCACAAAAGAACATTTATATTCTAGAGAAAACACGAGAACCCCACCATCATAAAAGAATATTTATATCCTGGAGAAAATACGAGAACCCCAACATCACAAAAGAACATTTATATTCTAGAGAAAATACAAAATCCCAACATCACAAAAGAACATTTATATTTCAAAGAAAATTCGAGAACCCCAACATCGAAAAAGAATATTTATATCCTAGAGAAAATACGAAAACCCCACCATCACAAAAATGACATTTATATTCCAGAGAAAATACGAGAACCCCACCATCACAAAACGACATTTATATCCTAAAGAAAATACGAGAACCCCACTGTCACAAAAGAACATTTGTATTCTAGAGAAAATTCGATAACCCCACCATCATAAAAGAACATTTATATCCTGGAGAAAATACGAGAACCCCAACATCACAAAAGAACATTTATATCCCAGAGAAAATACGAGAACCCCACCATCACAAAAATGACATTGATATTCGAGAGAAAATACGAGAACCACAGCATCACAAAAATGACATTGATATTCGAAAGAAAATACGACAACCCCACCATCACAAAAGAACATGTATGTCCTAGAGAAATTACGAGAACCCCACCATCACAAAAGAACATTTATATTTTTGAGAAAATACAAAAATCCCACCATCATAAAAGAACATTTATATCCTGGAGAAAACACGAAAACCCTACCATCACAAAAGAACATTTATATCTCAGAGAAAATTCGAGAACCCCAACATCACAAAAGAATATTTATATCCTAGAAAAAATACGAGAACCCCACCATCACAAAAATGACATTTATATTCCAGAGAAAATACGAGAACCCCACCATCACAAAACGACATTTATATCCTAAAGAAAATACGAGAACCCCACTGTCACAAAAGAACATTTGTATTCTAGAGAAAATTCGATAACCCCACCATCATAAAAGAATATTTATATTCTAAAGAAAACACGATAACCCCACCATCATAAAAGAACATTTATATCCTGGAGAAAATACGAGAACCCCACCATCACAAAAGAACATTTATATCCCAGAGAAAATACGAGAACCCCAACATCACAAAACAACATTTATATTCTAGAGAAAATACAAAATCCCACAATGATAAAAGAACATTTATATTCTGAAGAAAACACGAAAACCCTACCATCACAAAAGAACATTTATATCCTGGGGAAAATACGAGAACCACAACATCACAAAAGAACATTTATATTCTAGAGAAAATACAAAAATCCCACCATCATAAAAGAACATTTATATCCTGGAGAAAACACGAGAACTCCACCATCACAAAAGAACATGTATGTCCTAGAGAAAATACGAGAACCCCACCATCACAAAAGGACATTTATATCTTAGAGAAAATACGAGAACCTTACCATCACAAAAACATTTATATTCTTGAGAAAATACGAGAACCCCACCATCACAAAAGAACATTTGTATTCTAGAGAAAATACGATTACCCCACCATCACAAAAGGACATTTGTATTCTAGAAAAAATACGAGAATCCCACCATCACAAAAGAACATTTGAATTCTGGAGAAAATACGATAACCCCACAATCACAAAAATGACATTTATATCCCAGAGAAAATACGACAACCCCTACATCACAAAAGAACATGTATGTCCTAGAGAAAATACGAGAACCCCAACATCACAAGAGTACATTTATATTTCAGAGAAAATAAGAGAACGCCACCATCACAAAAGAACATGTATATCCTAGAAAAAATACGAGAACCACACAAATCACAAAAGTGACATTTATATTCCAGAGAAAATACGACAACCCCACCATCACAAAAGAACACGTATGTCCTAGAGAAAATAGGAGAACCCCACCATCACAAGAGGACATTTATATCCCAGAGAAAATAAGAGAACCCCACCATCACAAAAGAACAATTATATCCCAGAGAAAATACGAAAACCCCACCATCACAAAAGAACATTTATATCCCAGAGAAAATACGAGAACCCCACCATCACAAAAGAACATGTATATCCCAGAAAAAATACGAGAACTCCACCATCACAAAAGAGCATTTATATCCTGGAGAAAACACAAGAACCCCACCATAACAAAAGAACATGTATATCCCAGAGAAAATACGAGAACTCCACCATCACAAAAGAGCATTTATATCCTGGAGAAAACACAAGAACCCCACCATCACAAAAATGACATTTATATTCGAGAGAAAATACGAGAACCCCACCATCACAAAAGAACATTTGTATTCTAGAGAAAATACGGTAACCCCACTATCACAAAAGAACATTTATTATGTAGAGAAAACACGAGAACCCCACCATCACAAAAGAACATTTATATTTCAGAGAAAATTCGAGAACCCCAACATCACAAAAGAATATTTATATCCTAGAGAATATACGAGAACCCCACCATCACAAAAATGACATTTATATTCCAGAGAAAATTCGAGAACCCCACCATCACAAAACGAGATTTATTTCCTAAAGAAAATACGAGAACCCCACTGTCACAAAAGAACATTTGTATTCTAGAGAAAATTCGATAACCCCACCATCATAAAAGAATATTTATATTCTAAAGAAAACACGATAACCCCACCATCATAAAAGAACATTTATATCCCAGAGAAAATACGAGAACCACAACATCACAAAAGAACATTTATATTCTAGAGAAAATACAAAAATCTCACCATGATAAAAGAACATATATATCCTGGAGAAAACACGAAAACTCCACCATCACAAAAGAACATGTATGTCCTAGAGAAAATACGAGAACCCCACCATCACAAAAGGACATTTATATCTTAGAGAAAATACGAGAACCTTACCATCACAAAAAACATTTATATTCTTGAGAAAATACGAGAACCCCACCATCACAAAAGAACATTTGTATTCTAGAGAAAATACAAAATCCCACAATCATAAAAGAACATTTATATTCTTAAGAAAACACGAAAACCCTACCATCACAAAAGAACATTTATATCTGAGAGAAAATTCGAGAACCCCAACATCACAAAAGAATATTTATATCCTAGAGAAAATACGAGAACCCCACCATCACAAAAAGAAATTTATATTCCAGAGAAAATACGAGAACCCCACCATCACAAAACCACATTTATATCCTAAAGAAAATACGAGAACCCCACTGTCACAAAAGAACATTTGTATTGTAGAGAAAATTCGATAACCCCACCATCATAAAAGAACATTTCTATCCTGGAGAAAATACGAGAACCCCACCATCACAAAAGAATATTTATATCCCAGAGAAAATACGAGAACCACAACATCACAAAAGAACATTTATATTCTAGAGAAAATACAAAAATCCCACCATCATAAAAGAACATTTATATCCTGGAGAAAACACGAGAACTCCACCATCATAAAAGAACATGTTTGTCCAAGAAAAAATACGAGAACCCCACCATCAAAAAAGAACATGAATGTCCCAGAAAAAATACGAGAACCCCACCATCACAAAAGGACATTTATATCTTAGAGAAAATACGAGAACCTTACCATCACAAAAACATTTATATTGTTCAGAAAATACGAGAACCCCACCATCACAAAAGAACATTTGTATTCTAGAGAAAATACGAATACCCCACCATCACAAAAGAACATTTATATCCCAAAGAAAATCCGAGAACCCCAACAACAGAGAAGAACATTTATATCCTAGAGAAAATACGAGAACCACACCATCACAAATATGACATTGATGTTCGAGAGAAAATACGACAACCCCACCATCACAAAAGAACATGTATGTCCTAGAGAAAATACGATAACCCCACCATCACAAAAGAACATTTATATCCCAGAGAAAATACGAGATCCCCACCATCACAAAAGAACATGTATGTCCTAGAGAAAATACGAGAACCCCACCATCAAAAAAGAACATGTATGTCCCAGAGAAAATACGAGAACCCCACCATCACAAAAGGACATTTATATCTTAGAGAAAATACGAGAACCTTACCATCACAAAAACATTTATATTCTTAAGAAAATACGAGAACCCCACCATCACAAAAGGACATTTATATCTTAGAGAGAATACGAGAACCTTACCATCACAAAAACATTTATATTCTTAAGAAAATACGAGAACCCCACCATCACAAAAGAACATTTGTATTCTTGAGAAAATACGATAACCCCACTATCACAAAAGAACATTTATATCCCAGAGAAAATCCGAGAACCCCAACAACAGAAAAGAACATTTATATCCTAGAGAAAATACGAGAACCACACCTTCACAAAAATGACATTGATATTCGAGAGAAAATACGACAACCCCACCATCACAAAAGAACATGTATGTCCTAGAGAAAATACGATAACCCCACCATCACAAAAGAACATTTATATCCCAGAGAAAATACGAGAACCCCACCATCACAAAAATGACATTGATATTCGAGAGAAGATACGAGAATCTCACCATCACAAAAGAACATTTATATCCTAGAGAAAATACGAGAACCCCACCATCGCAAAAGAACATTTATATTCTAGAGAAAACACGAGAACACCAAAATATGAAAAGAACATTTTTATTCTAGAGAAAACACGAGAACCTCACCATCATAAAAACATTTATATCCTGAAGAAAATACTAGAACCCCACCATCACAAAACAACATTTGTATTCTAGAAAAAATACGATAACCGACCATCACAAAAGAACATTTATATTCCAGAGAAAATACGAGAATCCTACAAATGCATAGGAACATTTATATCCCAGAAAAAATACAAGAACCCCACCATCACAAAAGAAAATTTATATCTTAGAGAAAATAGGAGAACCTTACCATCACAAAAAAACATGTATATTTTAGAAAAAATACGAGAACCCCATCATCACAAAACATTTATATTTTAGAAAAAACACGAGAACCCCACCATCATAAAAGAACATTTATATCCTGGAGAAAATACGAGAACCCCAAAATCACAAAACAACATTTATATCCTAGAGAAAATACGAGAACCTTACCATCACAAAAGAACATTTCTATTCTAGAGAAAATACGAGAACCCCACCATCACAAAAGAACATGTATATCCTAGAGAAAATACGAGAACCCTACCATCATAAAGGACATTTATATCCCAGAGAAAATACGAGAACCCCACCATCACAAAAGAACATTTGAATTCTAGAGAAAATATGATAACCCCACCATCACAAAAGAACATTTATATCCCAGAGAAAATACGAGAACCCCAACATCACAAAACAACATTTATATCCAGAGAAAATACGAGAACCCCACCATCACAAAAATGACATTGATATTCGAGAGAAAATACGAGAACCCCACCATCACAAAAGAACATGTATGTCCTATAGAAAATACGAAAACCTCACCATCTCAAAACAACATTTATATTCTAGAAAAAACACGAGAACCCCACCATCATAAAAGAACATTTATATCTTGGAGAAAATACAAGAACCCCTAAATCAAAAAACAACATTTATATCCTATAGAAAATACGAGAACCTTACCATCACACAAAGACATTTATATCCTAGAGAAAATACGAGAACTTCACCATCACAAAAGAACATTTGTATTCTAGAGAAATTACGAGAACCCCACCATCACAAAAGAACATTTATATCCTAGAGAAAATACGAGAACTTCACCATCACAAAAGAACATTTGTATTCTAGAGGAAATACGAGTACCCTACCATCATAAAAGAACATTTATATCCTGGAGAAAATACGAGAACCCCACCATCACAAAAGAACATTGATATTCTAGAGAAAACACGAAAACCCCACCATTACAAAAGAACATTTATATTCTAGAAAAAATACGAGAACCTCACCATCACAAAAGAACATTTGTTTTCGAGAGAAAATACGAGAACCCCACCATCACAAAAGAACATGTATGTCTTAGAGAAAATAGGAGAACCGCAACATTACAAAAGGACATTTTTATCCTAGAGAAAATACGAGAACCCCATCATCACAAAAGAACATTTGAATTCCAGAGAAAATACTTGAACTTCACCATCAGAAAAAACATTTGTATTCTAGAGATAATACGAGAACCCCACCATCACAAAAGAGCATTTGTATTTTAGAAAAAATACGAGAACCCCACCATCACAAAAGAACATTTGTATTTTAGAAAAAATACGATAACCCCACCATCACAAAAGATTATTTATATCCCAGAGAAAATACGAGAACCCCAACATCACAAAAGAACATTTATATTTTAGAGAAAATACAAAAATCCCACCATCATATATATCATCATCATATATCCTGGAAAAAACACGAGAACCCTAACATCACAAAAGAACATCTAAATCCTAGAGAAAATACGAGAACCCCAACATCACAAAGGAACATTTATATCCTAGAGAAAATAAGAGAACCCCACCATCACAAAAGAACATTTGTATTCTAGAGAAAATACGAGAACCACACCATCATAAAAGAACATTTATATCCTGGAGAAAATACGAGAAACCCACAATCACAAAAGAACATGTATGTCCTAGAGAAAATACGATAACCCCACCATCACAAAAGGACATTCATGTCTTAGAAAAAATACGAGAACCCCACCATCACAAAAATGACATTTATATTCGAGAGATAATACGAGAACCCTACCACCACAAAAGAACATTTATATCCCAGAGAAAATACGAGAACACCACCATCGCAGATGAACATTTATATCCCAGAAAAAAAACGAGAACACCACCATCATAAAAGAACATTTATATCCTGGAGAAAATACGAGAACCCCACCATCACAAAAGAACATTTATATCGTAGAGAAAATACGAGAACCCCACCATCACAAAAGAACATTTATATTCTAGAGAAACACGATAATTCCACCATCATAAAACAACATTTATATCCTGGAGAAAATGCGAGAACCCCAACATCACAAAAGAACATTTATATTCTAGAGAAAATACAGAAATCTCACCATCACAAAAGAACATTTATATCCTGGAGAAAAAGGAGAACCCTACCATCACAAAAGAACATTTATATCCCAGAGAAAATACGAGAACCCCACCATCAAAAAAGAACATGTATGTCCTAGAGAAAATACGAGAATCCCACCATCACAAAAATGACATTTATATTCGAGAGAAAATACGCGAACCTCACCATCACAACAGAACATGTATGTCCTAGAGAATATACGAGAACCCCACAATCAGAAAAGAACATTTATATCCCAGAGAAAATACGAGAACCCCACCATCACAAAAGAGCATTTGTATTTTAGAAAAAATACGAGAACCCCACCATCACAAAAGAACATTTGTATTTTAGAAAAAATACGATAACCCCACCATCACAAAAGATTATTTATATCCCAGAGAAAATACGAGAACCCCAACATCACAAAAGAACATTTATATTTTAGAGAAAATACAAAAATCCCACCATCATATATATCATCATCATATATCCTGGAAAAAACACGAGAACCCTAACATCACAAAAGAACATCTAAATCCTAGAGAAAATACGAGAACCCCAACATCACAAAGGAACATTTATATCCTAGAGAAAATAAGAGAACCCCACCATCACAAAAGAACATTTGTATTCTAGAGAAAATACGAGAACCACACCATCATAAAAGAAAATTTATATCCTTGAGAAAATACGAGAAACCCACAATCACAAAAGAACATGTATGTCCTAGAGAAAATACGATAACCCCACCATCACAAAAGGACATTCATGTCTTAGAAAAAATACGAGAACCCCACCATCACAAAAATGACATTTATATTCGAGAGATAATACGAGAACCCTACCACCACAAAAGAACATTTATATCCCAGAGAAAATACGAGAACACCACCATCGCAGATGAACATTTATATCCCAGAAAAAAAACGAGAACACCACCATCATAAAAGAACATTTATATCCTGGAGAAAATACGAGAACCCCACCATCACAAAAGAACATTTATATCGTAGAGAAAATACGAGAACCCCACCATCACAAAAGAACATTTATATTCTAGAGAAACACGATAATTCCACCATCATAAAACAACATTTATATCCTGGAGAAAATGCGAGAACCCCAACATCACAAAAGAACATTTATATTCTAGAGAAAATACAGAAATCTCACCATCACAAAAGAACATTTATATCCTGGAGAAAAAGGAGAACCCTACCATCACAAAAGAACATTTATATCCCAGAGAAAATACGAGAACCCCACCATCAAAAAAGAACATGTATGTCCTAGAGAAAATACGAGAATCCCACCATCACAAAAGAACATTTATATCTTTGAGAAAATACGAGAACCCCACCATCAGAAAAGAACATGTATGTCCTAGAGTAAATACGAGAACCCCACAATCACAAAAATGACATTTATATTCGAGAGAAAATACGCGAACCTCACCATCACAACAGAACATGTATGTCCTAGAGAATATACGAGAACCCCACAATCAGAAAAGAACATTTATATCCCAGAGAAAATACGAGAACCCCACCATCACAAAGGAGCATTTATATCCTAGAGAAAACACGAGAACCCCAACATCACAAAAAAACATTTATATTCTAGAAAAAAATTGAGAATTCCACCATCACAAAAGAACATGTATATACTTGATAAAATACGAGAACCCCACCATCACAAAAACGACATTTATATTCGAGAGAAAACACAAGAACCCCACCATCACAAAAGAACATTTATTTCCTAGAGAAACTACGAAAACCCCACTATCACAAAGGAGCATTTATATCCTAGAGAAAATTCGAGAATTCCACCATCACAAAAATGACATTTATATTCGAGAGAAAATACGAGAACCCCAACATCACAAAAGAACATGTATGTCCTAGAGAAAATACGAGAACCCCACCATCACAAAAGGACATTTATATCCTAAAGAAAATACGAGAACCCCAACATCACAAAAGAACATTTATATTTTAGAGAAAATACAAAAATCCCACCATCATATATATCATCATCATATATCCTGGAAAAAACACGAGAACCCTAACATCACAAAAGAACATCTAAATCCTAGAGAAAATACGAGAACCCCAACATCACAAAGGAACATTTATATCCTAGAGAAAATAAGAGAACCCCACCATCACAAAAGAACATTTGTATTCCAGAGAAAATACGATAACCACACCATCATAAAAGAACATTTATATCCTGGAGAAAATACGAGAAACCTACAATCACAAAAGAACATGTATGTCCTAGAGAAAATACGAAAACCCTACCATCACAAAAGAACATGTCTATCCTACAGAAAATACGAGATCCCCACAATCACAAAAGAACATTTTTATCCTAGAGAAAATACGAGAACTTCACCATCACAAAAGAACATGTATATCCTAGAAAAAATACGATAACCCCACCATCACAAAAGGACATTCATGTCTTAGAAAAAATACGAGAACCCCACCATCACAAAAATGACATTTATATTCGAGAGATAATACGAGAACACCACCATCGCAGATGAACATTTATATCCCAGAAAAAAAACGAGAACACCACCATCATAAAAGAACATTTATATCCTGGAGAAAATACGAGAACCCCACCATCACAAAAGAACATTTATATCGTAGAGAAAATACGAGAACCCCACCATCACAAAAGAACATTTATATTCTAGAGAAACACGATAATTCCACCATCATAAAACAACATTTATATCCTGGAGAAAATGCGAGAACCCCAACATCACAAAAGAACATTTATATTCTAGAGAAAATACAGAAATCTCACCATCACAAAAGAACATTTATATCCTGGAGAAAAAGGAGAACCCTACCATCACAAAAGAACATTTATATCCCAGAGAAAATACGAGAACCCCACCATCAAAAAAGAACATGTATGTCCTAGAGAAAATACGAGAATCCCACCATCACAAAAGAACATTTATATCTTTGAGAAAATACGAGAACCCCACCATCAGAAAAGAACATGTATGTCCTAGAGTAAATACGAGAACCCCACAATCACAAAAATGACATTTATATTCGAGAGAAAATACGCGAACCTCACCATCACAACAGAACATGTATGTCCTAGAGAATATACGAGAACCCCACAATCAGAAAAGAACATTTATATCCCAGAGAAAATACGAGAACCCCACCATCACAAAGGAGCATTTATATCCTAGAGAAAACACGAGAACCCCAACATCACAAAAAAACATTTATATTCTAGAAAAAAATTGAGAATTCCACCATCACAAAAGAACATGTATATACTTGATAAAATACGAGAACCCCACCATCACAAAAACGACATTTATATTCGAGAGAAAACACAAGAACCCCACCATCACAAAAGAACATTTATTTCCTAGAGAAACTACGAAAACCCCACTATCACAAAGGAGCATTTATATCCTAGAGAAAATTCGAGAATTCCACCATCACAAAAATGACATTTATATTCGAGAGAAAATACGAGAACCCCAACATCACAAAAGAACATGTATGTCCTAGAGAAAATACGAGAACCCCACCATCACAAAAGGACATTTATATCCTAAAGAAAATACGAGAACCCCAACATCACAAAAGAACATTTATATTTTAGAGAAAATACAAAAATCCCACCATCATATATATCATCATCATATATCCTGGAAAAAACACGAGAACCCTAACATCACAAAAGAACATCTAAATCCTAGAGAAAATACGAGAACCCCAACATCACAAAGGAACATTTATATCCTAGAGAAAATAAGAGAACCCCACCATCACAAAAGAACATTTGTATTCCAGAGAAAATACGATAACCACACCATCATAAAAGAACATTTATATCCTGGAGAAAATACGAGAAACCCACAATCACAAAAGAACATGTATGTCCTAGAGAAAATACGAAAACCCTACCATCACAAAAGAACATGTCTATCCTACAGAAAATACGAGATCCCCACAATCACAAAAGAACATTTTTATCCTAGAGAAAATACGAGAACTTCACCATCACAAAAGAACATGTATATCCTAGAAAAAATACGATAACCCCACCATCACAAAAGGACATTCATGTCTTAGAAAAAATACGAGAACCCCACCATCACAAAAATGACATTTATATTCGAGAGATAATACGAGAACCCTACCACCACAAAAGAACATTTATATCCCAGAGAAAATACGAGAACACCACCATCGCAGATGAACATTTATATCCCAGAAAAAAAACGAGAACACCACCATCATAAAAGAACATTTATATCCTGGAGAAAATACGAGAACCCCACCATCACAAAAGAACATTTATATCGTAGAGAAAATACGAGAACCCCACCATCACAAAAGAACATTTATATTCTAGAGAAACACGATAATTCCACCATCATAAAACAACATTTATATCCTGGAGAAAATGCGAGAACCCCAACATCACAAAAGAACATTTATATTCTAGAGAAAATACAGAAATCTCACCATCACAAAAGAACATTTATATCCTGGAGAAAAAGGAGAACCCTACCATCACAAAAGAACATTTATATCCCAGAGAAAATACGAGAACCCCACCATCAAAAAAGAACATGTATGTCCTAGAGAAAATACGAGAATCCCACCATCACAAAAGAACATTTATATCTTTGAGAAAATACGAGAACCCCACCATCAGAAAAGAACATGTATGTCCTAGAGTAAATACGAGAACCCCACAATCACAAAAATGACATTTATATTCGAGAGAAAATACGCGAACCTCACCATCACAACAGAACATGTATGTCCTAGAGAATATACGAGAACCCCACAATCAGAAAAGAACATTTATATCCCAGAGAAAATACGAGAACCCCACCATCACAAAGGAGCATTTATATCCTAGAGAAAACACGAGAACCCCAAAATCACAAAAAAACATTTATATTCTAGAAAAAAATTGAGAATTCCACCATCACAAAAGAACATGTATATACTTGATAAAATACGAGAACCCCACCATCACAAAAACGACATTTATATTCGAGAGAAAACACAAGAACCCCACCATCACAAAAGAACATTTATTTCCTAGAGAAACTACAAAAACCCCACCATCACAAAGGAGCATTTATATCCTAGAGAAAATTCGAGAATTCCACCATCACAAAAATGACATTTATATTCGAGAGAAAATACGAGAACCCCAACATCACAAAAGAACATGTATGTCCTAGAGAAAATACGAGAACCCCACCATCACAAAAGGACATTTATATCCTAAAGAAAATACGAGAACCCCACCATCACAAAAGAAGATTTATATCCCAGAGAAAGTACGAGAACCTTACCATCACAAAAGAACATTTATACTCTAGAGAAAACACGAGAACCCCAACATCACAAAAGAACATTTATATCTTAGACAAAATACGAGAACCCCACCATCACAAAAGAACATTGATATCTTAGAGAAAATACGAGAACCCCAATATCACCAAAGGACATTTATATCCTAGAGAAAATACGAGAACCCCAACATCACAAAAGAACTCGTTCCCTGGAAAATTGGCTTTTGTAAATTAATTGATTTTTAACGTTGATGAAAAAAAAGATATTTATAAACTTTCTATTTAAAGCGGAGTTTGTGCACGAGTTTGTTTACATATCTTTCATTTGAGTCTTCACAAAGGAACGTCTTACAGCTCCAACCATGTGTAACGTTTCCTCTTGGAATTCTGTACGAGATACATCAGCTTACACTGAATAACAACACGTTTTCTTGTCAGCAGTACCTGCTGTAGAGGAGACGTAGTGGATGTCGTCAACTTGAAGTTTTGTGCCTAGCTCGAAGAATGAATGTTGCATTTCTTGCACTCAATGTTGTTATTTTTTATATTATCAGCTGGTCGTGTTCCTTGTCGAGACTGTCCTGTATGTCGATACCAGTTTCTACTGGTAACTATGACACCTGCATTGCAGGTTCGGTATTTCGAGCCCAAGACAAAATTCACTAAACTGGGCACCATAATGATAAGTAAAATCTGGAGTAGATTGTAAGACATAGCACGTGGCCCTTCCACGTGTGGGCGCACCGAGACATTTCCCAGTTTACACGGAACTTCGTACGTTACCGGTGCTATAAAACCTAACAGACGAACAAGTCAGGTTTACCTGGACATTGATAACTATGGAACCTACACGGAACGTTAGAGATAACCGGTACTCTAAAGCCCAACAGACAAACAAGCTAGGTTTACCTGGACATTGATAACTATGGAACATACACGGAACGTTACAGATATCCGGTACTCTAAAGCCAAACAGAGAAACAAGCTAGGTTTTCCTGGACATATGCGTGTATTAAGCCAAAACGCTGTTTCATTTGAAACCCAATAACGACCGAGTGGCGTGTATGTTTTTAGAGGCTGCATCCGCTCGCTATCATGAATTAGAATTTTGGATACCATGTATGTTGCTTGAACAGTTTATATTCCATTAATAACTTGAATTTTGTGTTCTAATTCACACTGCACAATATTTGAATAACATTTTAGTTTCCAACGCTTCTCAGTTAACAAACACGAACCAAATTGATTTCGTCCGGATGAATTGGCGGGTATAAAAGAAAGATTATTTGATATAAAACACTTCCCATGATATGTGAAAGATGTTCCTCTGGGAAGAACGGTTTCGTTTAGCAACTCCGGTTTCTGTAAGGACACACACATTTCTCGGTTTGAATATTAATTCTCTAGAGTGGTTTATTGACAAAAGTTTAAGATACAACAATGACAAATATCAACATTTACAAAAACAAAACACAAAAGAATTGAATGCAATCGAAACGAGAAACGTCTTCTCCAAGAAATTAATCATTAGTTTCATTAATTTATTCCTACGTGTTTTTTTAGGTTCGTTGTAGTTAGGCTGATCTTTCTTTATATTTTAAACTGAAGTCTGGTCAACATTTATGAACATGATTTATCACCAAAACTGGTCGTTCTCGAATATGACGTTTTGTCGGTTGTGTGAGTTTCAGAATTTCATTAAACCAAATACAAAAGGGCGAAATGAGATAAATCTAACAATTTGCACAGAAGCAACTGACAAGCTGAGAACATAATTTATACGGACCATATAAAAACTCGTTACGTGTGTCTCGCTGGTATAAAACATGGTAATATCGAGTTATATAGTGCCTTAAGTTATTTAAGTTGATAGTTAAATCATACAGGAACACGGAAACATGTATAATAACATTAACTTTAGTGGGAATGTTTTGAAGAAAAACAATACAACTTAAATACAACTTTCTTCAATATCGTATTGTTATATTTGTTTTTAATTAACCATCTTATTTATAATTTCAGTTTTCCTAATTTTATAAATTGTATATTCTAAAAAAGTAACATGCTGGTTATTTTTGTATCTTTCTTAGTGTTAAGTAAACGTGTCAAGGGCCAGGAAGCTGACACTGTGGGAGAACAGAAATTTTACACCTGTTGAAACGTTTGAACATCTGACTAAACCCTGCTTACACCCAACGCTTTCTTCTCACTGAATGTTGTACTGAGCGTGAAAGGTCACTCAAGTCTGTTAAAGCAAGGACAGGGTCACTTATTTGTGACAATAAATAACAGAATCTTTATCGCACCGAACAAACGCTAAGAAAAAACTTCAATTCTAAGGATATATAAATAAAGAATGTTCAGCAGCCCTTCCATAAGTTAAATAAGCGAGAAATTAGTTTACCTGTATCTTCATGTCTAATAATTAACATAAAACATGTCATAACATCTAATGTGTATAAGAAATAGTTCACCTGTCAATTTACGTCTAATAATTAACATAAAACATGTCATAACATCTAATGTGTATGAGAAATAGTTCACCTGTCAATTTACGTCTAATAATTAACATAAAACATGTCATAACATCTAATGTGTATGAGAAATAGTTCACCTGTCAATTTACGTCTAATAATTAACATAAAACATGTCATAACATCTAATGTGTATGAGAAATAGTTCACCTGTCAATTTACGTCTAATAATTAACATAAAACATGTCATAACATCTAATGTGTATGAGAAATAGTTTACCAGTCTCTTCACGTCTTATAATTAACATAAAACATGTCATAACATCTAATGTGTATGAGAAATAGTTCACCCGTCAATTTACGTCTAATAATTAACATAAAACATGTCATAACATCTAATGTGTATAAGAAATAGTTCACCTGTCAATTTACGTCTAATAATTGTAATAAAACATGTCATAACATCTAATGTGTATGAGAAATAGTTTACCAGTCTCTTCACGTCTTATAATTAACAGAAAACATGTCATAACATCTAATGTGTATGAAAAATAGTTCACCCGTCAATTTACGTCTAATAATTAACATAAAACATGTCATAACATCTAATGTGTATGAGAAATAGTTCACCTGTCAATTTACGTCTAATAATTAACATAAAACATGTCATAACATCTAATGTGTATGAGAAATAGTTTACCAGTCTCTTCACGTCTAATAATTAACATAAAACATGTCATAACATCTAATGTGTATGAAATACAGTTTACCTGTATCTTCACGTCTAATAAATAAGTAACATAAAACATTTCATAACATCTAATGTGTATGAGAAATAGTTTACCTGTTCCGTTTCAGTTCCATTGTTGGACTAATAATAATTACCAGAAAAAATTATATTGTACCGTTTTTGTATTCAATTATTAAAAACGTTTGGAAAACGTGCTGTGAACGAATTTAAGTCATCAATAAGGAAGCTAAACGTATGTTTGTTTCCGTGTGTTTGTATTTACCCTTTCTGCTGCAAAGGGAAATCACTCAGGTCATAATTATGTCGACATTAAGATAAACGTGTTTTGAGTTTTAAGGGGTTTCTTTTAAAACACATCTATTATTCTTTATAGTGCGCTCCGTTCGTCCATTTCAAAAATACGTCATTTCCTCCTGATGTTTTCGTGCACCACAGCCATCTCTCTGATTAAAACCGGTTTCTGTTTGGTTGTCCTGACATCAGAATGGCTTAACCCTAGATTTGATTTTGGTGATCAGGTTACACCCTTTCTCTCAAACTGTTTTTCAAAACGTCATATTTGTAGTTACAGATTTTACTTTCTGACACATAATTAAAACTAAGCACAAGCTCATGAGTGTTACATTCAGACATTACTGAACCCTTTGTGTTGTACAACCAGTCACCACTGAGCCCTTTGTGTGTTATAACCAGTCACTACTGAACCCTTTGTGTTGTACAACCAGTCATTACTGAACCCTTTGTGTTGTACAACCAATCACTACTGAACCCTTTGTGTTGTACAACCAGTCACTACTGAACCCTTTGTGTTAGACAACCAATCACTACTGAACCCTTTGTGTTGTACAACTATCCAGTGGTGAACTTCTATGTACTGTATAAACAATCACTACTAAACTTTGGGTGTTGTACAAACAATCACTACTAAACCCTGGGCGTTGTACAAACAATCACTACTAAACCCTGGGTGTTGTACATAAGAATTCATTGATATCACTTAAGAGTTCATTCCAGAGATTTTATCTAATTTGTTGTGACAGGATATTACCACGAATAAACAGCGCGTAAACCAGTTGCTAATTTGAGCCTTAAGACCACGTTTACATACATTTGGCACATGATGCCTTAATAGACTTATTACCTTTAAGACGACTTAAACCAAATTAATTATCTATCTAAGACCCTGTAAACAAACTTAATTACCAATCTAAGACTCTGTAAACCAATCTAATTCCATATCTTAGACCCTAAAAACCAAGCTAAAAATAACTAGAAATGTCCTCCTCGAAAAAACAAAAACGCTTCGTGTTATATTTTATGTTTATTGAGGTGTATCGAACTCATAATTATCGAGTTAAGACTCACGACTGTCTTGCTGCGAGACACTAGTTTCTAATCTTTTACTTTAAGTACTCCAGATTTTCTTGAGTGATTAAAACAATACACGATACAGGTATGTTTCTATAACTTAAAACATGATACCGAATAAAGACACAGAAATCATACAAAACTATCAGAGTTTGTCAACAGGGAAAATAGACAGTTAGAGTTCATTATGATTTATCGCTTTCTAACCAGCACGTGTAGTAGCTACATACACTTGTAAGTATGTTTAACATTAGTGTTCACCATATTGTGTAAAGAAGGGATAACAATAGTGACATAAATGTACAGATGTTTAACATTAGTGTTCACCATATTGTGTAAAGAAGGTATAACAATAGTGACATAAATGTACAGATGTTTAACATTAGTGTTCACCATATTGTGTAAAGAAGGTATAACAATACTGACATAGATATATAAATGTTTAACATTAGTGTTCAGCATATTGTTTAAAGAAGGGATAACAATAGTGACATAGATATACAGATGTTTAACATTAGTGTTCACCATATTGTGTAAAGAAGGTATAACAATACTGAAATAGATATACAGATGTTTAACATTAGTGTTCACCATATTGTTTAAAGAAGGGATAACAATACTGACATAGATATATAAATGTTTAACATTAGTGTTCAGCATATTGTTTAAAGAAGGGATAACAATAGATAGTGACATAAATGTACAGATGTTTAACATTAGTGTTCACCATATTGTGTAAAGAAGGTATAACAATACTGACATAGATATATAAATGTTTAACATTAGTGTTCAGCATATTGTTTAAAGAAGGGATAACAATAGTGACATAGATATACAGATGTTTAACATTAGTGTTCACCATATTGTGTAAAGAAGGTATAACAATACTGACATAGATATACAGATGTTTAACATTAGTGTTCACCATATTGTTTAAAGAAGGTGCGTTACTACTGACTTAGATATATAAATTTTTATGCTGCGTTAAAATAAGTAGTAACCGCCCGACATGGCCAAGCGTGTTCAGGCGTGCGACTCCTAATCTGAGGGTCGTGGGTTCGCATATCTGTCGCGCCAAACATGCTCGCCCTTTCAGCCGTGGGAGAATTATATAGTAATGGTCAATCCCACTATTCGTTGGTAAAAGAGAAGCCCAAGTGTTGGCGGTGGATGCTGATGACTAGCTGCCTTCCTTCTAGTCTTACACTGCTAAATTAGGGACGGCTAGCACAGATAGCCCTCGAGTAGCTTTGTGCGAAATTCAAAAAAACAAATCAAACAAACAATAAAATCAATAGTGAGAAGGTATCGGTTATTTTTCGAATAATTTGAGTAAATTGATATATTCGTATGAATGACGTACTTACAGAAAGTATTGTATATATAATATAAGACAGACTTGTTTTGATAAATGTGTATAATTATTTGGGCACAATATAGGCTCTTACTGGTTTGGCCATTGCGTGAAACGAACACTAATTTCTAATCACGTCTGTTCCTAAACATATTCGTGTTACATCTGGATTGTTGTTTTCAAACGTCATATCAACGTCATTGTTTTAGGTAATCCAAATCTTTTGTATAACTTGACGCAGAATGAACTAGTACGGTTATTACAGTAGATATTGTATTTAATGTCCAGCTTACGACTTCGTGTTTTCGTAACTGCACGATATTAATACCTTTTAATTTTCATACATTTCTTCCCCTGGTGATGACGACAGACCAGGTCCACGCTTTTACTTTCATGTTATGCTAATTATTTATTCATGAGGCGAAATCTAAAAAAAATCGTCTGAGGTAAAATAAGATGAGTGAAGTTACCTCTAGCGTGTCATACACATTCTGTAGCCGGGTCGGAAACTTGATGAATTTTGTAATTAGTTTAATCGAATAAAACCTTCATAATTATTTATTTGACGCTGTTCAGACGCATTCTAAGTTTGTGTTCGGTAAACTCAGTAATGCAGACTTAGAATTCACGTGACCTTTAATGAAGGAACACAATCTTAGTTCTAGGTTTTTACGTATTAGTCCTGGAAAGACATTGAACCACCAAGCGGAATAGGCTGGAGTTAGTGATAGCACTCGTTTTCGTAATTCATGCTGCAAGTTACAGATTTAGACGAATTTCTGTGTCTTATGAATATATTTTTTTTTAGAATCATCTGGAAGACAAACAATATCCGTCTCCTGGTGATGAGAAATCTGAGGTCTTGCAACTTTTGTGTTGCGATTTAAAACTAGCTCTCGATCGAGAGTCGAGCACTTCACTCCTTGATAAGATCGTTTGGTGGCTCGAGACTGTTGTGATGAAGGAATTGCGTGAGAACATGTTTCCATGGTTTCCGTTAAATCAATTTATCCAGTTGATGAGTTCATAACTCAAAGAAAATGGAATCTGTGTGGAAAAACTGGTTACCGAGAAATGACACTTTCTGGTTGAGTGATCTATCGAAAGGTTGGACATGAACAGAATCAACCGATTAAAAAAAATCAAATTTATTTGAGGAAGACGAATATAAATAACAGCTTATTTAAACATGATTCTATACAAAAACCAACATGATTCTATGTAAAAACAAACATGATTCTATATAAAACAAACATGATTCTATACAAAAACAAACATTCTATATAAAAAAATAAAAATTATTATATATAAAAACAAACATGATTCTATATGAAAACAACCATCATTTTATATAAAATAAAAATGATTCAATATAAAAACAAACATGATTCTATATAAAATACTTCAAACAAATTAATGTTTACCAGTAGAAACACTTCTAGTTAAAAGTAAAGATTTAATGTATTTGTTACATTAAGAGATTGTTTCTTAAATCACAGGAAAAGTTTAAAAAATTACATCTACCAAAAACAGAGAAACAATTTTACTTTGAGCAAAGTATTGTAAATATTCAGGATGTTGAAAGTTTGACCCAATGATGAAGAGGATTTGTTATACGACAAAAACATTTCTTATCACTTTAAAAATTATCACCAGTTCAAAATACCTGATCATTTTAAAATATCTAATCGTTTTATATCTCATCATTTTATATCTTATCACTTTATGTCTTATACTTTTAAAATATCTTGTCACTTTATGGTTTATCACTTTATATCTTATCTATTTTTATCAATCACTGTATGTTTCATCACTTTATATCTTATCACATTAAAATATCTTATCACTATATATCTTATAACTTTATATATTATCACATTAAAATATCTTATCACTATATATCTTATAACTTTATATATTATCACATTAAAATATCTTATCACTTTACGCTGAATATTTTGCAGTTTGAACGATAGTTCATTTTATTTTTCTTATTAAACGTTCACGAGTAAACTTTGAAGTAAAAACAATTGGTAAGACCCACTTCTTGAAACAAATCATTTTGGCCACAGACAGTAATCACCACTAAAATCATTGGCTACTTTTTACAAGAAAGTCACCACTATAAGGAATGGAGTACAGTAACTCACAAACTCAGACTGTAAAAAAGACACGTTAGACGTTTTATATGAAAGTAGTTGTTAGAAGTAAAGACACACGCGTAGTTTTTATTTTTTTAGACCATTTAAACCACCTAACTTTATACTGAAGTCAATGGTATCTCAGTGAGCACTCGATAAAGCATGCACTGCTCGATATATTAAAACCCAAGAGTTTCCATTCCTAGATTTAACATTTTCTAGTGTATAAAAACAAAACACCCGTAGCTGAAGGTAAGGTACATTTTGAGACGTTCACACGTTATAACTAGTTTGTTTGTTTTAAAATTTCTTAAAAATTTACAAGAGTTGTCGACATCGCTTTCCTTCATTTTCATCTGTAAGATAAAGTAAAAACATCAAGCGAACAATACAATATTGTATAAACCGAATATTGGGATTTGACTGTCACTCAGATAACGCAACCACTACACCAGATTTAGTTAAAGGATATTAAAAAATAACAAAGAATGTTTATCTTACTTTATTCCCTTACTTATAAATAACTTACTTAGATATAATTCAAATACACGATAGTTTAAGGCAAAAAAAAAATGTTAAAAAGTACAATAGGCCTAACATAAACGTCTTTTAACAATTGAATGACATTCAGTTCAATTCAGTTTGAAACTATATTAAATTAGTTGTAAACAGACGATTAAAATGAAGACCAATAGAATATATTCAACATAAATCAAGCCTTGAATTTCAGTCATAACGGAAATACACACACAATATGGAACAAAAATGTTACATGACCAGAGATTGTTTAACACATTATAGTTAAGCACCCCAGTCTGTTATGGAACAAAAACGTTACATGATAAGCGATTGTTTAACAGATTACAGTTAAGTATTTGTGGTTTAGGTTTTATTAAGACACCGTGAGTTCTTCAGTTTGCTGATGTTTTGGTTTAGTTTTAGTTTAGTTTCGGCTGAGTTGTAATGGTAGTAAAGAAGTATATTTATTATGTTAGGTAAATCAGGTTTCTACTATTCTACGAGTTTAGTCGTGAACAGTTATTTTAAATATTATGATTATATCGAGATGTACGAAACTTTTATTCATAATTTAGTTCAAGACCGAGTTTGAAGTTAAGAAACTATGAGATGTCAATTGTGGAATGTCACGCAACAACGTTTTCCCACAAATATTCAGATTTCGTTATTCGCAATTTTTTTCAGTGTATAAAAAAATTGGCATAAAAAATAAGTTGTATTCTGTAAATCAGAAAAAAGAATAATCAGCGCCCTCTGTCGATATTTGCTGTTAGGTTAAGTCGCCTCTGGTGGCACAATCCTGAAGCACACACATTAACACTGAATGAATTCCACAGCGGAAATAACTAGACATGCGCAGTGACACGTTCAACGTGGTGATCCACAAACACAGGTTGTCCTCCTTGTGACAAAAATAGTTTTATCACCGTATTTTTCTTGTATGAGACTTAAAATCAAGAATAAACAAAGTTACTCCACCTATCGTCCAAAAGTTTTTATGTTACAGTTTCTTTTATTTAAATGGGTACACCATAAAAGAAATAATTTGTCAAACTGTAGCTGTTAGCCAGCACAGGATATTTCAAAAAGGCATTCAGTAAATACATTCTCCAGGCCTAAGTTTTATTTTGCTTAAATAGTTGTTAAAAGTCCACGGTTATCCGTGAGGCTACTCGACTGAGCAAACAAAACAAACAAAGTTTTGCCAAAGAAAACAAACACGGATAAAGATAAAAGCAGGAAGAACAGTTTGTTTGTTATTCTATAGAAGACACAAAATGGAGCAACTTAACAGAATTCGTGTTGCCTTCGGATGTGAGCAACAGATAGGAACCTATAGGTTGTAGTAGACAGAATATAATGTAATGTAGTTAGGTGTAAATTCTTAGGATAAACAATTTAGAGAACATTCGATTACAGATAAAATAGAAAAGCACGTGATGTCAATACATGCATTTGTTCTCGTGCATTTTCTTAAACATGGAAGTTGCTGAGAAGGATGTGATAAGATAGACAGAAGGATGTGATAAGAGAGACACAAGGATGAGATAAGATAGACAGAAGGATGTGATCAGAGAGACACAAGGATGTGATAAAATAGACAGAAGGATGTGATAAGATAGACAGAATGATGTTGATAAGATAGACAGAAGGATGTGATAAGATAAACAGAAGGATGTGATAAAATAGACAGAAGGATGTGATATGAGAGACAGTTAATGTTCATACAGAAAGTGGGATATAAACCTGACTTCGACGCTTGTTTCACATTTATCTGGATCAGAGGAACGTTCAGGGACTTTCTACCAGGGGCTCCATTCCCAGTGGCCGATAATCCACTACATGGGTTTGCAGTAAGACGACAACTTCATACATTATGTATAGAGTTGAAGTTTAAATGCGTGTTTCATCTGAAGCTTCTAAGCTATTTCTGGATAACTTCTTTGAAGACTTCACTACCAACGTTAGGAACAAACCTATTATGTTATAGTATAAAATGTATTCTTGTGTAAAGAGATAGCACCATTCTTAGATATACACCTTGAATACGAGACGTAAGAAAAATATCTTTGACTTATATTAAAGGCTTACGAAGTTATATAAGGTGTAGCATGTGGTATTCCGAGAAACTATAAATATTAAACTTACTGTCAGTTTGATAAAAGTTAAAACATTTTTGAAGTGTAAACAATATTTATAACAAAACAGCATTTAAATACCATTTTGAGAGCCCATTACGACTTGAAATATTGTTTTTTGAATTCCGCGCAAAGCTACTCGAGGACAATCTGCGCTAGCCGTCCCTAATTTAGCAGTGTAACACTAGAGGGAAGGCAGCTAGTCATCACCACTAACCGTCAACTCTTGGGCTACTCTTTTACCAACGAATAGTGGGATTGACCGTTTCATTATAACGCCTCACGGCTGAAAGCGTGATCATGTTTGGTGCAACAGAGATTCGAAACCTCAGATTACGAGTCGAACGCCTTAACCCACCCAGCCAATATGAAAGTTAGATTCGATAACAAAGATACGGACAGTTATATCGACATCACTACAAGTCCCACTACGAACCGACTTTTTGATTTAATTAGTTTTTTGCTTCAACAGATGTCGGTTTACATACAATCTTCAGTGTGCTATTCAACATAAGTGGGTTATTTCTTTAGCAAGCAGTAATAACTACATCCAAGTGTTTGTGGTAAGGAGGTTGAAAATGACCAAACCAGTAGAAACATTCTTTCTTCTAACAAAATATTAGACTAATAACATAATATTAGTCTAAGTTTCAACACAAATGGAACTTACACTTCTTAAAACTAGGGTGTGCTTGTGTAGATACCCAATATTACAAGCGAAACACTCAATAACTCACAGCTTAGCAGGAGTTAACCATATTTATACCTTTACAAAAAAAACAAAATATAATTCACCTATTAAAGCGCCATCTGTTGACAATATTTCCACCAAGTTCATCGTTTTTATTTAATTTTATTTTTATTTTAAACTTGTTTTTTTATGTTTGATTATCTTTATAGATTAACATATGTTCCTACTAAAAGCGCCCGTTGGTACAGCGGTAAATCATGGACTTTCAACGCTAAAATCAGCGGTTCGATTCTCACTCGGTGGACTCAGCGTATAGCCCCATGTGGCTTTGCTATAAGAAAACACCGACTCCAACTAATAAGACGATGTGTGTTAATAACAGTTATTTTCTTCATTAAATTATGTGTTTCGTTACATAGATATCTTCTGCTAACAGTGTTTTAACATTTCTATCGTGTTCATTTACTCTCGGCCAGGTGGTCAAGGCACTCGACTCGTAATCCGAGTGTCGTGGGTTCAAATTCTCGTAACAGCAAGCATGCTCGTACTTTCAGTAGTGAGGTTGTTATGATGTGACGCTCAATCCCACTATTTGTTAGTGAAAAGAGCATCCTAAGAATTGGCGGTAGGTTGTGATGACTAGCTGCCTTCCCTTTAGTCTTAAACTGCTAAATTAAGGACGGCTGGCACAGATAGCCCTTGTATACTTTGCGCGAAATTCAAACCATACATTCTCGTTTGTCCAATGTAAACCTTTCCTTATTCGTACAATTTATATACATCAAAGTTTTCCGTTAAATCAGTTTTATTTTCATTCATCCGTTTACAAGTAAATAATATTTGTTCTCTGAGTTGTTTCATTATTTGTCAAGGTGAATGAGGTATAAAATAAATGAGATATGGTGTTTTGTATTTGTTACAGAAGTGTTTCAAACTGACATTCACATTCTTAATTTTCAGGTGTGTAATCAACAAGATAATTAATAAAAATGGTTAATTTAAAAATGACGTCGGACATTATCAATAAAGTACAGGACAAAAATGCTAAGATTATATTGTTAAGCCTAACCAGGGACTATATAAGAAAAAGTAAACAAAATTAGGCTGGAAATAGTGTCTGTTTTATTTCAGATTCTCATTTTGACTCCATGTTTAGAGTACTTATAGAGAATCAACACAGAAAAATGTGCAAGACTTTTTAGTATGTTTGTGAAACACGAATAACAATATTTGAATTTGGTATGTGTTCAAAAAATCATGTTTTTTGCTGTTATCAATATTTTAGCTGCGATAGAAGGTTTTCAGTGTTGTTTTAAGAACACGTCTGTTTTATTACAATTTTTGCAAGACTTCTGGACGAGCCGTATTATGAATCACTAATGTAGTTCGTGATGTTAGTAATGTTCGTTCCACTCGAGTATACGTTTTTACAACATTTACATTAGTGGTTCGATTCTCCTCCGTAACCACGATAAAAAGTGACTTTCTAAAAAGAAAAATACACATTGATGTTTTTTCTGTTTACAACATGGTTTTAGAGTATAAAAACAATATCTGAGGTTAATGTAACAAAACTGTTGATGTGACAGAATGATTGCACAGAAATGGTTTCGATGTGTAATAATTTCTAATTTTAAATGTGACCAGTTATTTATCAAGTGTGATAGAATTGGCAAATTTATTAATGTAATTAGCAGAAAATGGTGGCACGCTGTAATTGTTAATGAAAAATTATGCCTCTAAAATTTAAAAAAATGATTGGTTTGTTTTGCGCGAAGCTACATGAGAGCTGTCTGCGCTAGCCGTCCTTAATTTTGCAGTGTAAGACTAGAGGAAAGGCAGCTAGTCTTTTTATTTGTTTGTTTGTTTAGAATTAAGCACAAAGCTACACAATGGGCTATCTGTGCTCTGCCCACCACGGGTATCGAAACCCGGTTTTTAGTTGGTAAGTCCGCAGACATACCACTGTGCCACTGGGGGGGCAGGCAGCTAGTCATTACCACCCACTGCCAATTCTTGGGCTACTCTTTTCCCAACAAATAGTGGGATTGACCGTCACATTATAACGCCCCCACGGTTGAAAAGGCGAGCATGTTTGGTGCGACGGGAATTGGAAACCACGCCCCTCAGAATACGAGTCTAGTGCCTTAACCACCTGGCCATTGATAAAACATTAAAGCTAATCCAATAAATACATAAAAAACAAGAGTTGTATTACTTAAGCACATGATGAAAAGCGAAGCTTAATTACAAATAACAATTTTATCTTTACTACACACTCTGTATACCTATTGTATCTCATATTAAAAGTTTAACGTATAAATTAACAACATTTGCGTCGACGAAGATACTCATTTTTAGGTGATAATTTTAAATACACAGTCCAGAATACGTACGAATCTCTAGAAAGAAGTTAGAATGTGACTTTCGGTCAGAAATATATCTTCTTGCGTGTGTGTGTGTGTTTTTTCTTATAGAAAAGCCATATAGGGCTATCTGCTGACCCCTACCCCGAGGGGAATCGAGCCTCTACTTTGAGGGTTGTAAGTCCGGAGACATACCGATGTACTAACGAAGGACGATATAGTGGGTATTCTTTGGCTTTATGTTAACGTTCACCAACGTACCTGCGGAAAAATCTGTTACATGTTTTAAAAGAAAATAACAGATAAAATTAACCTGATAAAGTATGTGTTAAAACTGTCGTTGTTTTTGTTCAAATCAACAGTTAAGTTTATTAACAGAACGAAGGTAAAGGTTCTCCTTCATATCCGTTATTATTTAAATAAATATTTGAAACTGAAGTGTTAGAAAAAGCAAAATCCAAAGTTAGTTTGAAACATGATGATGACATATTTTGAAATGCCAACAGAGAAGTCAACTCTGTTTGCTAATTATCTTAAAAACATTTTAATTCTATCAGATTAACTTATGAAGCTGAGACAAACAGCTGTTATTCTTTCTGGATGTTTTTGTTAAAAAGGGAAGTTGAAACTGTTCTTTGTGAAAAACATTTCTCTGTAATCATTTTGTCACATTAAAAATCAAACTAAATCTCAGAAAACGTGTGGATAGCATCATGAACCTGATGGATATATTACAACTAATTAGGTGGAATTCTTGTTTACATAAATTGTATGAAGGTGATTTTTATAAGGATGTGTAAACGTCTGATAAAATACAAATATTGTATTGGAGTGTGAAATGTTGAGACATGTTGAATGTGTGACAATGTTTCTACTTCTATGAGATTTTTGTTTTCTGTTATATGTACTAAATTATTTTATAGTTGTCTACAACAAATGTTTGTTTATTTAGTATTTTATTGTGTTTGAGATGAAAAGTGTGTTACACTTACAAAATGTTGTAGTTCATTAAAAACAGCAGCATTTAACAGTAAGAGTTGGTTATTCCAAACAACTCGCATGGTAGTCTATTAACTGCTACACTAGAAGCTACTTACTGAAAGTGTTAGTTGTGACATATTATGTGCGCATTTATTAACATTTCTTGTATAGTAATTTATAAACTACTATCTTCCTGATTACGTCAGAGAGGTTAAATATCAGATGACTGGGGTTATCAGGCCTGATTACGTCAGAGAGGTTAAATATCAGATGACTGGGGTTATCAGGCCTGATTACGTCAGAGAGGTTAGATATCAGATGACTGTGGTTATCAGGCCTGATTGCGTAAGACAGGTTAGATATCAGATGACTGTGGTTATCAGGCATGATTACGTCAGAGAGGTTAGATATCAGATGACTGGGGTTATCAGGCCTGATTACGTAAGAGAGGTTAGATATCAGATGACTGTGGTTATCAGGCATGATTACGTCAGAGAGGTTAGATATCAGATGACTGGGGTTATCAGGCCTGATTACGTCAGTGAGGTTAGATATCAGATGACTGGAGTTATCGCTACCACTACAAACACGCGACATTAAATGACATACTTTATACAGTTATAAAATAAGTCAACAAGAATATAAAATTGATGAGTTAAATCAAAGTTGGGATCTCACTGTGAAACGTAACTGAACCACGAATTAAAATCCCAAACTTATAAAGTTTACTGCCTACTTTACAGTTTTGCATGGTTATCTACAGACGAACTAAATATGTGGTTTAAATTCTCTTTTCATTACTTCTAGTACCATTCTGGTACTTTTCTATAAAATTACGACTTTTTTAGGACTCTCACTTCCGTTGTCATAAAACGGTTTGAAGTTTCAACAACTGATGCAGAGCTATGCCTACTTTGACGAATCTGTTTTCGAATCTTAACACTTTCTAATAAATAAAACACATCGAATTGGAAGGTTTTAGTTTCTTTGTTTTTTGTTCTTTTCGAATTTACGCACAAAGCTACTCGAGGGCTATCTGTGCTAGCTGTCCCTAATTTAGCAGTGTAAGAACAAAGGAAAGGCAGCTAGTCATCAACACCCACCGCCAACTCTTGTGCTACTCTTTTACCAACGAATAGTGGGATTGACCGTCACTTATAACGCCCACACGGCTGAAAGGGCGAGCACGTTTGTCGCGATGGGGATGCGAACCCGCGACCCTCGGATTACGAGTCTCACGCCTTAACACGCTTGACCATGCTGGGCGGAAGGTTTTAAGAGAAGTACTAATGATAATTAAACTGCTGGTAACAATTAATTAATTCCAGTTTTATTTATTTGTTTTATTATACGTGAATGATACGGTTTAAAAATATGAAATCGATTTTGAAATAAAATGAAAGAAGCGAGTGGTACGTGAACATGTTCGTAGAAAAACAGTGGCTTTAATACCGCTCTCTGTTCTGGAGTTGGAAATATGTTTATTGATTGGTGTGGTGAAGTTCCAACATTTCTTCTTCTTCTTCCTGAAGATAATTGAATCGCGTGATAAATCTACAAACATATTTCAACTTTTATCAGTGTATTGAAATTAATCGTTGGAAAACAACGTATTTCTTGTTTTGAGAAAATTCGTACGTTCTGGATATAGGAAGAAAAAACAAAACTATTCCGAAAGGACACGACTCCAGAATCTAGTTGAATATTGTGTGTTGGACGTAGGATGTGAAGACATCCTGGTTGGATAAAACTGAGCATTTCAAAATATTCAACAGAAATCGTTTATCCGGTTTTTCATGCAAACGCGGAAACAGTTTTTGAAAGAGTGTTTGTCTCGGCTGAACGAGGGCTAGTTGTGTGTGAGCCCTTTGGTGCATAGTAGTTCTTGGAAAGAACAATCTAGTTAAACACCTTCGATTGGCTTTCTTATAAGATCCAAAAGTGAGATCTGACTGTCATTATTATACTGCAGCCTCAAAGTGCGAGTGGGAAACAAATCACAGCTCTTCCAATTGAAAGACCCCGTGTGTTACATGTTGAATATAATATAGAATTTAACGAAAACCAGCAGCTTTTAATATTTCAACGCACATAATCAAGGAAATCAACGAGTCCAAGTTACAATAAGAACGTATGTCTTGTTATAAATAAATGAAATTTAATGTTAACAAGTTATTTTAAACACGATAGTTTCTGTCAAAACATATAACATTATAATTCTAATTAAAACGAATTTATTGCTGGTTAAAACACTCACTTTCACGAGGAAAGTTTTATTACAGTTAAGCATATCTATTTAGATTCAAATATTGTTATTGTGCAAAACAAAGAAAGTTTAAAGTTCCATTAAAAAACTAGTTTGATTAAACAGCTACTTGTCTTCATTCTCATCTGGAGCTGAAATTATTCCAGCTTTCCTTAAAAAGCAATCAACTTAAGTGAAAGGGTGATTCCACTTTAGGCTTAGCTCGCTTGAATGGCAGAAAGGAAAGATAAGGGTTAACCGTTGACTTAATGTTAAAGATATTAACCAAATGATAATGGTTGCCAGAGCAGAAAGTCCTTTTTGAAGCGAATCTGATCTTGGGATGGGTTAATCCATCCGACATTAAATAACACGCTTCTTTAATATCCATTTTCTGATTTTCTTTATTTCTCTCTTCTGAATCAAATCACTTTCCTTTAGGTTTCAGCTCTTCTGTATTTTTCTTTTTTATTTACCGATAAGAAACTTCGAGAAACGAAATAATTTTGTTTATTTTGTTTAGTTCCAACACTAAAATGTAATATCGCCGATTCTTATGTTTGTTTATAAATAAAATATCGGGAACACGTTTGGAGCAAGTGACAACACATATTGATTCGATGGGAGACTTGCAGAGAACTTCGATTCTGTCTAATAGGTTGCCTCGTTTAGACTCTTGGACGAAAGTCAACACAGTCAGAACGAACGACTTATTAAAATGCTGTACTGTTATGTGTTTAGTTATCGCTAAACACCGCAATATATCAAAGTAATTAGGACAACAATTGCTACCAAGACAGACAATAAGCAATCTGTACTGCTTTAACCAACTCATGATTCATGACCTTGTTAGCCTAATAATGTAGCTTATTTTCAATATTACCAGACTGGCTCGTGCTTACCACTGTCAAGTATTCTTTAATTTATATTTCTACGTGCGCACGTAGAAAAACTGCGTTGTATTAGAAAATTAATAACTATTGGAATATAACTCTCTAGCATTGATTAAAAATATAAACCACGTTCTGTCTCGATCGTGGCTGGAAGCCGAAAGTTCCAAGTTTGATACGTGGTACTAACAAATTCACTTTACACTTTCAGTTACGGGTACGTTACAAGAGTGACATTCAGTGCCGTTACGATTATGGAGATAATAATGTCTTGAGTTTGAGTTTCATAAATGTTTCTAATTTTGGACAACATGACTACTATTTATTATTGTTAGCTTCTGAAGACTACATAATCATCGACAGGTACATTTCTGGAAAGTTCTAAGGTGATTGTAATTTTAAATTAAGGTGAGGACGTATTACATTATTAACATAAGACATCACACCTTGCTAGCCCAGAGATGATGTGTCACAATATTGCATTCACTTTGATTCAGTTATTGTGTATTTTTAACACCTTGTTTCAGTCAGTGTGTATTTTAATATGTTGTTCCAGTTATTGTGTATTTTTAACACCTTGTTTCAGCCAGTGTGTATTTTTAACACCTTGTTTCAGTTATTGTGTATTTTAACACATTGTTTTTCGATCGCTGAATGAACGAAAGTTTGTTAGAGAATAAACTGGGCATAATAAAAACCCAGTAATGTTATTAACTGCTACCCTTATACCCTTATAACGCGCTCACAGCTGAGGGTTGAAAGGTTTATCGTCGAAATGGCGTATGGGATAGATTATACTTGATACAAAGAAGTAACTGGATTGCACTCTTATTACTATGTTAGCTGTTATCACTGATTACATATGACGAGCTTCTAGGAATACGCGTTAATGGTATGTAATAGCCTAGAAAGTATGGATGTTGTGACTAAATGTGGTATACAACATGAGTGTAGAAAGTATAACCATTTATTAATATTATGTTCAGTTTCAAGCACACGTGACTAAATAAAGAAGCTTGTATCTAGCCCTAATGATGGCCACTTTTGTTATTAAAACTGGTTGGACTTATTTGATAATAGACTCGGCATGATCAGGTGGTTAAAGCGCTCTGAGGTCATGAGTTCGACTCCCTGCACACTAAAGATGCTCGACCTTTCAGCTGTGTGGACGTTATAAAGTGACGGTCAATCCCAACATTCGTTGGTGATGAATAGCTACCCTCCCTCTAAACTTACACTGCTCAATTAGGGAGGGCTGGCGCAGATAGCCCTCGTGTAGCTTTGCGCGAAATTCAAAAGCAAACAAATTATCTGTTAGTAAAGATTTTACCTAATATTTTGACAAAAAATGTCGGTTTTGGCTTTTACTTATAACATAGTAGGACAATGTGCTTGAAAATAACTTATGTATGAGTGAAAAGAAAGACAGATATCAACTTATCCAGGATTTGATGAACTATGAATTCAAAACATTAATTTTGTAAATATTCTATCTGTTATTTCTATTTTTGCTTTCAACTTTTCGATATCGTGAAACCTACGCAGAGATACTTAAAAGTATTATACTTTGGGATTATTGTGTCAGGTTTTGGTTTCATAATCTTGTAAGAAGAGCATGTGGCAAAGTGTGTTTAGTCTAAGTTACAAAGCGACATCTGTAATTTTGTAAAGTCATCCAGTGCGATTCAGCAACATCAATCCAAACACTAATCAGCTCACACAAACGACTCAAAAACAGAGAGAAACACGAATCAGCTCACACAAACGATTCAAAAACAGAGAAAAACACGAATCAGCTCACACAAACGACTCAAAAACAGAGAGAAACACGAATCAGCTCACACAAACGATTCAAAAACAGAGAAAAACACGAATCAGCTCACACAAACGATTCGAAAACAGAAAAAACACGAATCAGCTCACACAAACGAATCAAAAACATGAATCATCTCACACAAACGATTTAAAAACAGAGAGAAACACGAATCAGCTCACACAAACGATTCAAAAACACAGAGAAACACGAATAAGCTCACACAAACGATTCAAAAACAGAGAAAAACACGAATCAGCTCACACAAACGATTCAAAAACAGAAAGAAACATGAATCAGCTCACACAAACGATTCAAAAACAGAGAAAAACACTTACCAGCTCACACAAACGATTCAAAAACAGAAAGAAACATGAATCAGCTCACACAAACGATTCAAAAACACGGAGAAACACGAATCAGCTCACACAAACGATTCAAAAACAGAGAGAAACACGAATCAGCTCACACAAACGAATCAAAAACAGAAAAACATGAATCAGCTCACACAAACGATTCAAAAACAGAGAAAAACACGAATCAGCTCACACAAACGATTCAAAAACAGAAAGAAACATGAATCAGCTCACACAAACGATTCAAAACAGAGAAAAACACTTACCAGCTCACACAAACGATTCAAAAACAGAAAGAAACATGAATCATCTCACATAAACGATTCAAAAACAGAGAGAAACACGAATCAGCTCACACAAACGATTCAAAAACACGGAGAAACACGAATCAGCTCACACAAACGATTCAAAAACACGGAGAAACACGAATCAGCTCACACAAACGATTCAAAAACAGAGAAAAGTATGAATCAGCTCACACAAACGATTCAAAAACAGAGAGAAACACTTACCAGCTCACACAAACGATTCAAAAACAGAAAGAAACGTGAATCATCTCACATAAAGGATTCAAAAACAGAGAGAAACACGAATCAGCTCACACAAACGATTCAAAAACACGGAGAAACACGAATCAGCTCACACAAACGATTCAAAAACACGGAGAAACACGAATCAGCTCACACAAACGATTCAAAAACAGAGAAAAGTATGAATCAGCTAACACAAACGATTCAAAAACAGAGAGAAACACGAATCAGCTCACACAAACGAATCAAAAACAGAAAAAACATGAATCAGCTCACACAAACGATTTAAAAACAGAGAGAAACACGTATAGTTCAGTACAATATAAATGATCCCGAACAAATAAAACAACAATACAGTGGTCTAGTGGTATTTGTGTAGAAACCGGGTTTCGATACCTCTGATGGGGAAAGCACAGATAGCCCTTTGTGAAGCTTTGAGCTTAAAGGAAAACAAATAATTTTGAAGTTTTAACAGGTGCATAAGCAATAAACATGCATTTACACAGTCTAGTATATAGACACGAAAGTTTTGAAATATTTGTACTCTTACGTACCAGCGTACGATACAGTTTAAAAGAAACAACAGTGTGAAATCTGATCAATAACGAGATATAGACAAGGGAAAAGTTTA
The DNA here is from genome assembly GCA_011833715.1 of Carcinoscorpius rotundicauda. Taxonomy (NCBI): domain Eukaryota; kingdom Metazoa; phylum Arthropoda; class Merostomata; order Xiphosura; family Limulidae; genus Carcinoscorpius; species Carcinoscorpius rotundicauda. Next base: position 72,189,743 of record CM022400.1, read on the forward strand.
GCGACAAGAAGATAAAACAAAATTTTCTTGTAGAATATTGTCAGGAATATTAAATTAATCACAAATCACAAATTAATCACAAAGAATTGTTTACCATCTTATCTTTTTTTCTTACAGGTTAAAAACTTTAGATGAAAGAAATTTTCTACAAACCTATCACGTGCAGTAGTTACTGATAAATTAGAATCCCTTGTGAAGTTCTTGTAGTTTAAAAGTCAGAGTTATTCTAATCCGATTTACGTAACTTCTGATAATTCTCCTTGAATAGAAGTGTTCGTAAAGTAACAATTATCAAAACATACTTAAATGTGGCAGGAACGTTGAAAACAAAAAAAGACTAAATCGATTTTCAAAGAGTTGGTACCATTACTTCGTCTATTTAAAGCAGCAATGGAACCGTGAAAACACTGCCTCTTAAACAGCTGTTTAAGAACATCGTGAAGAAACATCAGTTTCACTGGATGTTTTTAATGTGACAATGCTATAAGTGTAACAGTGCCACATGTTCTGTTTAATAACAAAGAATAAACAATTGTATCATTATAACAACACTTAAGTTTTGTTAAATAGTTGTGCATAAACTGAAATATAAAGGTACTGAGCGACACCTGTTATATAACATGTATCCTAAAGTGTGAGAACACCAAATCTGTAAGTAAAACACACACCTGGTATTAAACATGTGGTGACCAACAGACATCATAGTGAATTACAGCTGGTGTCAAGAGCTATCTATGACAGAACACTGATATGTTTAGATCATTTTATAGAATTGTGGGATAAAATAATTTTGAAACATGAGATAACCCACAGTGGCCAGTATTGAAACATGAGATAACCCACAGTGACCAGCTGTTTTTACAAGTGAAAGAACATTATTAAATAAGTAATATCTTGGAGACCAAGCGTTGAGGTCACGTGGTATTTTAATGTATATAAACAAACGAAAGGAGGGTTTCCGATACGTATCTATTTTTTAGATTTTTCCGATTTCTGTATGTATGTCTGTCCGTGAATAGCACCGTTCTGAAAACCCTGAAATCTCCCGGGATTTTTGGATACGCTCGTAAAGAAATCTATAACATTTTACTTTATTCGGTTTTATTTTGTTTGTTACAAGCCTGAGAATTTCCCTTTGCTAATATTTTAGCACCAGGAAACGACGCACACGAACGTCGGTCCGCCACCAAGGGAAACCAACGATTTTTGTTCTTTCACACCAGTAATTTTCTGAGAGTTAGTAAAGAAACTAATTTCTGTTTTCAACAGTCACAGTTATATTATTTCGATATTTCCAGCACAAAGAAAACTTCATTATCAGAATATAATTATATTTCGTTTCTTCCACTTGAACTAATTCACAAAATATTACCTGTTTCTTAGCCGTAATAACTTCTTTCTAAGATATTCTGGAAAGTTCGAACCGAAGATATACACATTGTTACTGGTTAAGTGTGTGTTTTCTTGTAGCAAAGCCACATCCGGCTATCTGTTGAGTCCATCAAAGGGTATCGAACCCCTGATTTTAGCGTTTAAATTCGTAGACTTACCGCTGTACCAGCAGAGACTATTAGTGGTTAAAACAGAATTCTATTAGCACTCACTCACTTCTTGTTCCCATATTTACTTTTCTTAATCATGCAATGGCCAGGAGTGACTTAGTGGCTAACGTACTGAACTGTGAATCCATACGTTCATGGTTTACATCCCTTTGTTGCTAAACAAAACAAAATTACTTTTATTACTGTGTAGCTGTTGTTGTTTCTTTAATTTGGCGCAAAGCTATTCTAGGGCTATCTGCGCTAGCCGTCTCTGGTGTAAGACTAGAGGGAAGGAAGCTGGTCATCACCACCCACCGCCAACTCTTGGGCTACCTTTTTCCAACGATTAGTGGAAATGACCGTTATATTATAACGTTCCCACGGCTGAAAAAGCAAACATATTTTGTACGACGGGGATTCGAACTCGCGACCCTCGGATTACAAGTCGAACGTTTTAATCCACCTGGCCATACCGAGCCTGACTATGTAGTAGTCTGGATAACCCGTTAGAATCTTGTCACATGATTAGAATAGCCCATCAGTAAGCGGACGGTACTGTTCACTAGCTGTCTCTCTTTTAGATTTTCAGTTTAGTCAAGTCTGCTAATGCAAGTAGCCCTTGAGTAAAACAACTAAAACAAACAGTTTCACGTGCTTCAAACAGCTGACACAACAATATATATCATTCAGCTTCTTATGTCGCACGTGATCACGAGGTCAGCCGTTACTGCATGAAAGACAAAAACCAAGAGTACCTTGTTTTGTTTTTAATGCGTTCAGGAACCATGTCCAAAGGAACTTGTCAGTAGTTCGCCTCAGCAGTGATTACACTGACACGTGATATAATTGTTACCATCAGCATCACAAGAGAAAAGAAAAACAAACAAATCCATCGGTCTATCCTTGTTGTATTCTTAAAGGAAGCAACATTCCATTACTTCTCAATAGAATGTCGAAATAATTTCCCCTGTTGTCAAAACTGTGTAAATACAACATTAAATTATTTATTTTACTTTTTTAAACCAACGGTAAACAAACCATGAAGAAGGAGTGATGTTTGTTTACATGAAACAGCCTCTAAGAGAAACACAAAATGAGGTAGAATTTCTTGGCATTGTTTTCTTTACGTTTTACCTAGGTTCTTTAGGTTCACAACCTACGAGTTGACCTGTGACAGTGCTCTGGATTTTGGAGCTGTTGAACCGCGTGATACCTCAAAAAGATCTACACTTTAAGTTGTAGATGCGTTAGAAAAGTGGAAGTCAGTCCTTTAATATTAGGAGTGGATAGTGATGATGACGTTTACCTCAGTAGGACGGAATTAAGTTTGACGTCATGTGCTATTAATAGCTTTTCATACAAAATAAACTACGTCAGTAGTACCTACTGTATTTCTATTAATAGCTTTTCATACAAAATAAACTACGTCAGTAGAACCTACTCTATTTCTATTAATAGCTTTTCATACAAAATAAACTACGTCAGTAGTACCTACTGTATTTCTATTAACAGCTTTTCATACAAAATAAACTACGTCAGTAGTACCGACTGTATTTCTATTAGTAGCTTTTCACAGTGGCGTAGCAAAGGGAGGCGGGAGGGGCGGTCCGCCCCAGGGGACGACATTTTGAGGGGATAAAAATAGAAAAAAATTAAAATAATAAAAAGCTAACAAAAAATCTGAAATTTTATACCAAAATGAAAATAAATAGTCTGATGACTTTCTGGAATTTTGAAGGTTAACGGATTATCAACGGCCAGCGGGGGCGAGGGCAAATCTTACGACCGCCCCGGGCGGCAAAAATAGTTGCTACGCCACTGGCTTTTCATACGAAATAAAGTACCTATTTTATTTCTATTCATACAGCTATCATTTTATAAGGCCTGATAGGTATTTAGGAATAAAGCCTGGGGAAGTTCTTAATTTTGCCCTATGAATAAAACAAGTTAAATTAAATTTACATAAGGAGTAACTGGTACAGCATTCTGTATAGCAAATCACTACACTACACTAACAACTTGATTTGCGATTAGCCTAAATCCCGTAAACTCTCGCCGTAAGGTGGCTGACAAACGAGTAGCCGACTTTCGTGTTTTACACATCATAATTAGGAATCGTGTTCTACTAAAAGGTTTGGTTTGGTTTGTTTTGAATTTTGCGCAAAGTTTTACGAGAGCTATCTGCGCTAGCCGTCCCTAATTTAGCAGTGTAAGACTAGAGAGATGGTAGCTAGCCATCACCACCCACCGCCAACTTTTGGGCTACTCTTTTACCAAAATAGTGGGATTGATCGTCACTTTTTAACACCCCCACAGCTGAAAGGGCGAGCATGTTTGGTGTGATGGGGATTCGAACCCATGATCCTAAGATTGTGAGTCAAGTGTCTAACCACTCTTTTCAAAGTTATAATTCTGTCTAAATTGTAACCATATCCTCTTTTCAAAATTACTTTCTTCGATAGTATTATAACTAATTAATATCATAATGCATATATATTTCTATAAAAAGTTCGAGAAAATTTCCTATCAGCTTCTCATCACTGAATCTGTCTGGAATGTTGTGGAAAATGGATAAATTTGAAAATTTCATTACCAATGTCGCAAAAGTAAAGTTTTAAGAGAAAAACAAGTCTTTTCCATTTACTTTAGACATGAGCAATTTGGAAACAACACTTTCTGCCCAGGAACAAGAGAAAGCAAACATTTTTTTTACATAGTGTTATGGAAACATACTGTCCTGGCTTAGCCGCGTGTGGTTACTGTTACAGTTTAGTTGTTTTTATTTGAACAGTAACATAAACAAATTAAATATGGACGGGACTTAGGACACACTATTAGTTTGAATATTTATTATGTCTTCTCTCATTTTGTATTACTTCTAAAATAAGTTTATGATTATTATAAGGGTTAAGCTGCATTGTTAGTTTAGTGGTTGGATTAAGGCTAACTTAAGCCTCGGGTGGTATTACTGATATAGGGCCAAAATTTTTATCAAGAATGCAGTGTTATCACGGTAAGTAAAACTGTTTGTAGATCATTAATTATATATTTTTAGGTCTGGTGCATTTTGATAGCTTGCTTTGATCAACGTAAATGATGCACTGATATCGTGTTAACTTAGATTAAAACAAAAAAACATCGGATAAGCATGTTTACCGATAGCCCAAAGTCTGACCAGTTTGTACAGATAATTCTAGCATAAATAATAATTCTTGTTATCACTTGAGTTCAAGTAAGAATGTTCGAAAAAATGATACAAATTAGACTTATGGCGAAATTTTCTAGTAAATAAATCAACGTATTAAACTATTAAGTTTTAACCAGCAAAACGAAACATTTTATTCTGAAAATTTAGAAACATGCTCAAAACAGTTAATGTAGCACCATCTACCGACAAGATGAACAAACTTCTTTTAATGAAATACTTGCAATAAATACTTCAGACGCTTTAAGAAACATATTAAGTAGATTCGGTGTGGTATTAAACTGAAATGTCACTTTTGTTTTATATACGTAATGTGTTACAAAAATGTTAAATATAACAATACAAGTAAAAACACAAATATAAACAATATTATAATGATATACGAAGCTAAGAATAGAAGTAACCGTTGAATATTCAGTTCCTCAAATGTTTCAAAATTTATTCAAAGTAACCTGAATTTTGTTGAAAGTTCATCCATTTTGAATAAAGGGTATATGAAGAGCGTCTTTGTGTTCAAATTCTAAGAAAAAATAATTTTTGGAAGACTGTAAGAAAAATCGAAGGCTTCTTAATTTTGGTGAAAATTCGAATTTTTAAAAACATGAAAAAATGTGGCTTGTGATGGTAACATAGAGAGAGAAATATGGAGTAGTGGTTACTTTGTCGTAAAACTAAAGAATGGAATTTGTTTGTTTTTGAATTTCGCACAAAGCTACTCGAGGGCTATCTGTGTTAGCCGTCCCTAATTTTGCAGTGTAAGACTAGAGCTAGTCATCACCACCCACAGCCAACTCTTGGTCTACTCTTTTACCAATGCATAGTGGGATTGACCGTTACATTATAACGCCCATCGGCTGAAAGGCGAGCATGTTTGGCGCGACGGGGGATGCGAACCCGAGACCCTCGGATTACGAGTCGCACAACTTAACGCGCTGGGCCATGCCGGCTGAAGGTTGCAGCTAAGTGTTATAAAGGAACACATGATGTCGCTTAATAAAAAATGAAAATTTTCGTTAATATACACCAGAAACAGTCCAAAAAACAAGATTTATTTTGGAAGAATACCTCAACGTTTTTCAGTTAGTGTTAAAACTCTTTTCATAATATTAGTTGAGAAACAAAGAGTTTATCTTAAATTTTAAATAACAGTGGTAGTTAGCCTGAATAAAAAACGAACGTTCTCTAACCTGGAGTAAACGGTATCTGTCAATGTATTTCAAAACCGTTTCTGTATTGTTTGAAGTCAGGTGAAGAAGTGAAAAATGTCATCGTGTTTGGATATAATTCAACAGTGTTATATGAACGATATAATTTAAGTGTTATATAAATGATACAATTTAAGTGTTATATAAATGATACAATTTAGCAGTGTTATATAAACGATATAATTAAGTGTTATATAAACGACATAATTTAACAGTTATTAAAGTGATATAATTTAAAAGTTATATGAATGATACAATTTAACAGTGTTGTTGGTGATGTTTACGAAAAAACGGTTATATAGCTTTGATATGCCCGTCATAAACTCATATCCCATGGCGTCCAGTTCGTCAACACTTGATGATAAGAGGTGTTGTGTAGCTCTCCCTGGTCGACTTTTTGTAAGAGTAGCTTTGTGCCAAATTCAGTAAGTCATTACAAAACAAGTTAAATATTTTGTGGTTTTGTACTTGTTGCAGATTGTTTCCAATAAAGATGAAATATTTCAAATAATTTTGTTTGAATTGTTTTGTTAAATTTAGGTTAAAAAAAACTTTAAGTGTTAAAATAAATATAGAAAGTTCCCACATAACCTACACGGATCTGTTGCCTTATAGACATTACAACCGAGTAACGCTCCAAATTAGTGACAGTTAAATCTGATTTGTTTTTCCTTAAGTAAACCACTGTTTAGGTCACTCGACTCACAAACCGTAGATGACTCTGATAGCTACAGAATAAATAAAAACGAAGGCACTTTTCACAAAAACTGATAAGGCAGAATTGTGACACATTATTGCGAGCCATCAAATGAACTTATTCTATTCTTCAAATGTGTCACTGTTAATGGAATTTCAAAACTAATATTGGGTTATGAGGGTACGTCGAAACAAATTCTTCTATCGCTATATCCTTACTTGAGTTTAATACAAATAACAGCTCTGCAGTTTGTGTTAAAAAGGATAAATATAGCTTCCTTGAACACATTTAATATGTTCGTTTCACCAGCAGAATCGTAAATGATAACCTTGGTATTAGTTTGGACAACGTGTTATTCCCTCCATATCAACATAAATAACCTTAGCAAGGCTTAGAAACATTCCATTTGTTTGACTTGTTGAAAGACACATGTCGCTAGTATGACAGAATCCCCAGCCAGGATCTAAGTCTGTATTACATCCTTGTGCTTACAGTTGAGTCATTAAAGGCCGATAACGTTTCGTTTCTGTTAGTTGGTTAGTCCGTTTGTTTGGTTTTAAACCCACAGCTACACAGTGAGCTATTTGTGCTTAACAACAAACAGTGTCCCATTGAAAATGCCCCATTACACATTCCGTTGTGATCTGTCACTGTTTCGAGTCTTGGTCATCAAAAACTGTGGTAATTATTCTAATAGTGACAAAAATAAGAGACAGATAATGAAACACGGTCATTAAAAAGAGATATGATGACAGTTCGCAATTCTTGGGTCATTCTGGAAGACAAAAATCATTAAAATGTCTGTTATTGGTCAAAAGGCTGTCACGAGGTCTTGGAACACTTTGTTTTAACACTGGTATTCTAAAAACAATGTTTTCAACTTTTAATTTCTTCGTATATATCTGAGATGTTTTATTAGGTACACAAGTGATGGGTGTAGAAGGAATTATCTTTATTCATGGATTAGAAAGATTCTTTCTTTAGTCGTGTCACAGAACGAAATCAAAACGAATACAGAAATATTAATTGCATTATCTTTACCTCTGGTCTTTATTACACAGATTAAAGCCGGTTACTTTATTCGTCGGATGCTAGATGAAAGCGAGGCTTTACGTCTAAAAAATGACTACGAATTTCCCGCTTATTTTACCTAATTAATTGCGTTTTGTAAAGTTTCAGATTATCATGTTATTTTAACTTATTCAATAATAGGGGTCGCTCATGCAACATTGAAATACACTCCATTTACAGTCAGGCAACATCTAAGTTTTTAAACAATAAACCTTACGTTATCAAACTGAAAATTATGGAACACTGTAATCCACATTAAAAATAGATGGATTTCGTCAAATCTTCCACACAGACGTGTTCACAATCCGGAATTTGCAATCGATATAATAAATTATTTTCTCCCCTTTTAATCGAGATGTGGCGCTGTCGGGGAGCCCTTTGGCGGGAAGATCTAATACTGAGAAGTCGTCTGCTCCTCGGTCGTAAAGACCTGCTTGACCCCGCCAGGAACTTGGGTGGTGGTCACCCAGGTCCGGTGCTTTGCACGGATGAAGGACAAATTGCTCTCCGCTTGATCTGCTCGATCCTCGGCTGATTCCAGTTCTCGCTGGAACCTTCGGACACGGGACAGGTTCTGTTGGGTCATGCCCTCCTGTAGGTGGCAACAATTGGTGAAATAACTAATTAATACCTGAAATACCTAATAAGAACTCTTAACATCACCCAAACTGACAGCTGTCTTAATAACTACTCTTACAGAAAACTTTGAGAGGTTTCCTGAGGATTCATTCTTCTCAGGATGTATTTAAATTCTAGCTTCAAATATTTTAGTTTTGTTGAAATGAAAAACCAGCCGCAAAACTGAGTATCTTCCGTTTAACACATTTTCTATGAATTTGTTGTTGTTTATCAGCTAGTTATTGTTTTTGTATTTCACTATTACTTCCTTCACCAAAATGTGAATTTCAGTAAAAAATAAAAGGTAGAAAATGTTCTATTCTTCGCTACTTCTGTTTCAGTGGACTAGTTTTACTGAACTCCTGACTCATCAGCTCTAATGAACAGAACAGATATACTTGCGCAGGGAAAGTAAAACTAGGATTAATTGTAACAAATATTCTGATTTCTTGCTTTTGAAGTTCACGTCCTGTGTTGTGTTGTATATAACCTTAAAAAGGCAAAATTCTTCTCGTGATTCATGGCAAGCGCACGTTTTACTGACGTCACAACAGTACAAATTGCAACGTTAAGCGTCCCTTATGTGACGTCATTTCAATATCTACTGACTGACTGAGATACAACACATTATTGTATGACAGTGCGAGTGTTTAGAACAGGTGACCCCTTCATTCGGCCCTCTAACGGAAAAAAATTGGTTTCTAGGTCATCCTGTTATTATTGAAATTTACTTTTCGGTGAGGAAAAAAACACCGACAAATAAACAAATAACCAGCTTAATTGTGATGATATATTTATCAAACATTGAAAGTACCCTATGTTGTTATTGGTGGTAAAGAACTATGAACAGAAACAAATTAAAATTGATTCACATGATAACAGTTGATTTCATCTGTCTGTTTCTTTAGGTTTAGGATAAATGTTAAACCGATGAATCCACCAATCGGAATAAATATTATTTATAAACTCTTGTTTAAAGGCAGAGGCCACGAACTTTTGATTGACCACTGACCTGTTCGGCCAACTGGCGCTTGTAGATCTTACATTTCTCATTCACTTTATCTAGGTTGTCGCTCAGGCCTAAGATGGTTTTGTGGTCTTCTTCCGTTTGCAGAAGAAGTTCTTTCACGCGGTACTCCTTCTTACGCATCATCTTCTGAGTCTCCGCGTGGCGGCGCTTCTCTTCCTCGAATTCGATTTCAATGTCCCGAATCTTGAAATAATTAAGAAAAACGTTTGTGTCAATGTCTACAGTGGACTTAATATGCTTGTTTGAATACTTCAAAACTGAATATGGATACCACACGATCAAGAATTTCAAAGTGTTAAAATAGGAAAAATGTAATCTTATGGTTAACAGATACAACTACATGATAGGAACAGTGTCGTCCTATAGGTAACAGATACGACTACACGATAGGAATATTGTTATTCTATAGGTAACAGATACGACTACACGATAGTAACAGTGTCGTCCTATAGGTAACAGATACGACTACGCGATAGTAACGGTGTCGTCCTATAGGTAACAGATACGACTACGCGATAGTAACAGTGTCGTCCTATAGGTAACAGATACGACTACACGATAGTAACAGTGTCGTCCTATAGGTAACAGATACGACTGCATGATAGTAACAGTGTCGTCCTATAGGTAACAGATACGACTACACGATAGTAACAGTGTCGTCCTATAGGTAACAGATACGACAACACGATAGTAACAGTGTCGTCCTATAGGTAACAGATACGACTACACGATAGGAAGAGTGCAGTCCTATAGGTAACAGATATGACTACACGATAGTAACAGTGTCGTCCTATTGGTAACAGATACGACTACACGATAGTAACAGTGTCGTCCTATAGGTAACAGATACGACTGCATGATAGTAACAGTGTCGTCCTATAGGTAACAGATACGACTACGCGATAGGAAGAGTGTAGTCCTATAGGTAACAGATACGACTACACGATAGTAACGGTGTCGTCCTATAGGTAACAGATACGACTACGCGATAGTAACAGTGTCGTCCTATAGGTAACAGATACGACTACACGATAGTAACAGTGTCGTCCTATAGGTAACAGATACGACTACACGATAGGAAGAGTGTAGTCCTATAGGTAACAGATATGACTACACGATAGTAACAGTGTCGTCCTATAGGTAACAGATACGACAACACGATAGTAACAGTGTCGTCCTATAGGTAACAGATACGACTACACGATAGGAAGAGTGCAGTCCTATAGGTAACAGATATGACTACACGATAGTAACAGTGTCGTCCTATTGGTAACAGATACGACTACACGATAGTAACAGTGTCGTCCTATAGGTAACAGATACGACTGCATGATAGTAACAGTGTCGTCCTATAGGTAACAGATACGACTACGCGATAGTAACAGTGTCGTCCTATAGGTAACAGATACGACTACACGATAGTAACAGTGTCGTCCTATAGGTAACAGATACGACTACACGATAGGAAGAGTGTAGTCCTATAGGTAACAGATATGACTACACGATAGTAACAGTGTCGTCCTATTGGTAACAGATACGACTACACGATAGTAACAGTGTCGTCCTATAGGTAACAGATACGACTACACGATAGTAGCAGTGTCGTCCTATAGGTAACAGATACGACTACACAATAGTAACATTGTTGTCCTATGGGTAACAGATACGACTACACAATAGTAACATTGTTGTCCTATGGGTAACAGATACGACTACACGATAGTAACAGTGTCGTCCTGTCGGTAACAGATATCATTACATGACAGGAACACATTTTTCGTACTTATGTAGGATATATCTTAAATTGTTTCATGCCAAATTTTATAGAGTTTAATTATATGACACGTAGTAAAATCTTTAAACGGTGTTTGCTCATTGGTTCAAAGTATGTATCATACTTACAGTGGTTTCTCATTGGTTCACAATGCCAGTAAACATTCTCATTTCCAACTTACCCTTGTTTCTAGCTTAGCGATCACGCGCTTGCTGCTTGCCAACGCATTCGCTTCCACTTCTTCAATACGGATCTGCAGGTTTCGAACTTCAATTTCTAGACTTTTCTTGACAGAGTCCAGCTTAACCACGCGTTCTTGTTCTTCGGTGAGATGTTCTTTCGTGACCTTGAGTTCAGAGATGGCTCTAGTAGACCGTTCTTCTGAAGCCTGGAAGTGAAACGATGTATACATAACCATACTGAGTTTTGAAACTCTGTTCCAGCTCACAGGTGAGCTTACTTTCTCTATAATGTACCTTTATAAAACCAATAGAATATTTCCAAGTTAACTTTATGTACACTCAACACAAACCAAATAATTATTCTATACACTCAACACAAACCATATAACCATTCTATACACTCAACACAAACCATATAACTATTCTATCCACTCAACACAAACCATATAACTATTCTATACATTCAACACAAACCATATAACCATTCTACACATTCAACACAAACAATATAACCATTCTATCCACTCAACACAAACCATGTAACCATTCTACACACTCAACACAAACCATATAACCATTCTACACACTCAACACAAACCATGTAACTATTCTATACACCCAACACAAATCATATAACCATTCTATACATTCAACACAAACCATATAACCATTCTACACACTCAACACAAACCATATAACCATTCCATACACTCAACACAAGCCATTTAACCATTCTTTACATTCAATACAAGCTATATAACCATTCTATCCACTCAACACAAACCAGAGAACGAGGCGAGACAGGCAACACAAACCAGAGAACGAGGCGAGAAACGCAACACAAACCAGAGAAGGAGGCGAGACACGCAAGACAAAGCAGAGAACCAGGCGGGGCAGGCAAGACAAGGGAGAGAACAAGGAGAGCCACGCAACACAAACCAGAGAACGAGGCGAGACAGGCAACACAAACCAGAGAACCAGGCGACACACGCAACACAAACCAGAAACCAGCGACACGCAAAACAAGCAGAGAACCAGACACAAACAAACCATATAACCATTCTATCCACTCAACACAAATCATATAACCATTCTATAAACTCAACAAAAACCATATAACCATTCTACACACTCAACACAAACTATATAACGATTCTTTACATTCAACACAAACCATATAACCATTCTACACACTCAAAACAAACCATATAACGATTCTTTACATTCAACACAAACCATATAACCATTCTATCCACTCAACACAAACCATATAACCATTCTATAAACTCAACACAAGCCATATAACCATTCTATACAGTTCACACAAGCCATATAACCGTTGTATACATCATATAGAGTCAACAGAACCATATAACTCTTATACAGAGTAAAAAAAACCATCTAACAGTTATATAGAGTCAACAGAACCATATAACTATTATATAGAGTCAACAGAACCATCTAACAGTTATATAGAGTCAACAGAACCATATAACTATTATATAGAGTCAACAGAACCATATAACTATTATACAGAGTCAAAAGAACCATCTAACAGTTATATAGAGTCAACAGAACCATCTAACTATTATATAGAGTCAACAGAACCATCTAACCATTTTACTGAGTCAAACTTACTTTCAGTTCCTTATGAACTTCATCATAGTCGGCTTGTAAAGCAGACAGTTCATTCTCCAACTTTGTCTTTACAGAGGACAGGTTCACGTTTATTGTATTCAACTCGTTCATACGAGTCTGGGCTTCTTCCAAGGACTGTTCAGCTGCTCTCTTTGAACGTTGAGCCTAAAGAAACAGTTTATTAGATTGCGCTGTCCTTTACAAATATTTAATAACTTTTCCAGGTTTGTCTCGTGACACATGCTGGATAAAAACTTGTCCGAATTTAAATTTCCATTGAAACTCTAAGACTATTCCCTTCTAGACACGTGATTCACCACAAAAATAAATAAGGCAAGTGTTGTGATGGAAGATATAACCAGGTTAAGCTAACAGGTTTTCTGTTCCAATATTTTCCAACAGGTCTTGGTCTTTACGCCAGTTAAATTTATTTAAGTTACTTCATTTCTTTTCCTAAAATAATTTTCAGCAACACTTTATTATATCAGGTTAAAAACCGTCTCATGTTCCAAGAGTTCTTACTTCCGGTCAGTGTTTGTGTTTTATTATAACACATCGGGCCATCTGCTGAGTTCACCAAGGGAAATCGAACCCCTGATTTAGCGTTGTAAATACAAAGCCTCACCACTGTCCAACAGGGGAATTACCACAAGTCGAGGCCATTTTATCTTTTCGAATTAATATCTATACTTTTTACAGCAAATCCCTTTCCAACAACGACACACTGAATCCAGGTTGAATCATCTCAATGGATACAGTTTGTCGTGTCTATTAAATAACATTCCTATCCAACATTCATCCAGTCCTGTAAGTAGTTACTATATTCACAGTGATTAACTACATTCTGGAAATTCTGGGAATCTGATGATATTAAATAATTATTTACCCTTACAAGTTTAACTCACACAGACCATCTTGTATCCAATGTGCTCGTGACTTTAAATGATCTCAACTCTCCGAATAACTACCTCCCAATAACTCCATTTGAAAATATTCCCTGAGAACTGGCTCTATTTAATTACATCCATTAATTATGGTTAACCATAACCATGTCCATGAGTTATGGTTAAACTTAACCTGATCCATTGGTTATGGCTAATATTAATATCTTTCATTATATGTGGTTAATCTTAACCTCGTAAAAAAGTTATGGTTAACATTATCTTTTCCCATCAGTTATGGCTAATATTAACCAGCAATTGTGGTTAATCTTAACCTCGTAGATAAGTTATGGTTAACATTAACTTTATCCATCAGTTATGGCTAATATTAACCTCTTCCAGCAATTATGGTTAATCTTAAACTCGTAGATGGGTAACCTCATCCATTAACTTTTTATCCCAATGCTCAGTTCATGACTCACCGACTCTAAGTTGGCTCTCATTTCGTCCAGTTCAGCCTGTAAACCTTGGCATCGCCGCTGAGACACGCCCAGCTGGTCAACGGTCTGCTGCAGTTGTCGATGTACCTCATCATAGTGAGCCTGCAACTCCTGACAAACCATAAAGAATGTTACATTTCTTACATGTAACAGTAAATACCGTTACAACATGGTGACATGTAACAGGAAATATCGTTATTACAACATGGTAACATGTAACAGTAAATACCGTTATTACAACATGGTAGCGTATAACAGTAAATACCGTTATTACAACATGGTAACATGTAACAGTAAATATCGTTACAACATGGTAACATGTAACAGTAAATACCATTACAACATGGTAACATGTAACAGTAAATACCGTTACAACATGGTTACATATAACAGTAAATATCGTCACAACATGGTAACATGTGACAGTGAACATCGTTACATCATTATGAAGTAAAATTTTATACTATCATTGCTCTGTTACGAATTATTTGTAGAGGAAACCAAATCACTTTGAAAATATATTTTGTTAGAAACGGTTCTCGACATACTGTGATTTGTAGCGACTGTTTCTTGATGACTTTCTGTAAGTCAATGTTCTGCTTATTTGCTGTATCCAACGCCATCTCCAGCTCCGTTATCTGGGCCTGATACTTCTTCTTAATTCGAGCAATCTCTGACTTCAGTTTAGCTTCTGCTTCTGCTAGTCTCATGCTGAGCTGCTCTATTTCCAGTTCCTTCTGCTTCCTGTGGGACGGGATCAGATTTTTATTACAAATCAACCATCACTAAGTCGCCTTCTTATTAAACACTACAATTATGAACTTCCGAATCGGTCCCTTGTTAACTGTAAAAACAATTATACGAAATGGTTTGTTTGTTTCTGAATTTCACGCAAAGCTACATATGGACTACTGCGCTAGCCGTCTGTAATTTAGCAACGTAAGACTAGTTTTAGTTTGTTTTGAATTTCGCACAAACTTACATGAGGGCTATCTGGGGTAGTCGTCCATAATTTTGCAATGTAAGGCTAGTCATCAACACCCACCGCCAACTCTTGGGCTACTCTTTAACAAACGAATAGTGGAATTGATCATCACATTATAACTCCCCACAGCTGAAAGGGCGAGCATGTTTCGTGTGACGGGGATTCGAACCCACGACCTTCAGATTAGGAGTCGAGTGCCTTAACCACCTGGCCATGCCAGGCCATACAAAATGGTTCAACAATCTTTGATTACATTTCATAGAAAGGCGAGTGAACGTAAAGTAAATTGTTTCATACAATAATAACAATACTAGTAGTTATGGTCAGTTTGTAGTGGCTCCCTCTAGCAATACCAGTATTTATGGTCAGTTTGTAGTGGCACACTCTAACAATACTAGTAGTTATGGTCAGTTTGTAGTGGCTCCCTCTAGCAATACCAGTATTTATGGTCAGTTTGTAGTGGCACACTCTAACAATACTAGTAGTTATGGTCAGTTTGTAGTGGCTCCCTCTAGCAATACCAGTATTTATGGTCAGTTTGTAGTGGCTCCCTCTAACAATACTAGTATTTATGGTCAGTTTGTAGTGGCTCCCTCTAACAATACTAGTATTTATGGTCAGTTTGTAGTGGCTCACTCTAACAATACTAGTATTTATGGTCAGTTTGTAGTGGCTCCCTCTAGCAATACCAGTATTTATGGTCAGTTTGTAGTGGCTCACTCTAACAATACTAGTAGTTATGGTCAGTTTGTAGTGGCTCCCTCTAGCAATACCAGTATTTATGGTCAGTTTGTAGTGGCTCACTCTAAAAATACTAGTATTTATGGTCAGTTTGTAGTGACTCCCTCTAACAATACTAGTATTTATGGTCAGTTTGTAGTGGCTCACTCTAACAATACCAGTATTTATGGTCAGTTTGTAGTGGCTCACTCTAACAATACCAGTATTTATGGTCAGTTTGTAGTGGCTCACTCTAACAATACTAGTATTTATAGTCAGTTTGTAGTGGCTCCCTCTAGCAATACCAGTATTTATGGTCAGATTGTAGTGGCACACTCTAACAATACTAGTAGTTATGGTCAGTTTGTAGTGGCTCCCTCTAGCAATACCAGTATTTATGGTGAGTTTGTAGTGGCTCACTCTAACAATACTAGTAGTTATGGTCAGTTTGTAGTGGCTCACTCTAACAATACCAGTATTTATGGTCAGTTTGTAGTGGCTCCCTCTAGCAATACCAGTATTTATGGTCAGTTTGTAGTGGCTCACTCTAACAATACTAGTATTTATGGTCAGTTTGTAGTGGCTCCCTCTAGCAATACTAGTATTTATGGTCAGTTTGTAGTGGCTCACTCTAAAAATACTAGTATTTATGGTCAGTTTGTAGTGACTCCCTCTAACAATACTAGTATTTATGGTCAGTTTGTAGTGGCTCACTCTAACAATACCAGTATTTATGGTCAGTTTGTAGTGGCTCACTCTAACAATACCAGTATTTATGGTCAGTTTGTAGTGGCTCACTCTAACAATACTAGTATTTATGGTCAGTTTGTAGTGGCTTCCTCTAGCAATACCAGTATTTATGGTCAGTTTGTTGTGGCACACTCTAACAATACTAGTAGTTATGGTCAGTTTGTAGTGGCTCCCTCTAGCAATACCAGTATTTATGGTCAGTTTGTAGTGGCTCCCTCTAACAATACTAGTATTTATGGTCAGTTTGTAGGGGCTCACTCTAACAATACCAGTATTTATGGTCAGTTTGTAGTGGCTCCCTCTAGCAATACCAGTATTTATGGTCAGTTTGTAGTGGCTCACTCTAACAATACTAGTAGTTATGGTCAGTTTGTAGTGGCTCACTCTAACAATACCAGTATTTATGGTCAGTTTGTAGTGGCTCCCTCTAGCAATACCAGTATTTATGGTCAGTTTGTAGTGGCCCACTCTAACAATACTAGTATTTATGGTCAGTTTGTAGTGGCTCCCTCTAGCAATACTAGTATTTATGGTCAGTTTGTAGTGGCTCACTCTAGAAATACTAGTATTTATGGTCAGTTTGTAGTGACTCCCTCTAACAATACTAGTATTTATGGTCAGTTTGTAGTGGCTCACTCTAACAATACCAGTATTTATGGTCAGTTTGTAGTGGCTCACTCTAACAATACTAGTAGTTATGGTCAGTTTGTAGTGGCTCCCTCTAGCAATACCAGTATCTATGGTCAGTTTGTAGTGGCTCACTCTAACAATACTAGTATTTATGGTCAGTTTGTAGTGGCTCACTCTAGCAATACTAGTATTTATGGTCAGTTTGTAGTGGCTCACTCTAAAAATACTAGTATTTATGGTCAGTTTGTAGTGACTCCCTCTAACAATACCAGTATTTATGGTCAGTTTGTAGTGGCTCACTCTAACAATACTAGTATTTGTGGTCAGTTTGTAGTGGCTCCCTCTAGCAATACCAGTATTTATGGTCAGTTTGTAGTGGCTCCCTCTAACAATACTAGTATTTATGGTCAGTTTGTAGTGGCTCACTCTAACAATACCAGTATTTATGGTCAGTTTGTAGTGGCTCCCTCTAGCAATACCAGTATTTATGGTCAGTTTGTAGTGGCTCACTCTAACAATACTAGTATTTATGGTCAGTTTGTAGTGGCTCCCTCTAGCAATACCAGTATTTATGGTCAGTTTGTAGTGGCTCACTCTAACAATACTAGTATTTATGGTCAGTTTGTAGTGGCTCCCTCTAGCAATACCAGTATTTATGGTCAGTTTGTAGTGGCTCCCTCTAACAATACTAGTATTTATGGTCAGTTTGTAGTGGCTCACTCTAACAATACCAGTATTTATGGTCAGTTTGTAGTGGCTCACTCTAACAATACTAGTAGTTATGGTCAGTTTGTAGTGGCTCCCTCTAGCAATACCAGTATCTATGGTCAGTTTGTAGTGGCTCACTCTAACAATACTAGTATTTATGGTCAGTTTGTAGTGGCTCACTCTAGCAATACTAGTATTTATGGTCAGTTTGTAGTGGCTCACTCTAAAAATACTAGTATTTATGGTCAGTTTGTAGTGACTCCCTCTAACAATACCAGTATTTATGGTCAGTTTGTAGTGGCTCACTCTAACAATACTAGTATTTATGGTCAGTTTGTAGTGGCTCCCTCTAGCAATACCAGTATTTATGGTCAGTTTGTAGTGGCTCCCTCTAACAATACTAGTATTTATGGTCAGTTTGTAGTGGCTCACTCTAACAATACCAGTATTTATGGTCAGTTTGTAGTGGCTCCCTCTAGCAATACCAGTATTTATGGTCAGTTTGTAGTGGCTCACTCTAACAATACTAGTAGTTATGGTCAGTTTGTAGTGGCTCACTCTAACAATACCAGTATTTATGGTCAGTTTGTAGTGGCTCCCTCTAGCAATACCAGTATTTATGGTCAGTTTGTAGTGGCTCACTCTAACAATACTAGTAGTTATGGTCAGTTTGTAGTGGCTCCCTCTAGCAATACTAGTATTTATGGTCAGTTTGTAGTGGCTCACTCTAAAAATATTAGTATTTATGGTCAGTTTGTAGTGACTCCCTCTAACAATACTAGTATTTATGGTCAGTTTGTAGTGGCTCACTCTAACAATACCAGTATTTATGGTCAGTTTGTAGTGGCTCACTCTAACAATACCAGTATTTATGGTCAGTTTGTAGTGGCTCCCTCTAGCAATACCAGTATTTATGGTCAGTTTGTAGTGGCTCCCTCTAACAATACTAGTATTTATGGTCAGTTTGTAGTGGCTCACTCTAACAATACCAGTATTTATGGTCAGTTTGTAGTGGCTCACTCTAACAATACTAGTAGTTATGGTCAGTTTGTAGTGGCTCCCTCTAGCAATACCAGTATTTATGGTCAGTTTGTAGTGGCTCACTCTAACAATACTAGTATTTATGGTCAGTTTGTAGTGGCTCACTCTAGCAATACTAGTATTTATGGTCAGTTTGTAGTGGCTCACTCTAATAATACTAGTATTTATGGTCAGTTTGTAGTGGCTCCCTCTAGCAATACCAGTATTTATGGTCAGTTTGTAGTGGCTCACTCTAACAATACCAGTATTTATGGTCAGTTTGTAGTGGCTCACTCTAGCAATACCAGTATTTATGGTCAGTTTGTAGTGGCTCACTCTAACAATACTAGTAGTTATGGTCAGTTTGTAGTGGCTCCCTCTAACAATACTAGTATTTATGGTCAGTTTGTAGTGGCTCACTCTAACAATACCAGTATTTATGGTCAGTTTGTAGTGGCTCACTCTAACAATACCAGTATTTATGGTCAGTTTGTAGTGGCTCACTCTAACAATACTAGTATTTATGGTCAGTTTGTAGTGGCTCACTCTAACAATACTAGTATTTATGGTCAGTTTGTAGTGGCTCACTCTAACAATACTAGTAGTTATGGTCAGTTTGTAGTGGCTCCCTCTAGCAATACTAGTATTTATGGTCAGTTTGTAGTGGCTCACTCTAACAATACTAGTATTTATGGTCAGTTTGTAGTGGCTCCCTCTAGCAATACCAGTATTTATGGTCAGTTTGTAGTGGCTCACTCTAACAATACTAGTATTTATGGTCAGTTTGTAGTGGCTCCCTCTAGCAATACCAGTATTTATGGTCAGTTTGTAGTGGCTCACTCTAACAATACTAGTAGTTATGGTCAGTTTGTAGTGGCTCCCTCTAGCAATACTAGTATTTATGGTCAGTTTGTAGTGGCTCACTCTAAAAATACTAGTATTTATGGTCAGTTTGTAGTGACTCCCTCTAACAATACTAGTATTTATGGTCAGTTTGTAGTGGCTCACTCTAACAATACCAGTATTTATGGTCAGTTTGTAGTGGCTCACTCTAACAATACCAGTATTTATGGTCAGTTTGTAGTGGCTCCCTCTAGCAATACCAGTATTTATGGTCAGTTTGTAGTGGCTCCCTCTAACAATACTAGTATTTATGGTCAGTTTGTAGTGGCTCACTCTAACAATACCAGTATTTATGGTCAGTTTGTAGTGGCTCACTCTAACAATACTAGTAGTTATGGTCAGTTTGTAGTGGCTCCCTCTAGCAATACCAGTATTTATGGTCAGTTTGTAGTGGCTCACTCTAACAATACTAGTATTTATGGTCAGTTTGTAGTGGCTCACTCTAGCAATACTAGTATTTATGGTCAGTTTGTAGTGGCTCACTCTAACAATACTAGTATTTATGGTCAGTTTGTAGTGGCTCCCTCTAGCAATACCAGTATTTATGGTTAGTTTGTAGTGGCACACTCTAACAATACAATAGTTATGGTCAGTTTGTAGTGGCTCCCTCTAGCAATACCAGTATTTATGGTCAGTTTGTAGTGGCTCCCTCTAGCAATACCAGTATTTATGGTCAGTTTGTAGTGGCTCCTTCTAGCAATACCAATATTTATGGTCAGTTTGTAGTGGCTCACTCTAACAATACTAGTAGTTATGGTCAGTTTGTAGTGACTCCTTCTAACAATACTAGTATTTATGGTCAGTTTGTAGAGGCTCACTCTAACAATACTAGTATTTATGGTCAGTTTGTAGTGGCTCCCTCTAAAAATGTTTGTATTTATTGAAAAAAACAACGAATTTTGTAAAAGGTATGCGTACGCCAATGAAACAAAGCTTTATAGTTTTTACTACAAGAAAAGACACCACCCAACGGGCTGTTTCTGGGGAATATTGTACATTAATTGTGTTACTTCGTCATACCTAGCAACAAAATGATTTAGTTTACAGAGCTACGGATTTTCACTAATTTTGATGAAATACACCTAAAAGTTTTTAATACATTAAACGTTGTACTGTCTGTTGAGAAAAGTAACATTTTTTTTATGAACTCCAGTTTCTCAGTTTCACAAATTACATCAATACAGATATATTTTAACCTCCACATACAGTCCAAAAAATGTCGTGATGAGAGAACTTATTTAAAATTGTGTTCTTTTGTAAATAAATGGCTGTTGAGCCTACCACATCTCTTTCAATAACTGTACGAATCTTGAATACCCAAGGTATAAAATGTTTTTATGAAGTTTAATGTATGGTGTCATTCAGTAGATGACGCAGGATTTCTGGTTACAAACATAGATAGTGACATACATGCCACGTCTATTTCACTGAGACTGCAAAAGTTTCAGATGAAAAAGCTTGCACAGTCTCTCTTCAGACTGATGGAGGACTGAATTTAGAAACTATAGGAGAAAAATCTAACATTATTATCCAATAGGGTGTAAGTAACTTACCTCTTCTAAACTTGTTATCCAATAGGAAGTAAGTAGTTTACCACTTCTAAAGTTCTTATTCAATAGGAAGTAAGTAGCGTACCACTTCTAAAGTTGTTATTCAATAGGAAGTAAGTAGTTCATCACTTCTAAAGTTATTATCCAATAGGAAGTAAGTAGCTTATCACTTCTATAGTTGTTATCTAATAAGAAGTAAGTAGTTTACCACTTCTAAAGTTCTTATTCAATAGGAAGTAAGTAGCGTACCACTTCTAAAGTTGTTATTCAATAGGAAGTAAGTAGTTCATCACTTCTAAAGTTATTATCCAATAGGAAGTAAGTAGCTTATCACTTCTATAGTTGTTATCTAATAAGAAGTAAGTAGTTTACCACTTCTAAAGTTCTTATTCAATAGGAAGTAAGTAGCGTACCACTTCTAAAGTTGTTATTCAATAGGAAGTAAGTAGTTCATCACTTCTAAAGTTATTATCCAATAGGAAGTAAGTAGCTTATCACTTCTATAGTTGTTATCTAATAAGAAGTAAGTAGTTTACCACTTCTAAGGTTGTTATCCAATAGGAAGTAAGTAGTTTACCACTTCTAAAGTTACTATACAATAGGAAGTAAGAATCGTATCACTTTTAAAGTTGTTATCTAATAGGAAGTAAGAAGCGTACCACTTCTAAGGTTCTTATACAATAGGAAGTAAGTAGTTTACCACTTCTGAGGTTGTTATACAATAGGAAGTAAGTAGTTTACCACTTCTGAGGTTGTTATACAATAGGAAGTAAGTAGTTTACCACTTCTGAGGTTGTTATACAATAGGGAGTAAGTAGCTTATCACTTCTAAAGTTGTTATTCAATAGGAAGTAAGTAACCTACCACTTGTAAAGTTGCTATCCAATAGGAAGTAAGTAACTTACCACTTGTAAAGTTGCTATCCAATAGGAAGGAAGTAACTTACCACTTGTAAAGTTGCTATCCAATAGGAAGTGAGCAGCTTACCGCAGAGCTTCCATCTCCTCTTCTTTCTGAGTCAGTCTCTTCTCATATTCATAGCGGACCTGCGCGAGTTCAGCAGTTAGCCGTTGGCACTTCGCTTCTTCTTGTCTCCTTAAGTTCTCCGATTCCTTGAAAGCGGCACTTATTTCATCTCGTTCATTTTCCAGTCGCTTAATCTCCTGCTCCATTTCGTGGATACGTCGATTAGCATCCGCTAGGTGGTTCTTAGCATCATTCAGATCATCTAGAAAACAACAGATATTGGAGAACATATTAACTTTGGGAGCGACGTATCCCAAATGTGTTTAGCCAACCAGGTAACCAACTTACACTTACGTTATATACATAATAAACGAAAGTA
The DNA here is from genome assembly GCA_011833715.1 of Carcinoscorpius rotundicauda. Classification (NCBI taxonomy): domain Eukaryota; kingdom Metazoa; phylum Arthropoda; class Merostomata; order Xiphosura; family Limulidae; genus Carcinoscorpius; species Carcinoscorpius rotundicauda. The sequence goes on from CM022400.1 coordinate 72,212,696, forward strand.
AAGTACCTTGAAACTTAAGTTATTTATAACCTACTAAAGTAAAGTACCTTACATTTAAGTTATACACATAACAAACCAGATTAACGAACCTTACACTTATGTTATATATACCTATTTGAGAAACCACAATACTTTACCATTTAGTTTCTTATTTTCCCTCACTAAAGCTTCCTTTTGCTCGTGAAGTTTCTCGTACTCGAGCTGAAGTTTTTGCAGGTCAGCCATCTTGTTTCGGAGCTCCCTCTGGGTGTGTTCCAGTGTAGCTATCAACTCTTCGTTCTTGCTTTTGAGTTCAGCGTTCAGTTTTTCCAGCTGGGACACACGTTTTTCAAGGTTCTGAGCATGCGTTGTGGCCTAAATAAAATATCCAACTGTTTAATCATCAGTCTAACTCAGTTTTAAAAGTCCACCGTCGCTAAACTTATCAATATTCAGACAAAATGAATTCCAGTCACGACGTCTGAGTTAACTCTTCTGAAGATTTTTAAAGAACTTTCCTAACACGTTCTTACTTAAAATTCTTGAAAACTTTAACATGGTCTATTTGTTTGTCCATTATCTTTTGTAGAAGTAAAACACTTCCTTGGAACACGAAAATATTGAGCCTCGAAACAGGTGTTGAGTGCACTAACTAGTGAGACACATTGGACCAGCAATAGTACAAGTGTTAAGACGAGAGAATGTTTTGTCATTCTTTCAATGCTATAACAGAATGTAGATTTCAACACTGTGGTAATGTTCCACTGACCCCTGTTGACAACTGAATGAACCATTCTTTAGAATTACAACGTATTTACACCAAGGACATGTCATAAGGGTTCTGCATCAATGAGCATATTGATCAAATTTAGGGTCTGAGATAATTCTCATGGTACCCTATGCAATGTCTCAACAACATAGGATGAATTTAGCAAGGATCTAGCATATGGTACTGGTATATGTTAGAATAAATTAATATAATAGCACTCCACAAATAAAGTTAGATAAAAACAGTGTTTAACACTATATAATAAGTCCTACTGTCTTGTCACAGCTCACAAAACATTGAGAATTGTCAGTAGAGCAGAGAGTTCACATATAATCATTATATGATGCTTGTTGGACTCTCTGACAAATCGTTACACACTGTAAATGTTCCACAAACACTTAGATCACAAGACAGAGACAGGTAAATGTGAAAATAGTAAAGTATGAGACAGAACATCTAAACTCAGAGTTACAGATGTTAACTATCTTAGTTTATGTAACTTTTGGGACAGTTAAGACTGATATAAAGCCTGAGATAAACAACCATGTACCAAATGACAGATGTTCAGATCTACATTATCAAGAAGACTAATCCAGAAAAGAATATCTGGTTGTGTAGCAGTTAAATAAAACCTTTACTTATCTCCAGATATTGTCAAGACTGAAATTTGTTGAAAAACTTTTATGGATGAATGAGACATGGAAGAGACAGTGTGATGATTTGGATATGTTTTTCAGCTGAGGTAAAAGGAAATATATACAAAATAAATGTAATAATGAACCAGTACAAGTACCATCAGACACTGGACATTGTGGTGTACACAACTGTTTGTGTGATAATGAACCAGTACAAGTACCATCAGACACTGGACATCATGGTGTACACAACTGTTTGTGTGGTAATGAACAAGTACAATCAGATACTGGACATCATGGGGTACACAGTTGAATGTGACCCAAACACTCATCAAACGTGTGTATAAATTACTTTGCTAAGAGAGAAGCTGCTGGAGTCATTTAAATGATACAATGGTCCTCACAGAGACCTGATCTGGGATTGATAGATCAAAAACTTGATAAATCAAAGGTTCCTTCCAAAGAGACATTATGGGAGCGTATTAGAGACATCTGTAGCAAAATCCCAAAGTAAACTTTGATTAAATATGAAGTTACAATGTCTGAAAAAATATTGGGAGTTATTAAAACAAGAGAGGAACACATGAAATATTGACTGTTTGTTGAACTGCAGAGTTTCTGTTGTACTAAATATTAATATTAATAACACTTTGATGTTTCACCTGTGATTTACCTTCCACTGAGATCTAATTTTTGACTTTGTCCTAACACTTTTCACAGTACCATATGTACATAACAGATATTTGTCCTAACACTTTTCACAGTACCATATGCACATAACAGATATTTGTCCTAACACTTTTCACAGTACCATATGTACATAACAGATATTTGTCCCAACACTTTTCACAGTACCATATGTACATAACAGATATTTGTCCCAACACTTTTCACAGTACCATATGTACATAACAGATATTTGTCCTAACACTTTTCACAGTACCATATGTACATAACAGATATTTGTCCTAACACTTTTCACAGTACCATATGTACATAACAGATATTTGTCCCAACACTTTTCACAGTACCATATGTACATAACAGATATTTGTCCTAACACTTTTCACAGTACCATATGTACATAACAGATATTTGTCCCAACACTTTTCACAGTACCATATGTACATAACAGATATTTGTCCTAACACTTTTCACAGTACCATATGTACATAACAGATATTTGTCCTAACACTTTTCACAGTACCATATGTACATAACAGATATTTGTCCTAACACTTTTCACAGTACCATATGCACATAACAGATATTTGTCCTAACACTTTTCACAGTACCATATGTACATAACAGATATTTGTCCCAACACTTTTCACAGTACCATATGTACATAACAGATATTTGTCCCAACACTTTTCACAGTACCATATGTACATAACAGATATTTGTCCTAACACTTTTCACAGTACCATATGTACATAACAGATATTTGTCCTAACACTTTTCACAGTACCATATGTACATAACAGATATTTGTCCCAACACTTTTCACAGTACCATATGTACATAACAGATATTTGTCCTAACACTTTTCACAGTACCATATGTACATAACAGATATTTGTCCCAACACTTTTCACAGTACCATATGTACATAACAGATATTTGTCCTAACACTTTTCACAGTACCATATGTACATAACAGATATTTGTCCTAACACTTTTCACAGTACCATATGTACATAACAGATATTTGTCCTAACACTTTTCACAGTACCATATGTACATAACAGATATTTGTCCTAACACTTTTCTCGACAAAATATAAATGCTTGAAACAACTTTTAGTTTCCAAAAATATCTAATTCGAGACAACGTTGTCACAAACCGACACATACAGTGTATTTCAAAGATAACTACAACATGTATTACACAAAGTCAAGATTTGATGACAACAACTTTGTGCCTTAACTATGACTTTGTAAGTTATGAATGGTTCTGTTTTTTAACTCTAACGTTTAATGCTTGGTTAATCTAAATCAATCCTGACAAGAAGCAACTAGACTGTTTGTTATAAAACTAAAACTCATGGTTCGGTACACAAAGATGACGTAAACCATAAAACTTATTGTGTACCTTCTTTGGTTAATGGTTTTGGCAATATATTAAATACACTATTTTAACAATGAAGGTACTACATCCAGGAAATGTGTTCTATCCACTCACTTTCTCCAGATCCATCACTAGGACTTCGACCTCACTCTGTAGCCTGGCCTTCTGCTTTTCCAGACTACTACATTTGTTCAGTAGACTTTCTAACTGTTCCTCATACTCGGCAGTCCTGGCGGCCATCTTGCGGCTAAAAAAAACAAAAACGACAATGTGAACAAACTTCTGGTGCAAAGAATCACCAAGAGGAAGGAAGGCCACAGCAAATACATGATGATATGACAACCTATAGATTCACTAAGTGGCGGATGATCTTGGTAAAGAGAAGCAATATTCTAGAAGGAAGAAGAATACCTGGAACTCCTGGACTGGTGACTTTAAGACTTACAACTCTTTCAATAACACATTTTATAGTTTGTTATGATAACATACAATAATAACAAATAATCAGTTAAATTTACCCCAAATCCCGCCAATAGGGGTCGCAGGTTGTTGTCGTTTGTTATTAATTACAGGGAAACACGGGTATCGAAATCCGTTTTTTAGTGATAAAAGTTCGCAGAAAAACCACTGTGACAGTGGGGCCAGATTAACTCTAGCCATTCTCTGATACCTTTCACACATCCATTCCAGATTAACTCTAGCCATTCTATAATACCTTTCACACATCCATTCCAGATTAACTCCAGCCATTCTCTGATACCTTTCACACATCCATTCCAGATTAACTCTGGTCATTCTCTGATACCTTTCACACATCCATTCCAGATTAACTCTGGTCATTCTCTGATACCTTTCACATATCCATTCCATATCTTGTCATTCAAGTTCACTTCACCAATCATGTACTCCTTTAAATTCTATCTAGTCGCATGTGGGGTGAAAAGAAACAGTAGTTTCTGACCACCCCTGGTTATTTTTCCTTCCCTTTGATTAACTGAATTATAAATTAACCTAAATACCTGTCCAGTATCCACCTTTCACACAGCTTGGTAGTCCGAAACAATTAAGGTAAAGGATATAAAAACAACCATTGAATTGGTAACGTCCTGTCCCAAAACACGAACCAAAATAAGCCTTAATGACTGTCTGATGTAACCAAGTGGCATGCTAAACACAAACCACAATGGGCCTTAATGACTGTCTGATGTAACCAAGTAATATGCTAAACACGAACCACAATGGCCCTTAATGACTGTCTGATGTAACCAAGTGATATGCTAAACACGAACCACAATGGGCCTTAATGACTGTCTGATGTAACCAAGTGATTTGCTGAGTTCGTTTGGAAACTGGGGGATCCATTACAAATTATACAAAATTTATTATCTACAAACAAAAGAAACATAATAATAAAAACTACACTGATAACAATTATAAAATGTTATTTTCATTATCTTACGTTATATAGACAGTATTCAATATAAATTATTTCCAAACAAAGCACAGTATTACAACTAAAATGTTCAGCATATAAGGATGTGTTACAATGAGAATGTTCAGTGCATAAATATGTATTAAATTGGAATGTTCAGTACATAAAGATGTTTTACAAATGGAGAGGTCAGTATATAAATATGTTTTGCAACTGGATTGTTCAATGTATAATTATGCGTTACAACTGGATTGTTCAGTGTATAAAGATGATTTACAACTAAAATGTTCAATATATAAAGATGTATTACAACTGGAATGTTCAATATATAGGGATGTGGTACAATTGAAATGGTCAGTGTATAAATATGTTTTACAATTGGATTGTTCAGTATATAATTATGTATTACTACTGGAATGTTCAATATGTACAGATATATTACAATCGGAATATTTAAGGTACAAAAATGTGTTATAACTGAAATGTTCAATATATAATTAGGTGTTACAACTGAAATGTTCAATATGCAATTATGTGTTACAACTGGAATGTTCACAATACAAAGATGCATTACAATGTAAATGTTCCCTTTATAAAGATGTACTACAACTGGAATGTTCACTGTACAAAAATGTATTACAACTGGAATGTTCACTGTAAGAAAATGTATTACACCTGGAATGTTCACTGTATAAAGATGTATTACAACTGGAATGTTCACTGTATAAAGATGTATTACAACGGGAATGTTCACTGTACAAAAATGTATTACAACTGGAATGTTCACTGTATAAAGATGTATTACAACTGGAATGTTCACTGTATAAAGATGTACTACAACTGGAATGTTCACTGTACAAAAATGTATTACAACTGGAATGTTCACTGTAAGAAAATGTATTACACCTGGAATGTTCACTGTAAAAAGATGTATTACAACTGGAATGTTCACTGTATAAAGATGTATTACAACTGGAATGTTCACTGTATAAAGATGTATTGCACCTGGAATGTTCACTGTATAAAGATGTATTACAACTGGAATGTTCACTGTATAAAGATGTATTACAACTGGAATGTTCACTGTATAAAGATGTATTACAACTGGAATGTTCACTGTATAAAGATGTATTACAACTGGAATGTTCACTGTATAAAGATGTATTGCACGTGGAATGTTCACAGTATAAAGATGTATTACAACTGGAATGTTCACTGTATAAAGATGTATTACAACTGGAATGTTCACTGTATAAAGATGTATTGCACCTGGAATGTTCACTGTATAAAGATGTATTCCAACTGGAATGTTCACTGTATAAAGATGTATTGCACCTGGAATGTTAAGTTGTTTACCGTAATTCTTCTACTTCGTCCTGATGAGCTTGGACTTCCGTCTCATACTTGGACTTCCAAGATGCTACTTCGCCATTAGCTTTAGACAGTTGTCGTTCCATTTCTAGCCGAGCCTCAGACTCCTCTTCAATCTGGACTTTCAGGGATTCAACTTCCATCTCCAAGGTATGCACTTGCTGCTCTAAGCTGGAGCGTTTCTAGGAAATAATATAAAATGTGTTGGATCCAAGTTTTCTATCCTTTTATTACGTTATTGAGTATTCTAAGGTTTTAGGTACATCACATTAGCTGCTCGGCCTTCCTTAATATTACATTAGGCCTCACTTATCAATTATAGAACTTTATGTGGAGATATACAAATATTGTTATCACAGTTTTAACAAAGGAAGAAGACAAACACTTAATTTAGCCAAACTCAGTGCGAGCTCGTACTGACCACTGGTCTTAGTTTCTTATGAAGTTGTAATGGAGGACTAAGTCGTTCTTAGAACTTATGAGTGAAAGCAAAGACGAATATGAAGTGACAATTTAACACTATATTTTCAATACCCCCAGCCGACAAGACCTTGCGCACGTTACCAGGTCTTGGTGGGAGTTGCACACATAATAGCGGATTATTATTTTTTTATCAAACATATTTATTTGGTTTGTGAACTGTAGAAGAATACATACGCAGTTACTCTTTTGAAGAAGGCTTGGGTTCTCAATAACATCTCTCTACATAACTTATATAATAAAACAAATGTGCGCCTATCACGTGACCGTATTTCGACAAAAGTCTCTCACGTATCTGTAGTGATGTACATAGCTTCTGCATATGTTCCCAAGTTGTGGTAATATTAACAGTTTGTACTCTGAAATTCTTAATGTTTTATAAATAGTTATGGAATATCAAACAGTTTCAGGCTTAGTTACTCTTTAGGCTTAGCTATGTAGATAAACGTTTGTAAACTAGACGTTAAAAGTTCATATCTGTTTATGATCGATTAATTTTACACAGCAAATCTCCCTCTTCAACAACTTATTTTTCTTACTCTCTCTTCGTCCTCTAGATGGCGCTTGGTTTCCTCAAGTTGGGTAGCCAACTGCGTCTTAACATGGTTGACGTTGTCCAAGGAAATTTTGTACTCGTGGATTTCCTTAACAAGTTCGGTATTTTCCGAGCTGAGCCGATTTTTCTGTGAAGTAACTTCGGTCACGGTGCGGTTCAACTCCTCTATTTGAACGTGCAGTTCGTGCACCTGGATATCTAGTTTTTCTACAGTTTTTTGGAAGGCAAGCTATGTGAGAGGAATGGAATATATTTCTAGTATTTTCAACATGAAGTTTGTTATTATTTATCTTTATTACACACAATGTAATCGTTTGTTATAGTAAAGCATTGTCTCTCTACGTGTTACAGATAAAAGAGTCTATTCATACTTTGCATCAAGACACGTTTGTATTATCTGTAATAAAATATTCATTTTGTAGCATACTTAACTGGGTCTTGCAATTCTAGCATACTTAAATGGGGCTTGAATTTGTTTCGTAAATAAATATGGTCTGTAAATATAATGCTAGGTTTTTATCGATCTTATATAATACTGAACTAAATATTGGTTTCTGTATAAATCCATTTTAATCTATATGTGGGTATCTGGTTTCGCTCTCCTAGTTAGTTATTTTCAGAACACTGCGAAGAAATAGCTAGTTATACTCAGAATACTGTGAAGAAACGATTTGACATCTTTTATTAATACCTACTTTGTCTTTATTTGCACTTTCCACTTGAGCCAGTAGTTCATACACCTCAGACTGGAACTTTTGCTTTTCTCGTTCGATTCTACACAAACAGGGTAAAATTACAATTAAAAACCAACCGGACACTCGGGAAATAAAAACAGATAAATCTAAACTTCGGGAAAACTGATGTGACGGAAACTCAACTGTGGAATTGGTTATAATATTCGATTACTGATGGGTTTTTTTCTTCGCAATTCTCCTAATTTGTCCATTATGAATGTCAAATCAGAACGTGTAAAAATAAGATTTTAAATCTGTGTTCTTGTGGTTAACTTTCTCGTCTAGAGATCAGCACTAGAGGTTCGAGGGTAGAGCTATGGTATAACGTTGAACTTTATCTGGAGTTTCAGCTATTTTCTATTGAGGCAGTAGCTACTGAAGAATTGTCGTCTTCTGTTTTTGATCACCAGTTTTAAATTAGGAAGACTGGTATTAGGCCTAAGCCTTCAGGTCTCTGATGTGACGGTTTAACCAGTTTTTGCATAAACTGATAACACCAACTACCTTGCGTTCACTATCAGAACTCAAGTCATTGTTCAGGAAGCCTTGCTTTGATTATCAGAACTCACCTTTATGTCTAACCAACTATTTGAGTCAAGTCACTGCTAAGGAAGCCTTGCGTTCACCACCAGAACTCACCTAAAACATAACGAAACGTTCTCTCTATCTGTTAGGCTTAAGAAAATCAAGGTTTACATGTTGCAAAAATATAATAATAATTTGAAAACTACATTTGTACAATGGGGAATTGACGTCCACAGTGATCAAATTTTAAAAAATGAAAACAAAACGCAGCTTATCATGATTTTAATCATTTTGTTAGGCTGTTGTAGTTGTTGTTGTTTTGAATTAAGCACAAAGCTACACAATGGGCTATCTGTGCTCTGCCCACCACGGGTATCGAAACCCGGATTTTAGCGTGTAAGTCCGCAGACATACCGCTGAGCCACTGAAAGGCTATTTTGTTAGGCCTAAGAACATTATTGGCTCGTCTACTTAGTCGCTTAACACCATTGGAAACATTTTATTTTTGGGAACTTGTGCAAAAGCTCGAGACTTTATCTAGCGTACAAATCAATATGAAAATGTGTGGTTTTAGTACAAGGCAATACGGAACTTTATTTAACATCCAAATTCTACGAACTATTTTTCAGTTGACTTCACGTTATTTTTAAAGATTTTTTACCAAATCTTCCTGTGTAACTATTCTATAGATTTTTCTCCTGGTGGAACGACAGTGAGTTTAAGTACTTGAAACGCTAAAATCTGGGGTTCGGTTTCCCGCAGTGGACACACTAAATAGTCCATTGAGGGTTTCCTTTGAAACAAAAGAAGAATCAAAAATTGATACGAAACGAGAGTTGTAAAAACAAAGTGAATGATGTCAGAGCTTACTTAGCTTTACCCTTCTGCAAAGCTTCCACCTGGTCCTGGAAGTCGGCGATAGCCTCCTGATGCTTTTTACGGAGATGGTGGGCAGTCTCTTCACTTTCCAAGTGGCTGTCTTCGAGAAGTTTTCTCAGTTTAGAAAGTTCAACATCTCGTTTCTTGTTCATCTCCGCCTGACAAACAAAAACCAAACATTACACACAACTTACGTTTCGATAATAACGTTTCAGACGTCAATAAAGTTGACAAACAGAGTTTTACAATTCAGGGTCTTTGTAGAAACCCGCAAACTTTCACAATGATAGAAACTTAAGCATCATCCTAATTTAGACAAAGATTTAAAAAAGGTAAAGCAATTTCTCTTTGGTTCTTCAAGTGCTATTAGATAAAGGTTCTCTGACGCAAATAATGTTAATATTTCAAAGTATTTAGAACCAATTACAAATTCAGTAGAGTCAGAGCCAGTGGTATTTGAACACCTATCATCAACTGTCATCAAGGCCAGGTTCAAAATTCAATGTAGCGTTCAAAGTTGTTATGGTTATTGTCCACAAAAGCTTATTAGGGCAACATTATGAACTAACACCCTTACATGGGTGTGGGTTTTGTTTGAATCTTGGCTTCGTGTTTTAACTCTCACCTGCGGGGCGGGGGGTAACATGCAAATTTGTGTAATATTGAGTACAGATTTGAAATGTACCTGACTTTCGCTGCTCCCCTCAGCCTCTTCGAGTCGTTCAGATAACTGCATCACCTGCAATGAGAGGTCGCCCTTGTCTCTTTCCACCTGAGAAACAGAAGAGAACAAAAGGAACAATTTGATCAGAGATGTAAACATCAACATTCACAAATTGACAGATACAGGTGTAAAAACTGTATCATTGTTAGAGCATCTAAAGATATCATTATTGTAGATATGGCGAGTTTAATATCATATCGGGATATATATAAAATCAGCTATATCGTATATTTATAAAAAATATTTATGATATTTCATATCAACGTCTACTACACATCTATAAATAGGTTTGTATTATATTTTATATAAATCTATACATCTATAAGAAGGTTTGTGTTATATTTTATATCAATGTCTACTACACATCTATAAATAGGTTTGTGTTATATTTTATATTAATGTCTACTATACATCTATAAATAGGTTTGTGTTATATTTTATATCAATGTCTACTATACATCTATAAATAGGTTTGTGTTATATTTTATATTAATGTCTACTATACATCTATAAATAGGTTTGTGTTATATTTTATATCGATGTTCTACTATACATCTATAAATAGGTTTGTATTATATATTATATCAATTCTACTTCACATCTATTAATAGATTTGGCATTATATTTTATATCAATCTATAATCTATAAATAGGTTTGGTATTATATTTTATATCAATCTATACATCTATAAATAGGTTTGGTATTATATTTTATATCAATCTATACATCTATAAATAGGTTTGGTATTATATTTTATATCAATGTCGACTATACATCTGTAAATAGGTTTGTATTCAGACAAACTTCCTGTATTCAAGCTGATAATTACGAAAAGACAAATTATGATAACTTTTGTGACCATTATTACATTTTTCAAGTTTCGTATAGTTAAGAAGTGAATTGGACTTTTTGTTAATGTTAAATTTTGTAATTTATGTAATTGTTGTACACCAAAATCTGAGAAGTAGTACAGAGGTTTTAGGATATAACTGTAGTGATACATAACAGAGTTTATCGTGTAGTGTGGGCATGGAAAAGATGGCGATAAACCCTGGGAAACAAACCGTATTTTACATCTATTTTTGGTGGTACAGCTAGCTGCAAGCTTCCCGATTTAGAAAGTTCTGAAGACGAGTGATCTATGAGTTAGGTATGCACTTCTCCGGTAGAGGGGTCTCTTCGTTAAAATTGTATTTCTGTTCAAGGGAGGGAGGGGTAATAAATAAGGAAGCAGAAAAAACTTCCTTCGTTCGTTTTCACCAAGTTAAGATAAGATTATAGGACTTGCAGTAGTCTCAAAATGAACCAAGGCTATTTTAACTATTCGTTTGTCTAACATCCACCTTCTAATCAAGTACTGACAACAGAACCACCTTATTGTTAAAAACTTTATTTAATGTTCTTTTACTCACCCTTTGTCGTAATTCACGTTCGGCCTCGAGATCATCCTGAAGAAGGCGGATCTTATCCTACAAGAAACATATGCTTTATTATTTGTTGTTCCACTACTCTAACACTAAAGGGATGGTTATTACACTACTCTAACACTAAAGGGATGGTTATTACACTACTCTAACACAACAACAATATAGGATAATGTAGAAAACTTGAGAGTTGTGAAATAAGTTAGTAGCTTCTGAATGTCAAATTTGGAAAATCATCCCAATTTAAATTGAAGAGAATCATTTTTTAATGGTTACACGCTATTTTTTAAGGTCCGTAAGCAACACATTTTGTACCAATAAATAAAACTATTATATATATGTTTTCCTCAAACCTTATTTTATGCTGGTAGTAAGGTGATTTTAACTTATATCTTTAAAATTTCAATTGATTCTCAACTGACTAACCGATTTATAGGTATTTTCGTTTACCTTTTAAAATCGAATCAAACTTATTCCTCTACTCAAGTCAGTAAACACTCTAGTAAGTAAAATTGTATTATTCATTGAACTCTAATAATAAATTTGTTTCTATTTGTATTGCGTTCTAGTTAAAATATCTATATTGATCAGTACCCTTATTTTGGTATGAATTATTTACCAAGACTCAGATTTACGTCAGATCAACAAGCGAACCTCTCAACGGTAGCAGAAAAACGATCGTTTCAATTTACAATAATATTTATTTAATAAATGTATGTAAAAATACCCGTTTCAAAATCCGATTATAACTAACCACAATAAAGATCGAATTCACATAGTCTACATTTTTATTATTAACGAAATACTTGGCTTGTAATAGGTGGCGAACCAGGATAAATCTATCCCGTATATTTCAATCGGTAATTTCATTATCGATGGGTTAGGTATCCCAGTTAGAAATGAACGTTTATTAGAGTAATATCTTGTGAGTAAGCCTTCCATGTCCTTGAAATTGTAGTATTTCTTTTTTATTCACATTAGAGCTTAACTACTGAAATTGATGAAAACAATGTCAAGCCTAAAGACTTTGGAAAGAAGAAGAATGAAAGCCTAGCTCATTAATGTGGCATCTGAGGAAGCAAGGAAACAAAGTAGGCTTATCTCAACAACGTTGCGAAGGGCTTCTTATGTTTGCTGTAGCGTGTTAGTTTATTTGATATTAATTTAATTTTGTGTTTTTAAATGTCCCTTGTCTCATTTGAGCTATAAAATGATAAAACTTAGGGGATTATTCTATCAAAAACAAAATGACTGCGGTCCTTAGCAGCACTTATTATTTGAAGAACTTTCGGTTGTTGTCATCTCAAACTGGGCGAATAAATGAACATAAATTGTTTGAAGCTAAGCATTATGGGCTACGTATAGCCTACCCACCAAGATAATAAACAGTAAGGTAAGACAAAGAGAGTGTGTAGTTAAATGTCAAAATTTACGTACGCTTTAAATTATTAATTAGAGTAAAATGGACACCAAATACCTAATTAGTACTGTAACTTAAATATATATTCACCTTTGTCTGTTCTATCAAAAATAATTCATTGTTGTAAATGACACTCAAATCACGTTTTGAAATTAACTTGTACCAGAACGAACACTGATGTATGACTCTGAAAGGGTTTTCATACGAGTAGAAACCAAATAAGACTAAATCGATGAGATTGGACAGATTTTAGCGTAGTGAAATTGTATAAATTGTGCTGAAGGCGATTTGTGGAACTTATTTTGTACTTAGTTAATGTTTACCTGCATTATTCTTACAGTGGTCAGGTGCATTACAGGGCAATTTTCTGTTGACTAAATTAAGTCGGTAAGATGGCTTTTAGGTCAACTTTGGAGTAACTTAGTCATGTTGGTCAGTTACTTTACATGACAACTTTCTGGTGACCTGGTTATTGAGTTAAGCTGAAACGTTATTGTTTTATAAAATATATTTTGTAACTAAATTCGATAAACGATTGATAAGTAGGACTGACTGAACAGTGGTACAGTTTAGAACCTTGAACGTATCCATAAATACAGAGATTCAACAATCAGGATTACATACAGTTAACCACTTCTTTACATTACCTTTACGTGTAATATTCACATGTAACATGTTGCCATGGGAGACGTGTAACCCAACAACGCAAAAGTAATTCCTCATATTTACATGGTTGTTTATACCTGGTTGTAGTTCTTATTTTAGTCATGCAAAAACTGAAAGGCTGAGAAGTATAATTGCTGTTACCAGAACAAAATAACTCAGAAATGTACATTTCAGTTAACTCTTAAGTAATAAACACGGTCATCAAAACAGAAATGACCCAATGACATGGGGGCTTAACACCAAGTTCGCCCCACACCTAATAAATATGGAGAAGTTTAAGATTTTCCTGATTTGTATTGGACAGAGAATGTGGTAGAAGCAAGATAATGACATTTAGGTAAAAAAACAATTAATAATCGCTTGTGTATTTTATTGATTTATTCCGGTTATGTCTTAATCCTTCACTGGATCAAATTAAGTCTATATTGGCACTTTAATTGTAGATCTGTTCCTGGAATGCGTGTTTCTATATATTCCTACTTTACATTTTCCAAATAAACTTTACTAATTTTCGCGTTAGGCCTAAAACACATATATTTTACTCCAATGCCTTCTGTGATAGGGTTTTCCCAGTTTGCAGTTGATCGCAAATTGTACATCTGGAAAAATATTTAATATATGAATTAATTTATACAAGGAAAATCAAATGGGTAAATATGAAAAGCGTATTTAAGGTTATATAATTACATTCCAAAGTTCATAAATAAATGTAATTAGTAGAATATTTTTTTCTTTTTTTTTGCTACACCTAAATATATAAGGCGCAATATGGTGTCGCGTATTAAAAAATAAAATTAAAATATAGTTGTGCAGTCGAAACAAATTCACAAGGAAAATTTCTGTCCAGTTTTAAGTTAAGTTATTTCAGTAAATCATATATTCTTGCAGTTTGGGCAGAATTACTGTTTCTAAATTCTATCTGAAAATTTAGGAGATAGATTCTGAAAACTGCCGACATGTTGTTCTCCAGCAGAAACCTGGAATATGCATGATACACCTACAGAAACAACCATTTGGATAAACTGGAGTATATGAGGTATGCTATGCACACAAGATATGCCAGTTGACTGAGTCGTGCCAAATAATGTTTAATATACATTTAACAGTATTACGTTCAACTTATTGTTTCCAAAAGGTTAGAGTTTAAGTAGGTTTGAGTGTGTTAACTACGGTGTTAAGTTCAACGTATTGTTTCCAAAAGGTTAGAGTTTTAAGTATTTCCTAATAGCAACGTTTTGTTGAAATATTCCATTATAGATTTATTACTTAATATGCTTGGTCAGAGCAAAATAATGGAAAGGTCTGGGCATATAGAAATAAAACGACAACACAAAAGTGAACCATAAATCATTTTAAAGATAGAACAGTTTTTCATGTCAAGAACGGAAATGATGCCAATTATCGACAAGAAAACCTCACCGTTGAAAAGAAAGATAAGCCTAGTGAGAAATTCTACACTGGAATATCTCGTGGCCATATTTAGCCGCACGCACAAACGGAATGACTGGATAACCCATTTCCAAAATGGCACCCAAGATCTTAGAAAGCGTTCTTTGGCTCACAGCCAATAATTGCTGTAGATTACATCCAATTACGTTATTCGAGAAAGGTAACAAACACGTGCTTTTCGCTTTCTTTCCATTTTCGACAGACTACATACTATCAGTAGAAGTGCCAGAACCTTTCTGAGGACAAGGACAGTGCTCTCTGGTGAAGTCTAAAAACATTGTACTTGGAGAGCAGCAAATTCTGGATTCCTTTGCTGTTTATTCTTAGTACAACAATACATTCAATATATGGTAATTAATTTATGTAAAAAAGAATACACTTATAGAACAATGTTTCATAATTAAGCCATTATTATAAAAATCACCAAATGTACTCCTTCATCTACTGATATTCTTGATATATCTAGATGACCAGATGTATTTCTTCACTCAGTAGTATTCTTAATACAACTACATAACAAGATGTATTTCTTCACTCAGTAGTATTCTTAATACAACTACATAACAAGATGTATTTCTTCACTCAGTAGTATTCTTAATACAACAACATAACAAGATGTATTTCTTCACTTAGTAACATAATTAACATAACTACATGACGAGATGCATTCCTTCACTTAGTAACATTATTAATATAACTACACGATCAGATGTATTCCTTCACATAGTAACATTATTAATATAACTACATGACCAGATGTATTCCTTCACTTTGTAACATTCTTAATATAACTACATGATAAGATGTATGCCTTCAATTAGTATTATCCTTAATATAACTACATGACCACATGTATTCCTTCACTTTGTAACATTCTTAATATAACTACATGATAAGATGTATGCCTTCAATTAGTATTATCCTTAATATAACTACATGACCACATGTATTCCTTCACATAGTAACATTCTTAATATGAATACATGACCAGATGTATTCCTTCACATAGTAACGTTCTTAATATAACAACCAGATCTATTCCTTCACTAAGTAACATAATTAACATAACTACATGACCAGATGTATTCCTTCACATAGTAACATTATTAATATAACTACGATCAGATGTATTCCTTCACTTTGTAACATTCTTAATATAACTACATGATAACATGTATGCCTTCAATTAGTATTATCCTTAATATAACTACATGACCACGTATTCCTTCACATAGTAACATTATTAATATAACTTCATTACCAGGTGTATTCCTTCAGTTAGTAACATTCTTAATATGATTACATGACCAGATGTATTCCTTCACATAGTAACATTCTTAATATAACTACTTGACCAGAAGTATTCCTTCACTTAGTAACATAATTAACATAACTACATGACCAGATGTATTCCTTCAGTTAGCAACATTATTAACATAATTACATGATCAGGTGTATTCCTTCACATAGTAAGATTCTTAATATAACTACATGATGAGATGTATGCCTTCAATTAGTATTATTCTTAATATAACTACATGACCACATGTATTCCTTCACATAGTAACATTCTTAATATAACTTCATTACCAGATGTATTCCTTCACATAGTAACATTCTTAATATAACTACATGACCAGATGTATTTCTTCACTTAGTAACATAATTAACATAACTACATGACCAGATGTATTCCTTCAGTTAGCAACATTATTAACATAATTACATGATCAGGTGTATTCCTTCACATAGTAAGATTCTTAATATAACTACATGACCAGATGTATTCCTTCACTTTGTAACATTCTTAATATAACTACATGTCCAGGTGTATTCCTTCAGTTTGTAACATTTTTAATATGACTACATGACCAGATGTATTCCTTCACATAGTAACATTCTTAATATAACGACATGATACGATGTATTCCTTCACATAGTAACATTCTTAATATAACTACATGACCAGATGTATTCCTTCACTTTGTAACATTCTTAATATAACTACATGTCCAGGTGTATTCCTTCAGTTTGTAACATTTTTAATATGACTACATGACCAGATGTATTCCTTCACATAGTAACATTCTTAATATAACGACACGATACGATGTATTCCTTCACATGGTAACATTCTTAATATAACTACATGACCAGATGTATTCCTTCACTTTGTAACATTCTTAATATAACTACATGTCCAGGTGTATTCCTTCAGTTTGTAACATTTTTAATATGACTACATGACCAGATGTATTCCTTCACATAGTAACATTCTTAATATAACGACACGATACGATGTATTCCTTCACATAGTAACATTCTTAATATAACTACATGACCAGATGTATTCCTTCACTTAGTAACATAATTAACATAACTACATGACCAGATGTATTCCTTCAGTTAGCAACATTATTAACATAACTACATGACCAGGTGTATTCGTTCACATAGTAATATTCTTAATATAACTACATGACCAGATGTATTCCTTCACTCAGTAACATTCTTTATATAACTACATGACTCAGTTATGTTCTTAATATAACTTTATGACTCAGTAATATTCTTTATACATCTACATGACTCATTAACATTCTTAATATAACAACATGACTTAGTAATATTTGTATACATCTACATGACTCAGTAACATTCTTAATATAACTACATGACTTAGTAATATTCTTTATACATCTACATGACCCAGTAATATTCTAAATATAACTACATGACTCAGTAATATTCTTAATATAACTACATGACTCAGTAATATTCTTAATATAACTACATGACTTAGTAATATTCTTTATACATCTACATGACTCAGTAATATTCTAAATATAACTACATGACTCAGTAATATTCTAAATATAACTACATGACTCAGTGGTTTTCTTAGTATACCAATGTGATCACATGAAGTTCTCCAGTTATTTTTTTGTTTCATCAGAACGTGTAATAAACGAAGTTGATAACACAAATCTTTCACTAGTTTCTATTTTCAGTGAACTTGTTTCACAGAATTAACGGGTCATTCGTTATTCTTTGAAGAGAAGGTTCAAAACTTCTATTTTGTTTTTGTTGCTAATACTTCGTTCTAGCACGAGGAAGCGGGAATCTTTTGAAGTTTTTGTCATCGGGCAAGAGATGTAATTAAAATGCCAACAAGTGAGATTTTTAGTGTATCATTGTGAGACAGGTAGATGGATAAAGTTAGAATGTGGAAACAGTTTATTTGTATATTGAGTGGAGAACAACTATTTTTAATGTATTTTGTTTGAGTCCAAGTTGGTTGGCAAATTATTGACATACAAAAGTCAACGGACGTACGGGGCTTAAAAATTACAAGCTACAGTTAAGATAACCGAAGTTATTTTATTATTATTATCATAACCTCATTACTTTTCATTCATGGGAAAGGAACTGATGAGCAAATAGATGATTGCACCCTCTCTCATCGACCAGGAGAAGTAAACTAGATCCAACAAACCAGCTGCATTAGATCTTACACTGTTTTGAAATATAAACAGTTTGTAGCCTTGGATGTATGGTCCTTTCCTCACCGCAGATTATCCGGCCCTAACCACTTCATGTGTCTGAATAAAATGTGACATCACACTAAATTATTCGTCATTATTTAGCGAACTCGCAGGTTATTTATTTACCTTTCTTTCACCAAAACGTGTAATTTAAGTAAAGAAAAGAAAAAAATCATCAGTAACGTAGGGCTCAATCTATTTTGTGTTCACCACGAGAAACTAGTGTGTTGCTGAGAGAATGAATAACAAAGCAAACAAAAGAATGTATTCTACATCATTCATCTAATCTGTCTTTTTTCACTGTAATTACATGATTTGAAAAAGAAAACTTCATAAACTGATTATTAGATAAATAACAAATAATTCATTGTGACTTCCAACGTAATTCAAACATATTAAGTGTTTTAGGTTATTTGTGGAGTCCACAGGGTTATAGATCCAAATTTACGAGTCCTTTACGTCGAAGAACCTTGAATATGACTACTGGCACTTGTGGATAATTAAAATAACTTTGTTTGTAATCCTTCCTGGAAATAGTTTTATCTGGTGAGTACTCATGTAACATTCATCTAATCTCTGTTCCAGGAGATGATCGAAAGTTTGATGTTGCACCGATGACACTTGTGTCATCCAATATTTATCTATCTCTGATTTCAGAGACAATTATTACTTCCTATATATTAGGTGTATAGTGATATCATCACTATCCACTTCTGATCTCAGTGACAGTTATTACTTCCTATATATTTGGTGTATATTGATGTCATCACTGTCCACTTCTGATCTCAGTGACAGCTATTACGTCCTCTATATTTAGTTTGTATTGATGTCATCACTGTCCACTTCTGATTTCAGTGACAGTTATTACGTTCTCTGTATTTGCTCTATAGTATGTCGTCCCTATCCACTTCTGATTTCAGTGATAGTTATTCGATCCTCAGTATTTCGTGTATAGTGATGTCATCACTGCCCACTTCTGATTTCAGTGACAGTTATTACGTCCTCTATATTTGGTGTATATTGACGTCATCACTGTTCACTTCTGATTTAAATAACAGTAATTACTTCCTATATATTTGGAGTAGAGTGATGTCAATACTGTCCACTTCTGATTTCAGTGACAGTTATTACTTCCTATATATTTGGTGTATAGTGAGGTCATCACTGTCCACTTTTTATTTCAGTGACATTTATTACTTCGTATATGTTTGGCGTATATTGATGTCGTCACTGTTCACTTCTGATTTCAGTGACAGTTATTACGTCCTCTAGATTTAGTGTATATTGATGTCATTACTGTCCACTTCTGATTTCAGTGACATTTATTACGTTCTCTGTATTTGGTCTATAGTGATGTCATTACTGTCCACTTCTGATTTAAATGACAGTTATTACTTTCTATATATTTGGTGTATAGTGATGTCATTACTATCTACTTGTGATTTTAGTGACAGTTATTACTTCCTATATATTTGATGTATAAAGATGTTATCACTGTTCTATTCTGATTTCAGTGACAAATATTACGTCTTCTATATTTGGTGTATGGTGATGTTATCACTGTCCACTACTGATTTCAGGGACAGTTATTACTTCCTATATATTAGGTGTATAGTGATATCATCACTGTCCGCTTCTGATTTCAGTGACAGTTATTACTTCCTATATATTTGGTGTATATTGATGTCATCACTGTCCACTTCTGATCTCAGTGACAGCTATTACGTTCTCTATATTTAGTTTATATTGATGTCATCACTGTCCACTTCTGATTTCAGTGACATTTATTACGTTCTCTGTATTTGGTGTATAGTGATGTCATTACTGTCCACTTCTGATTTAAATGACAGTTATTACTTTCTATATATTTGGTGTATAGTGATGTCAATACTGTCCACTTCTGATTTCAGTGACAGTTATTACGTTCTCTGTATTTGCTCTATAGTGATGTCGTCCCTATCCACTTCTGATTTCAGTGACAGTTATTCGATCCTCAGTATTTCGTGTATAGTGATGTCATCACTGCCCACTTCTGATTTCAGTGACAGTTATTACGTCCTCTATATTTGGTGTATATTGACGTCATCACTGTTCAATTCTGATTTAAATAACAGTAATTAATTCCTATATATTTGATGTAGAGTGATGTCAATACTGTCCACTTCTGATTTCTGTGACAGTTATTACTTCCTATATATTTGGTGTATAGTGAGGTCATCACTGTCCACTTCTGATTTCAGTGACACTTATTATTTCGTATATGTTTGGCGTATATTGATGTCGTCACTGTTCACTTCTGATTTCAGTGACATTTATTACGTTCTCTGTATTTGGTGTATAGTGATGTCATTACTGTCCACTTCTGATTTAAATGACAGTTATTACTTCCTATATATTTGGTGTATAGTGATGTCATCACTGTCCACTTCTGATTTCAGTGACAGTTATTACTGCCTATGTATTTGGTGTAAAGTGATGTCATCACTGTCCACTTCTGATTTCAGTGACAGTTATTACTTCCAATATATTTGGTTTATTGTAATGTTATCACTATTCTATTTGATTTCATTGACATTTATTACTTCCTATATATTTGATGAATAGTGATGTCATCACTGTCAACTTCTGATTTCAATGACTCTTATTACTTCCTATATGTTTGGCGTATAGTGATGTCATCACTATCCACTTCTGATTTCAGTAACAATTATTACATCCTCTGTATTTGGTTTATATTGATGTCATCACTGTCCACTTCTGATTTCAGTGACAGTTATTACTTCCCATATATTTGATGAATAGTGATGTCATCATTGTTCACTTATGATTTCAGTTACAGTTATTACTTCCCATATATTTGGTGAACATTGATGTCATCACTGTTCACTTCTGATTTCAGTGAGATTTATTGCTTACTATATATTTAGTGTATGGTGATGTCATCACAGTCTACTTCTGAGTTCATTGACATTTATTACTTCCTATATATTTGGTTAGAGTGAGGTCATTATTGTCCACTTCTGATTTCAATTACTCTTGTTACTTCCTATGTGTTTGGCGTATTGTGATGTCATCACTGTCTACTTCTGATTTCAATGACAGTTATTACATCCTTTGTATTTGGTGTATATTGATGTCATCACTGTCCACTTCTGATTTCAGTGACAGCTATTACTTTCTATATATTTGGTGTATAGTGATGTCATTACTGGCTACTTCATATTTCAGTGACAGTTATTACTTTCTATATATTTGATGTATAAAGATGTTATCACTGTTCTATTCTAATTTCAGTGACTGTTATTACTTCCTATATATTTGGTGTATAGTGACGTCATCACTGTCCTCTTCTGATTTCAGTGACAGTTATTACTTACTACCTATTTTTTTGGTGTATAGTGATGTCATCACTGTCCACTTATGATTTCAATGACAGTTATTACTTCCTGTATATTTGGTGTATATTGATGTCATTACTGCCCATTTCTGATTTCAGTAACAGTTATTACTTCCTACATATGTTTGGTGCATAGTGATGTCATCACTTTCCACTTCTGATTTATGAGTTATTACGTTTTCTGTATTTGGTGTATAATGATATCATCTCTGTCCACTTCTGATAATTTTATTTTTCTTTTGCACCTGCCCATCTACACTTTAGAAACTTCCTATGTTTTGTTATTTCTCTTGGCTGAAGATAAAAGGGACAACCATCTGCTGATATGCCAGTTTATTTATTTAAACTGGAATAAAATGGCACTAATAAAACAAAACACGCGCCACGTCTTTACCTTAGTGGACTTCTTTTAACTAGTAGCTCATTTTGTAACTTAAACTGTTCTCGAATAGTTTGTAGAACTCACTGAACACTATAAGTCGTAGAATTTGATCTCTCTTAGATCCGTGACATATAACACATCTTATCCAGCATGTGAGTGGCATTCAAAGATCTTAACGCACGTTTCCTTTTCTCTGAGGTCAAATTGTGCTGCGGTTTGTAACTGTTCTTGCTTATCTTTTTATTACATACCTAGAGGTGTGAAATGCAAGCATTGCATCATTCGAGATAACATTATCATTGTGTGATAATCTTATAAAGTTATATTTATAATAGTTTCATTATACAAAAACACAAAACCAACAGATGCCTTCACGTTTTGGTTGGAGTTAGTTACTGAAGAATAAACCTTGTAATTACTACTCGTTAAGATAAAATGTAGCGGGTCATTATTGTTAGAAGCTGTAAATACTTCTGACCAAACACGAATGGATATGACAGGCTCTCATAAATTAAAACCTTTGGTCATCTAAACTTCATTCATTAGGTACTGACAGACTGTTGCATCAGAATGTTCCAGCCATGGTCATTTATACGTCATTTAATAGGTACTGTCTGATTGGTACATTAGAATGTTCCAGACGTGGTCATCTAAACTTCAGTCAATAGGTACTGTCTGACTCGTAAATTAGGATGTTTCAACCATGGTTGTCTAAACATCAGTCAATAGTTACTGCCTGACTGGTACACTAGGATGTTCCAGATATGATCATCAAAATGTCATTCAATGGACAATGTCTGATTGGTACACTAGAATGTTCCAGATGTGGTCATCAAAACGTCATTCAATAGACAATGTCTGATTGGTACACTAGGATGTTCCAGATATGATCATCAAAACGTCATTCAATAGACAATGTCTGATTGGTACACTAGGATGTTCCGCTGTTGTTCCTTTTATTCATGATTTAGTCAACATTTTGTGCTCATTATCATGATGAATGTTGTTATCAAGACGTTTCAACGTTTCGTTTATCACTAGTACCCACTATTTCTTACACTTCTTTTGGTCACTTTTCTTTACGAAGTCTCCAGACTAAACTCGAGATGGTACAATTTTCTGACCTTTGACCTGTACATGGTTTCAGTACATTTTTCGTTTAATATTTTCCGACATAGGTCTAACGAAGTTGGATGACAATGTATACATATTTCTATTCAATAATAATTTAGTCTAGTAAGTGTAGGTAACAGAACAGTGAATCATTTCCTATTTATTAAACCTGTTAAGCTGAATCACTTACAGTGTTCCTAACAGTAAAGGAAAAAGTATTTGGACTAATAATTGTTGACATCCTTTGTCATTTCGGATTCTATTAGTGAAACTCAATCAATCCTTCAATAGAAGCATTTTAACATGCCATGATTTTAATGTAATTCAGAAGATGAAACTGTCGATTCTTCAAGGAAAGCATTCACTTATTTAGACTGTCTTCATGTTTGTTAGAAACCGGTAGACATATTACTACTAATTGTTACAGCTGTTATTTTCTAATTTTTCCCGTGCTGTTAAATAATCAAACCTCAAATATTTTATTATCGGTTTCTAAATGACAAATCCATTATAACAAAGGGTTATAGAAGATTTCTAATTAATTTCGATTTTAAAATGACGAATGGTAAGTTGTCCAAGAATTGAAAGTTTTCATAATGTAAGGATATATCTTTCAAGTTCAAAGCGTACATTTAAATACTGTGGGGAAATATTTTCTCAGTAAGCACCAGGTGTCCTTGTTTATTGTTATGTATAAAAACTACAGAATGGGCTTTCTCTGCCATGCCCAGTTTTTGTCGCTTTAAATGTTGAGACATATTGTTGTACCACTGGGGGCACACTGGGCACTAAGACTACTTTCGTTATTTCGGAAATATTTTCCCAGCTCACGAAAGAGACAAAATCAATACGTCAGGAGATATTTTCTAAGTTCAAACCACAAGCTCAAAGAAGTACATTTGAATCTCTCATGAAATATATTGCTTTTAAATGTTAATATTTGTTAAAATCATTCGTAGCTAGTAATGGTAATCTACCATATCGATACAAACCCAGTTTGTCTTTCTTCAAAGCATTTCGAACTCCACATGGTTTGAAAATTAAATTATAAAAGTTTAAAACCAAATAAAACTGTCATTAAAGATGTATAACAATAAACTATCTGTATTTGAAATGGCTTAACTTTATCCACATATATTCTATCTAAAATAAATTATTCTATTCAACAGAATAACTGTGGAACATAATGCCATTTAACTATTCATTTATTTAAGAAAATACATTTTAAAACTTAAATTTGGACAAATTAACTTACCTCTAGACGAGTCATGGCTCCAATGTCCGTTCCATACTCAAGAGTGAAGTCTCCGCCTCCACCAGATGAACTCTTGTAGGAGTAAAACGCGGTCTTGCTGGACATCTTGATTCACAAATACTACTGTTAGGCCTAAAAATCTGCAGAAAGTTTACTGTGAAAGCGAGCTCTATGCTCGTCGGATTCCTAGGAGTGAATGGTTTGCAATTTTACCAGACCACAGTCTGATGAAGAGGCTGAAAAACTCACCAGGTTTCGTTACACTGTTTGTGTATGCAGTGGGCGTTCCAAAAGCTACAAGTTGTAAAGGACCACGAAGTAACAGCAAGCGAGACCTCCTCTTTAGGCCTCGTACGTCAAATCCTCCATCGTGTGTTTGAGGCACATCTCAAGTTACTCTTTAAATATCCTTGTTACCATTTTGGGAAGCGCACACTGTTCTCTATTCTGTAAGTTGATGGACGGTAAGAAGGGAGTTGTAGTCGCATTGACGGTGAGAGATTTATCATTAAGTAAAGTAAGAATTAGAAAGGCATTACCAAAACAAACACCGTCTCGTCTTAAACCTTTAGTAATATAATATCAGCGTTGATGCAAGCTGCTTCCTAAAAATTAGACCAAATGTACTCAAAATGAATCAGTTAAACGTAGAAACAGCTCTGAAATGATCAACCTATTAAAATTACTCTACACAAATTTTCTAAATATCTTAGAGTTTAGAAAAATCAGTTGGCAACTCTTACGTGGTATTTCTGGACGTTGACTTCGAATATAACTTGTTACTCTATTCTGATTTCTGTCAGCTCTCACTAAGCAACACACGAAAGCAACAACATGATTATAGTATACAATAAAATAACTACAGTAGTGAACATTATGTAGGTAGAATGTGTTTGTAACATCCAGAAACAACATCATTATACAACACAATAAAATAACTACAGTAGTGAACATTATGTAGGTAGAATGTGTTTGTAACACCCAGAAACAACATCATTATACAACACAATAAAACAATAACTACAGTAGTGAACTTAATGTATGCAGAATGTGTTTGTAACACCCAGAAACAACATCATTATACAACACAATAAAACAATAACTACAGTAGTGAACGTTATGTATGCAGAATGTGTTTGTAACACCCAGAAACAACAACAGTGTTTTATTAAACAATGTTGAAACTACTAATCAGTGTTATTAAAGTGTTGTAGCTTCTAGAAATATTAGTATAATTATTGTATACTCTAAAACAATTTTTAATAATAATGCACAGAGATTTGTTTTTGTTGTTAGGGTTAATAGCTATAAATATCAACTAGTTAAGCCTAATTACTAATTATTATTAGTTAGGGTTTGATTGTTATTTACAATGAAGACCTAAAAGTTTACACGCATGAAATAATCTACATCTTTCGTATCTGAGAACACCTTACACACACCAAATAGATATTGGTTTGTTAACAAGGCTCACATTACACCCACTAAGTACACATTGATTGGCTTAGCAGTGATCAATAACATAAACTTGTATTTGATGAACTTAACCTCTTGGGTATAAAGTTATTAATGAACACAGGTATTTCTGAGGTGACACAAAACTTTGTAATTGGCTGAAAGGTGAGTTCAGAATGTTGCATTTTGTGACTTCGGTGAATCTATACTGTTGCTATTTCAGGAATCCCTCCAAGGAGAGAAAAAAATACGAGTTACTCATACAGAAAGCAGCAGAAAAATTGGCTGTGGTCCTGAATAGTAATACTGTATCTATACGTGGTAAAACGATAACTGTTCACGTTTTCACTGTGGTTTGTACAGTTACTGTGCACTTATATATTTGTTTACAGACAAAACTGCACACAGACTTTCCGAACACCCTGTATTATACCGATATTTAAGATAAGATAATTATTGTGTAATTTTTATAAGTCCATCTGTGGTCACTTAAAGTTTTCAAAACAGATGTCACGAGGCCAAAATTTACTGATCCGTGTGTCTCTAATTTTTTGCACTTTTATTTCATGTGCAAATAATAAAATACATGTGTTTAGAAACATTTATTACTAGAATGTGGAAAAAGCAAGTTAATAAGTAATAATTTAATATACATACCTGGCAAACTAGAAAATTAAAAAATACAATCTAGATATGTAAATATCATAAAAAAGAATAATTATTCAGGAAGAACAAAACTAAAATGCATAGAAGTAAGGTGTAGGTAGAATTATTGGTTATATACAAGATACAATTAATAAGGTTTGGATAGAGTTATTAGTTATATGTAAGGTACAATTAATAAGGTTTGGATAGAATTATTGGTTATATATAAGGTTTAATTAATAAGGTTTGGATAGAATTATTGGTCATGTACAAGATACAATTAATAAGGTTTGGATAGAATTATTGGTTATATACAAGATACAATTAATAAGGTTTGGATAGAATTATTGGTTATATGCAAGATACAATTAATAAGGCTTGGATAGAATTATTGGTTATATATAAGGTTCAATTAATAAGGTTTGGATAGAATTCTTGGTTATACGCAAGATACAATTAATAAGGCTTGGATAGAATTATTGGTTATATATAAGATACAATTAATAAGGCTCAGATAGGGTTATTATTTAGGTAAGACCAAATGGGATTAGGTAGAATCAAGGCTCAGATGTGGTTATTGTTTTGGTGAAACGAAATGGGATTAGATAGAATTAAGGCTCAGATGTGGTTATTGTTTAGGTAAGACAAAATGGGATTAGATAGAATTAAGGCTCAGATGTGGTTATTGTTTAGGTAAGACGAAATGGGATTAGATAGAATTAACGCTCAGATGGAGTTATTGTTTAGGTATGACGAAATGGGATCAGACAGAATTAAGGTTCAGATGGGGTTATTGTTTAGGTAAGAAGAAATGGGATTAGATAGAATTAAGGCTCAAATGGGGTTATTGTTTAGGTAAGACGAAATAGTATTAGATAGAATTAACGCTCATATGGGGTTATTGTTAAGGTAAGACGAAATGGGATTAGACAGAATTAAGGCTCAGATGGGGTTATTGTTTAGGTAAGACGAAATGGGATTAGACAGAATTAAGGCTCAGATGGGGTTATTGTTTAGGTAAGACGAAATGGGATTACATAAAATTAAGGCTCAGATGGGGTTATTATTTAGGTAAGACGAAATGGGATTAGACAGAATTAAGGCTCAGATGGGGTTATTGTTTAAGTAAGACGAAATGGGATTACATAAAATTAAGGCTCAGATGAGGTTATTGTTTAAGTAAGACGAAATGGGATTACATAAAATTAAGGCTCAGATGAGGTTATTGTTTAGGTAAGACGAAATGGTATTAGATAGAATTAAGGCTTAGATGGGGTTGTTTACGTAAGACTAAGTGAACGTGATTAGATAGAGATATAATTTGAATTGGACTACTACCTAGGTCATCATTTAGTGGAACTGATTAGATAGAGATATAATTTGGATTGGGCTGCTACCTAGGTCATCATTTTGTGGAACGTGATTAGATAGAGATATAATTTGGAATGGGCTACTACCTAGGTCATCATTTTGTGGAACGTGATTAGATAGAGATATAATTTGGAATGGGCTACTACCTCGGTCATCATTTAGTGGAACGTGATGAGATAGAGATATAATTTGGATTGGGCTACTACCTAGATTATCATTTAAAATGATATTAAGGTCATGTTGATCAGATACAAAATGTAAAATAGATTGGATAACAATAAAGGTTTTGATACCTACTGTGGATAAATGGTTATTAAAGGGACCCAAAACCCTGGAGGTAAAGACAGCTCCTTATATAGGTTTTCACTTAACAATGGTAAAGCAATTATGAAACATGATTTTAGAATTAATATTTTGTTTCAATTAATGCGTGTTTCTGTTTTTAATGTTGCTAACGTACGTGTACATTTTACACTATTATTTTTCAAGCATTAAGCATCATCTAAAGATTTTATTTTTGTGATATATTATTTCCGTTTCAGTAAAAATATAAAACAATTCTAAATTCAGTTACGTGTGTTTAACCTTGTCTGTGGTGTAGTTCTGTGAGGGTAGAATGAAGTAATTTTACACACTGGGGTTCTAACTGAGTTCTAACAAGGCATATATTTAAGAACTTTCAACATCACGTTCTTCCCATCCTAAAAACAAGACACGTCCTCGAGTCTTATTTCAGACTCATAGAGTTCCCACTAGTTACCAGACTAACGTCAGTTTTTCTCGTCTTAATTCACATCAGTACCAAACTCTATGTCTCTCACGAGTACTCTACACTCAGAATTAAAAGGCTAACCCACTAGCATTTGCTACTAAGACACTTTTTAATAACTAAAAGCACCACAAGGATTGTTTCTCATCAGCCGATATTGTTACTAGTACTGCATTGGTGAACCAAACGCCATTTTGTGTCTCGGGACAACATTTGTTCGAAATAAGTATTGATTTATTTATAAAAATCAACAAAAAGTACATAATAAATTATTTAAATAACAGGTTATAAAATATAACTTGTAGAATATTTGATAATCTGGCAACATTTGTAAACGTGTTTAATTGTTGAACATTTTTGAATTATAAATATTGATTATTCACATTGACCATTTGTTTGTGTATAATTTCAAAACATTCACCAATCAAAGGTGTTTTAAACTTGTATAGTAATTTTGAACTATTTATCTAGAGACTAAAAAATACCAGTAATAATTTCCATAATGGTACGTTTACGATTTATAACTTTATTTAGGTGATTTGAACAGTGGTGTAACTAGGTCTCAAAGGATCCTGGGAAACAAATGTGTGTCGGTCTTCTTACTAAAAAATATTCCCATTTTTCATATGCAGAATTTCAAACAGAAACGTTGACTCCCTCTACTTTGCCTCTTAGTGGGATAGCAGTAAGTCTATGGATTTAAAAGTTAAAATCCGGGATTTGACTCCCACACGGTGGACATAGTTTTGTGTGGCATTTCTTCTTACACAAACAATCTACTTCCATTAAGATTCTTTCTGTGTTTCAAAATATTGTTCCATTCACTTCCAATATTCAAATTTTCAAATCCCAGTTTTGAGGAGTTTCGGGTCAATATGTGCCATAGTAAAGCTATTCCAACTATCATTGTAACAATTGGTTTAGAAGTTAAAAGAAAATTCACTAGTTGGTTTATGTCAGCCATAATCACAACCAGAGGCCTTAAGATACGAGTGTATTCTCAAATATGTTTGTACTACTTTATTTCAACAATATTCTCGTCCCCAGATGGTTTAACAGGATTACCGAAGTCTTATAATGTTAAAAATTGTTTCGACACCCATTACGGGCACAGCACAGACAGCCCTTTGCGTTGCTTTACGCTAAAAAACAAAGACATTCAGACATGTGGATTTACTTATTTCGTAACGAATGGTGAAGAATGACACAAATAGGCTGTGACACAATGTGTTTCGTTTTTCTTTTTCAGTAAATGATTGTTCAGAAGAACCGGTGATACCAGTGATGTCACCTAAAATGTTTTTTGTTATATGTAAGTTTCGTGTTCGAGCAACGAATTACCTCATCACTTCTGAAATAAAATTTACTAACCATGATCGTAAGATTCTTTGTAAACTGCTGTCATTTATTTATATAACAAACAAAACCACGTTTTACACAAAATAAGATCCTTTAACAACAGTGAATAAGAAAATCGTGTTTTATTATAACAGACAAAATTAATTTACTAATTTGTAAATACTTATCATGATAAGTTCAATGATAGCACGTGCACATAACATTTTGTGTCTAAAATAAGTTCGAAATATGTGTTTTTTTACAGCGTAATAAGTAAACCATATAATAAGTTCATCTTACCGATAACTACATGAAAATTGATTTATTTTACCACAAAGCCACACGTGAGGTATTTGTGCTAGAAGTTGCTAATTTTCAAAAGATTCGGGCTTACAACCCTCGGCGTGCGATTTCTAGCTACCAGGACAGACCAGACTTAAGTTTAGGCCCTCGGTGTGAATTCTTGTACATGGTGAAGGGACCTCCCAGGGAAGATTCTGTTTTTTCAGTTTATCTCCTCTGGGATCTAAACATCCACCCATGTGTTTGCCGTGCGTGGTGACCCATGAGGGGGATGGGAGGACCCTGGGGGTTGAAGAGTCCTACCCTAACACGCCACTTTGGCTTTGAATTCTTGTAGATGAGCGGCCTTGGGATGGCTCTCTTAGGATTAATCAGCTGGCCCCCTAAGACTAGGGTCAACCAAGTACCAGTGTTGGATTTTCTCATCAGGTGTTGTGGACATTGTGTCTGATGCTGATGTTTGGAAACGAAACCCTGGCGTTGCTGCAATGTCTTTGTTTGGCATTGTAGTGCGTCCCCTCGTAGGGCTCCAAGATGGGTGGGATCACTGGGCACCAAAATATTAATTTTTTATGATGTATTTTACAAATAAAAACGTAAATAAAATAATGAAAAAACAGTCCATGTAAACGACCATATCTGGAAGATTCTGAACAGCAATCTTCAACATCTGTAACAACCGTACCTCATTTTTTATACTACATTCTCTTTCAGACAAACCTTTAGAACAGATGTCTCTATTTTTTTATTCAGAAGGAACTAGAGGGACTTGCTGGAAGTAAAGTAAAGAAGCTTCACTCTGGTAACATATTGGTAGAAACATCCACATCTCAACAAAGCGAACTTCTGCATTCAAACGCGATTGAGGACATACCTATTGAGGTTACATCTCATGCTACTTTGAATTCGTCATGATGAGTTATTGTTGAAAGGGATTTGAAGAACATCCCTGAGTCAGGGATTCTCGCTTGTTTCTCAACCCAAGAAGTTTTTGCAGTAAGGCGTATCTCCATTTGCAAAGATGGGATTATGATGCCGATTAATGCCTTCTTTCTGACATTTACATCACTGTGTCCACTTGCCACCATCAAGGTGGGCTATTTTACTGATATTGATCTCTCAATTTGCTCCACTTCATTATTCTCCCATTTTTCATGGAGGGTTGACAATAATCCATGAGGCAGTGATCATTTTCCTATAATTTTGAGAGAGACTAGCCTTGGTCGATGTCACCTGACCTGTGTGTCCAGGTGGAAGCTAGATTACACAAATTGGCCCTCTTTCACTGCTCTCACATAACTTGATCCTGCCATCATGTGTAAGCTATCAAAAGACGACTGTGTGGGAACAGTAACTGAGTGTATTATACAGGCAGTTGCTCTGTGTATTCCTAAAACCTTGACATGTTTTCCATAATGGAATTATACCTGCCACATGGCACAGAAGGCTCAAATCGGGCTTGGAATACTTTCTATAGACATCCCACACTTGAACCGCATTACTTTCCAGTGGGCCTGTGCACATGCTCGGTGGGTAAGACGTCAAAACCAGAAGAAATCTTGGATTAAGTTCACAATTATCATGTCTTCTACCACCAAAACAAGGGAGACGATTCGAAAGGTCAGTGGGCAATATAATTCTGTCCTCCTCTCTATCTTGCTCTGATGGCCACAAAGTAGCTGATACCCAGAGCATTGCCGATACTCTGGGTGAAAGGTTTTGCTAAGTCTCTAGAATTTCTGCTTCTTCCTCCATCTTCTCAACTATCAAGACTAGGGTAGAGCGATTACCTCTTTCCTTTCTAGCTGATTTTTTTCTATGAGTATAATTGTACCTTTACACTGGTGGAACTCAAACTGGCTCTTCATTGGTCTGGCAGAGCATCAGTTGAACGTGATGATATACACTATAACATGATGCGCCATCTATCTTCTTCTTCTCTTGCTATTCTTCTGATTGTCTTTAACTGGATCTGGCAGGAGAATGTTTTTTCCTGATGCCTAGCGCCAGGCTATTGTCCTACATTTCTCTAAGGATCCCAAGATTCCTTCAAACTACTGTTCAATTGCTTTAACCAGCTGTCTTTGTAAGACCTTAGAGAGGATGGTAAATGCTGTCTTGTTTGGTTCCTCGAATGAAAACAACCTCCTCTTGCCCACTCAGTGTGGGTTCCAACGACAGTGCCCCACCATTGACCACCTGAATCGACTTGAAACGTCAGTCAGAGAAGCCTTTCTCAAACAACAATATCTTGTATCAATACTCTGACATTGAGAAGGCTTATGATACATGGATGTATGGCATTTTGCGAGACCTCCTTGAATATGGGTTACGTGGCCATTTGCCCATTTTTATTAAAATTTTTTGGCCTGGCATAGCCTAGCGCGTTAAGGCGTGCGCTTCGTAATCTGAGGGTCGCGAGTTCGCGCCCGAGTCGCATCAAACATGCTCACCCTCCCAGCCGTGCGGGCGTTAAAATGTTACAATCAATCCCACTATTCATTGGTAAAAGAGTAGCCCATGAGTTGGCGGTGGGTGGTGATGACTTGCTGCCTTCCCTCTAGTCTTATACTACTAAATTAGGGACGGCTAGCACAGATAGCCCTTGAGTAGCTTTGTACAAAATTAAAAAAAAATATATAGTTTTTTAATGAATAGGAGATTCCAAGTTTGTGTGGGTTCGATACTTTCCCGTTCTTTTCTTCAGGAACTTGGAGTCCCTCAGGGCTGTGTTTTGAGTGTCACACATTTTAGTATAAAGACTAATGCTATCACTGAACAACTCTCTCTCACTGTCGCAAACGGACTCTATGTCGACGACTTTCACATCTAATGTCAGTCTTCGAACATGAGATATACTGAGCGGCAGTTACAGACTGCCCTCAGTCGTTTACTGAAGTAGACTACACAAATGGGTTTAACTTCTGTCTCTCTAAAACCGTTTGCGCGTACTTTTACCGCTAACGGGGTATTCACCCTGATCCTGAACTCTGTATTAGTGAAGTTGTGCTGCCTTTGGTCCGTGAAACAAAGTTATTGGGGCTTATCTTTGACCGTAAGCTGACCTTTATACCACACTTAAAGCAGCTTCGGGTCAAATGCACAAGAGCAGTGAACATTCTCTGTGTCCTCTCTTCTACCACTTGGAAAGCAGATCTATGTTCTATGCTAAAGATATATCGTGCTCTTATTCGATCGAAACTCGACCATGGATCACTGGTTTATGGTTTTGCCAGAACCTCAGCTTGAAGATGCTGGGCACTATTCATTATCAAGAACTTCGGCTTTGCACTGGGGTTGTGTTTTCCTTCCTCTGTGGGCCATGCTTTTTCTGAACAGACGATCTGCTATTGCTTCTTTTGGCCTTCATATTTATGTACAGTTGGATAAATCGGGTCTATGTTTGAATAACAATGCTGCATCCACTGGTCAGCCCATTCTACCATGGTTTCTTACAGTCTTTAAGTCATCTAAGAAAAGCAAACAATCCCGATTGGAAATTCTGTCTGCTATTTGCTGGACATTATTCGAACTATCCTTCCATTCCTATTTACACAGATGGTTCGAAATCAGGTTACTGTGTGGGCTCTGCCATGATTTGTTGTGGTTCGGTGGTTGCACACAGAATCCTCTCTACAGCTTTCGTGTTCACTACTGACTGTATGCCATTTCTCTTGCCCTAGATCACATAGAAGCTAAGCAGTTCTCAAATTGCACTATTTAGACTGACCAGCTTAGTTCTCTACTGACCCTAGAATCGCTCCACGTTAGTTCACACCATGTTCTCACCAATTTCTCTTTATCATCTACTTTTATCCAGTTTCTTTTAGATATCAGGCCACGTTAGTATACGCGGAAACGAGCTTGCCGACGCCATAGCTAAGTCTATCTACTCCGGCACTATCACTACTGTGCCTGTTCCATACATGGACTATGGTCCTGTATTCAAGACTTGGCTCTGTGCCGGCTGGCAGTCGACTTGTAGTGAGTAACGTGACAACAAGCTTTTTTAAATAAACCCCTATATTAGACTTTAGCCATCTTGCTTTCATAAGGATTGGAAAGAGGAATTCGTTGTAACTAGACAATGCATTGGTCACAGTTTTTAACTCATCGTTTTCTTTTATCTGGGATTGATGCAACAATGTGTTGTCTGTATAGCACTCAGATCACAATAAACCACATTTTACTGCCTTGCCGTCATAAGACTCTTAAAGACGGCACCAATTTAAACATGTTCTGTCCCAAGGTTTGTCCATAACGTTAGCCAGTGTTATTGGTGATGGTGACACACCTCGGAATTGATTTTAGTTTTTAAAAGGCCATTAATCTTTTTAATTCCACTTAAGTTTTTAAATTTATACATTAGACCTTTTTTATTGTGATTTCCTTTTAAGAATTACTGTCCATCTAGTTCGATTTGAAATTAGAAAATGGCCGTAACATTAAATAACTCAAAACCAGGACTAGAAAGGTCAACTTCAGGTGACTAACTCTGCTGTTTGAACTATCTGCGAGTCATCCTGGCGAGTTATTTTTAAAATTTTGAAAGAAGTCTTTTAAAATTAGGCCCGGTATGGTCAGGTGGGTAAAGGAATTCGACTCGTAATCCGAGGGTATCGGGTTCGAATCCCCATCATATCAAACGTACTCGCTCTTTCAGCCGTGAACTGCCGTGAATTCATGAGTAGTGAATTAGTGAAGAAGAGCTAAGAGATGATACTCTACCTATTTGCACTACGATTTAATTGCGCGAAATTAAAAAAAATAAAAATTATTACTTTACTTTCTGAAAATGTCCATAACGTCAAATAACTCCAAACCAGGACTGGAAAGGCCAACTTCAGATGACTGATGGTGGTTTTTTTAACTTACCTGTTAGTCATCCTGGCAAGTTATGATAATTACAATTATGCTACAGAAAGTCCTTTACAACTTGCATTACTGTAGTTTTTCTTTCATTGCTGTAGACTAGGTATAAAAATTGTATTTACTGTTATTTATGTTTTTAATTCAACAATTAAACTTTGTTTTGTTTTATCTTAATTTCCCTTTATGAATTTTAATAATTTTACTTTAATTTCAACTTTTTACCAGATGTTTGGCGCAGATAGCCTAGTTGCTTTGTGTCATAAAACGCCAAACCAATTAACTTAAGTATAGATTCATTTTAGTGTTATTAAGCGCAACGTTACACAATAGCTTAGATGTACTATGCCAACTATGAGTATTAAACCCCGAAAGATGGTGTTAGAAGCCTGCAGATTTGTTGTTAAGTCACTAGAGCCTCCAAGGGAGGATGCTAGCGAACAGATACATATTTATAACACTTCTGGTGTTGAAATACGCTAAATAAGGATTTTAATAAAAAAAACGTTTTGTAAAAATTAAAGAATATCATTGATTAATTATATTAGTGTTTTCTTTCTTTCTTTTTTCTATAAAATGCAATTTAATTATTATTTTGTAGTTAAGCACAAAATTATATAAGAGGTTATATGTGCGCTACCCAACAAGGGTATCGAAATGCTGTTTCTGGTATTGTAAGTTCGAAACATACCACTGTACTTCTAGGGGCTGAAATAGAAGTTGAAATTTCAGATATTCATAAATTTAATTAATTACGATCGTAGCTGTAAGAATGAAAAAAGTTAATTCCAAATTAACTTAGAAATATTATTCATAAAATAACAGAAAAAATGAAGTGTAATTGAAAGATTAAATGTTAATTTCTCCTCTGTTATTATAAAGAAGCTTTCCTTAGCCAAATTGAAAACATCATATTCAAAATTAATCAGTATATATACTAGTTCTTTCAATTGTTGTTTATATTTGTAGAATTACATTCTACAAATTTAGGTGAATTAAAAGAATAATCGTAAGCTTACAAATCTAGCACCTGAGATTTGATTTACTACAATGAACATAGAAGATAATTCAATGTTGTTTTATTCTAAAATGAATACAATTAAAGTAAGTGTGAGATTGTGTATATTATTCAATTAATAATTACAGCCTAATTTAAATATTTCATGAAGAAATTTAAAAGCAACATAAACTTCAAAATTTCCTTAAAGGGGTTATTTTTATTGTGTATATTCATTTTATATTTTCTTTATCGAATTTTCTTTTTTCCTTAAAGTGTCCGTGTGTGTGTATATATGATAAATTAATTTTAATCTTTATAATTCAAATCAAATAATTTTACTGTAAGCTATTTAGGGAGTTTTAATAAAATAGTGTTTATAGAATGATTATGTTATAATGAAAGTTAAATATTGCAAAATGTTTTTATTATGTTTTTAAAGTGTTTTTTTTAATTTATAATATTTATTGACGAAGTCCCAAGGAACGATACATTATATAATAACAAATAACATGAAATTCAACAGATTTAATAACTCCAGATGGCACTGCTGTGAATTCATGAGTAGTAGTTTAGTGAACAAGAAGTAAGAGATGCTTACTTTACCTACTTGTACTACGATATATATATATATGAGAATGGTTTATTTGTTATTTATATGTATATAAACATAATTTATACACAGTAATAAACCCTCAACTAAATAACTAGATTTAGCATATTTTCAGTTGCATCATATGTGATAAGTAATTAGTAATAGTAATTAGCACTAATATAGTATTACAGGGTGAGAAAATTGTAATCGTTATTACATATTGTTTTATATTTCTTAAGTATAAAATATTTACAGGTACAAGTTTTTGTAATCTAACGATCAGGTTTCTAGGGTTTTAACTTCTGTCGTGGGGACATTCACGTGCGTCAGTGTGAAATGATTCGCTTGTACTATTTTAGAATATCGGGCCTATTTTTTCACGTTCTCTGTACATCACTACTTCAAGTTAAATAACGTTCTGTACGAATGAATTTAGGTTAGTTATAATTTGTACAATGTGGATACAAGAACTGTAACTGCAAAATTAAAATGTTTATAAGCTAATCTTTGCTTTATAAACTAAAGTGTGTAAAAATAACATGTTCGATGTTGGAATGTTAATAAATGTTATGTTATTCAACAGTTAGGTGATGTAACCATAAATCAGTGTACATTGTGAGAGGTTATGTTCTACCAGTAACAAGCACCGAAAGAAAATATCAGACGTTAAATGTAAATTGGAACTCGGGTAGGTGAGAGCCCTAACGTTAAAAAAATCAACCTCAGTGAGAGATTTTACCTATTAAAGAATCTTCCAACACTGAGCCAATCATAAACAACTGGTATTTAAAAAATTTTTAGGGAAAAGTTATATGATGGATTTTTTTTTCAATCAAAGCTTGCTTAGAATATAAGATTAAAGGTTTACCTAATTTGATGATCACAATCATTATAATTTGTGACAGTCAGTGTAAGAGACAAAATAAAAGTATAATCTTGATTGTGCTACTGGTTGATATTAATACTAGTGTTACAACTTTAAAAAATATTGGATCTGCCTTTATACCCTCCTGTCGCCCTGTTGTGAGGTGTGTATAGTTTATGTTAGATTTATGTATTATCTTTGCCTCTTGTATTGTTTTGTTACTATTTTTTGTCTTACCTCAAGTACTAAATATTTTAAAGTAATTGTTTAGGTGTGTATTTTAGTTATATTTGCATTATTTGATTGTGCATGTAATTTTTTTTAATTAAAAGTTGTAGTTTCCACATCAAAAATATTAGTATGCAAATAAACACCAGTTGTCTTTATATTTTTGTTTAACATCAAACTAATTAAGTTATGTAATAACTTCAGGGTTCCACTTCACTTCTAAAGATGAGTGTTTGTTGACATACAGATATATGAGGGTACATTGAACATTATATTGCCAACAGTGATGTATATACTTGATACCACCCACAGCAAAATACATATTTGTGTGTGTGTGTATATAAACACACGTACATGTATTAGACATAACACCACCCATAATGATGTATGTATTACACATAACACCACCCATAATGATGTATGTATTACACATAACACCACCCATAATGATGTATGTATTACACATACCACCAATAATGATATGTGTATGTGTGTACTGAACATAATACCATCCATAACAATTTATGTGTGTGTGTGTATCCTGAACATTATACCACCCATAACAATACATGTTACCATGTCATTACAGAACATAGGTATCAACACTGTGGTAATGTTACCATGCCATTACAGAACACAGATATCAACATTGTGGTAATGTTACCACAGCATTACAGAACATAGGTATCAACACTGTGGTAATGTTACCACACCATTATAGAACACAGATATCAACACTGTGGTAATGTTACCATGCCATTACAGAACACAGATATCAACACTGTGGTAATGTTACCACACCATTACAGAACATAGGTATCAACATTGTGGTAATGTTACCACACCATTACAGAACATAGGTATCAACACTGTGGTAATGTTACCACACCATTACAGAACATAGGTATCAACACTGTGGTAATGTTACCATGTCATTACAGAACATGGATATCAACACTGTGGTAATGTTACCATGTCATTACAGAACATAGATATCAACACTGTGGTTATGTTTCATTGATCCTTGTTGACAACTGAATGAACCACGTGAAGATAGTTACCATTCTGTAGAATTCTAATCATCAAAACATGTCATAAGGGTTCTGCTTGAATGTACATACTGATCAAATTTAGGATCTGAACTAACTGTAATGGTACCCCATTCAGTTTTTCAACTGTACAGAAAGAAGCTAGCATATACTACTGGTATGTGCTAGAAGAAATTAATTTCATAGCACTCCACAAATAAACCTTGATAACCAGTGTTTAGCACTATATATTAAGTTCTATTGTCTTGCTACAGCACACAAAGCACAGAGAGTTCACATAAAAACTTTATATGATGCTTGTTGGACTCTCTGACAAATTATTTCAAATATTTACCAACTCTTGTGTCTTTCTATCCCTACCAAGTAAAGACTTGTGATTATCCTACTTTTATCAAATTTTCAAATGTGTTTATTGTACTAGTATTATGTTTCAATATTTCAACTGTACACCGTATTTTGATCAAGTGTAATTTATTATTGCCAATTTTTGAAATACGTCAAAAGAAATCAATTATGCCGTAATCAGTTTATTTCTTGTTTCAGATGCGAAACGTCATGACTGTCCATCAAGTTGCACGCCATGTGTTGACTACAACATGTGAAAGGTATTCAAGTTCAACATGTTACCAGACTGTATCCAGTCTGCGTGAAAAGACCGTTGCAGTGAATGGTACTGAGTACCCACGTGATTGTTACACAAATGTTACTGACCGAATACTGAATTTGATTGGAAAGAACTTGCATCATAAGCAGTATCATCCATTGAG
This sequence comes from Carcinoscorpius rotundicauda, assembly GCA_011833715.1. NCBI lineage: Eukaryota > Metazoa > Arthropoda > Merostomata > Xiphosura > Limulidae > Carcinoscorpius > Carcinoscorpius rotundicauda. The sequence goes on from CM022400.1 coordinate 72,252,753, forward strand.
CTTACTGAAGCAGAGAATTGTGAATTTTATTCATTCAAAGTTTGTGAACTCTAGAGGAAATCCAGTTTTTTCAGTTCATGATAACTTGAATCCAGTTGTGACACTAGAACAGAACTTTGATAACCTCTTAGTGCCTCACGACCATCCTAGCAGGAGGTTAAGTGACAGTTATTACATAAATTCTAAGTTTATGTTACGGGCACACACTTCTGCACATCAACATGATTTGATAAAATGTGGACTTGACAATTTCTTAGTCTTTGGTGACGTATACCGACGAGATGAGATTGACTCCACTCATTACCCTGTCTTCCACCAGATGGAGGCAGTAAGATTATGTGGTATTTCTGAGGTAATATGTGATGAAATATATTTCATCAGAATAGATACAGTGTACATGTTGTCTAAATTAGAATTTTGATACATACAGTGTAGTGTTTCATTAAAGGAGGAAAAGAACACACCAGTGTCCTTAATGTACAGTGTTAACTCTAATATCCAATGGATGCTACTAACATCTGGCCAGAATTCCTGGTCTACTCCTTGGATGGTGACAGCATCCAGTAACAGTCTCTGGCTGAAAACTAATCCAAACCATGTTATTATCTTCCTTTCATAAATAGACCAGAAATTCATAAGGTATGGTAATAAGAACAAGGACATTGTGAAAGTAATTCCAACAGAATGAGTTACGGGTTTAAAGAGTTAAGATAAAACCATTGAGTACCCTCTACATGCTTTAGTTTCAAGGCTCTTATCGATACTCTAAAGTATTGAATAGTATTTATACATATATGGTACAGCTGGGTGGTTTAAATAATTACCCACTGAGTAACGTCACATTAACTAATTATTTACTCATTATTATGGTTAAGTCAAATAACTGAAGTCAGTGGCTCTGATAACTGTTGTTATTTGGTTAACTAAAACTGGGATTAAAGTTTTTCAGTGTTAATCAACTGATGAAGTTAGGGTTACTGATTGTACAACTGTTTTGATGTTTTAAAACTGACCAGAGAGTATGCAAGTGGCTAAAAGTACTGGTTATCACATTTCTCTTATTGCTTATTAAAGGTAACTTGTTAACGAGTCTGTTGTTCAGGCACTCGACTTAATATATAATGACAAAGAGGTTCGTTGAGATTCATCTTTGTGTTTAGCTTCAAAGACTATTTCAATCATCAGAGTATGTTTCTCTTTGATATTGTAAGGAATTTCAAAATGCACATAAAATGAATAATTCAAAATATCAGTGTACATACATAGACTTTCCCATGTGCAAATAAAACTGTCTGCACAAACAGCAAGTGGTAGCATGTTAGTTTTTTTGTTCGTATTGACCTGCTATAAAATAAGATGTTTTTTCATCCTTGAAAGCAAATTTCCATATTTTATGTGGATTCATTTTTCTATTTATTTGCTAAAACAAAGTTGAAATGGTTTATTGTTTCCTTACAGTTGGTTGGAAATCAGAAAGAAGCCAAAAAATTTCATGTTTTTGAAAGTGGAAATCGTGATCCAACAAAACAAAGGTCCCATACCATAGAAGCTGTCAAGTTGGTGGAATGTGACATGAAAAACTGTCTTTTAGAGCTCGCACAACAGTTGTTTGGAAAAGGTGAACAATTGTTTCCTGTTGAATAAATAGTTATGTTCTGAAGTACACTGAATCTCATAAACTATAAATGTTTCATAATCTGATGGGTAACATTACAAGCCGTTTTAATCCACAGTCTCTAAATACATGTAATCTGATGGGTAACATTACAAACTGTTTTATACATCAATATGGAAATATATGTTGTAATCTGATGGGTAACACTACAAGCTGTTTTACACTACAATCTGTAAATATATGTTGTAATCTGATGGGTAACATTACAAGGTGTTTTATGTAACAATATGGAAATATATGTCGTAACCTGATGGGTAATGTTACAAACTGTTTTACACTACAATCTGTAAATATATGTCATGATCTGATAGGTAGCATTACAAACTGTTTGACACTACAATCTGTCTTAATGTCTTAATCTGATGGGTAATGTTACAAGCTGTTTGACACTACAATCTGTAAATATATGCTGTAATCTTATGGGTAGGCCAAGCATTGTTAAGGTGTGTGACTCATAATGTGAAGGTCACAGGTTTGCATCCCCGTCACTCCAAACATGCTCGCCCCTTTTAGCTGTGGGGGTGTTATAAGTGATGGTCAATTCCCTTATTCATTGGTAAGAATGTAGCCTAACAGTTGGCAGTGGGTGGTGATGACTAGCTGCCTTCTCTCTAGTCTTACACTGCTAAATTAGGGATGGCTAACGCAGATAGCCCTCGACTAGCTTTGTGCGAAATTAAAAAACAAACAGTCTTATGGGTAACATTACAAGCTTTTTTATCTCACAATTTGTAACTGTTATAATTTGATGGGTAACATTACAAGCTTTTTTATCCCACAATTTGTAAATATATGTTATAATCTGATGGATAACATTACAATTTTTTTATCTCACAATTTGTAAATAAGTTATAATCTAATGGGTCACATAACAAGCTTTTTTATCCCACAATTTGTAAATATAAGTTATAATCTGATGGGTAACATTACAAGTTTTTTATCCCACAATTTGTAAATATATTATAATCTGATGGGTAACTTTACAAGTTTTTTATCCCACAATTTGTAAATATGTTATAATCTGATGGGTAAAATGTGCAACGAATGCTTTACTTACAGTTTTCATGATGGTGTATATTACAAGTTTAGAAATCTCGTACAATTCGACCATAATTGCTTATATAGTTTTGTTTATTTTCATGGAGAAGTAGGTCATTTTGTGGAACTTAAACTTATTTGAAGTTGAGACAAAATTCTTGAATTCTTAGCGAAGCACCTGAAGGCCATACCATTTTACTCAAAGACTGTTTTCCACGTGTTTCAGGACTTGTATGTTCTGTTGTAAAGAATTTCTAATTAATATCAACAACATAAACACATTTAACCTTTCAGACAAAAGATTTAGAAATTTTATTAAAACTAATTTATAACAATGTACACAGTAAATACAGTAACAGTAACTTTGATACTGAAGTTACTTAAACTACTGATGAACAAACTAAAAACTAGAAGGAAACAAACTGACTGTATAATGAAACTTTGTAGAAATTTAGTTATTTGTCTGGTTTGAAAGTTTATTTGTCTGTCACATTCTGTAGACAGACACGTATTTCATGTTTAAAGTGTATTTTCTCTCACATTCAGTGGAGAGACACGTGTTTGTTGTTTAAAGTTTGTCTCTCACATTCAGTAGACAGACACGTATTTCTTGTTTTACTTTCAGATCTCATGTACCAGTGGACGTGTGTGTTGTTTTACTTTCAGATCTCGTATACCAGTAGACAGACATATGTTTCCTGTTTTACTTTCAGATCTAGTGTACCAGTGGACTGACACTTATTTCTTGTTTTACTTTAAGATCGATCTGGTGTACCAGTAGACTGACACGTGTTTCTTGTTTTATTTTCAGATCTTGTGTACCAGTAGACAGACACATGTTTCTTGTTTTATTTTCAGATCTTGTGTACCAGTAGACTGACACGTATTTCTTGTTTTACTTTCAGATCTCGAGTACCAGTAGACAGACACGTGTTTCTTGTTTTACTTTCAGATCTCGAGTACCAGTAGACAGACACGTGTTTCTTGTTTTACTTTCAGATCTCGAGTACCCGTGGACTGACACGTATTTCTTGTTTTACTTTCAGGTCTCGAGTACCAGTGAACTGACACGTATTTCCTGTTTTACTTTCAGATCTAGTGTACCATTGGACTGACACGTATTAACTGTTTTATTTTCAGATATCGTATACCAGCAGACAGACACGCGTTTCTTGTTTTATTTTCAGATCTTGTGTACCAGTAGACAGACATGTGTTTCCTGTTTTACTTTCAGATCTAGTGTACCAGTGGACTGACATGTATTTCTTGTTTTACTTTCAGATGAAGTGTACCAGTGGACTGACACGTATTTCCTGTTTTACTTTCAGGTCTGATGTACCAGTGGACTGACATGTATTTCCTGTTTTACTTTCAGGTCTGATGTACCAGTGGACTGACTCATATTTCTTGTTTTACTTTCAGATTAAGTGTACCAGTGGACTGACACTTATTTCTTGTTTTACTTTCAGCTCTCGAGTACCAGTGGACTGACACGTATTTCTTGTTTTACTTTCAGAATAAGTGTACCAGTGGACTGACAAGCATTTTTTGTTTTATTTTCAGATCCGGTGTACTAGTAGACAGACACGTGTTTCTTCTTTTACTTTCAGGTCTGATGTACCAGTGGACTGACACGTATTTCTTGTGTTATTTTCAGATCTGGTGTACCAGTAGACAGACACATGTTTCTTGTTTTACTTTCAGATCTTGAGTACCAGTAGACAGACACGTGTTTCTTGTTTTACTTTCAGATCTCGAGTACCAGTGGACTGACACGTGTTTCTTGTTTTACTTTCAGATCTCGAGTACCAGTGGACTGACACGTGTTTCTTGTTTTACTTTCAGGTCTCGAGTACCAGTGGACTGACACGTGTTTCTTGTTTTACTTTCAGATCTCGAGTACCAGTGGACTGACACGCATTTTCCATTTACTCATCCATCTTGGGAACTAGAAGTTAAACACAAAAATGAGTGGCTTGAAGTACTAGGGTGTGGAGTTATTGAGCAATATATATTAGAAAAAGGTAAGTTTTCTGTCTGTGTATAGTTTTATAAATGAGTTTCTATGTTTAGTGCACCCTGCATGTATTGATTATGACAAGTTTTGAATGTACTTATCAGTCACTTTATAATCCTTTATTATAAGTCATGTAATCCAGTGTCTCCAACTGATAGTTTATGGTATAGACTGTATCTGTTCATATCAAGTTTATTAGAGTTGTTTTGAATAAATATATAGTAGTCTTTTTTTTCTATTCCTAGTTATTGCAAGTTCCCCCCTCCATGTGGATTCCTGTACGTGGTGAGGGGACCTCCCAGAGAATGTTCTGTTCTTTCAGTTCACCTCCTCTAGGATCTAAACATCCACCCACGTGTTTGCTGTGCGTGGTGACCTGTGAAGAGGAGGAGAGGATCCTGGTGGTTGAGGTGTCCAACCCTAACACCACTTTGGCCTTGAATTCCTGTAGATGGTCAGTCTTGGTGTGGTCCCCCAGGGCCAGTTGGCTGGCCCACTAAGACTAGGGTCAACCAAGTACCAGTGTTGGGTGTTCTCAATAGGTATTGTGGGCATTGTATCTGATACTTGTGTTTGGTGTTAATGCAGTGCTCTTGTTTGGCACTGTTCCCCATCTCAACACAGTGAACTCCTTTTGCATTCAAATAGTTGAGGTTATTCCTTATGCTACTTTGAATCCATGACAAGAAGGTATTGTTGAGAGGGATTTGAAGAGCATCCCTAAGTTGGAGATCCGTGCTGGTTTCTCCATCCAAGGAGTTTCTTCAGTGGGGCATATCTGTACTTGCAAAACTGGAATCGTGATGCTGACCAGTGTCCTAATTTTGACATTTACATCACCACATCCACCTCACAACATCAAGGCAGGTTATCTTAATTGCAAGGTATAGCCATATGTTCCAAACTCTCTCAAATGTTTCAAATAACAGAGGTGCATCACTTAAAGACATCATATTGTGGTTCATTGTGGTGGTGAGGATCATGATGTTCTATGAGTGTGAAACGGACCCTCATTTCATCAATTGCAATGGCTCTCGCCCATCCTACTTTCATTCTTACCAAAAGTGGGTGGAAGAAGAAGAGGTACAGCATTTGAAAACAATTTAAAATATTGTTCACACTCAAAAGTTACCATCCACCACTTCACCAAGAACATGTGCTGCTATCCTTTATTCCTCTGCTACAGTTGGAGTGTAGACGATCTCTCTGTGCCTTTCAAAAAATCATTCTCAAACGATATGAAAAATATTTTGACTTCCACAGTTAAGAAAGTTGATGGATCAACATCAACACCCATCTCTGTCCCAACCAGCAAACCCCCAGGTCCACTTCCTTTGGTTCCGAGTATGGGCATTTCCTCGGGTACATCTTTTCTCTGGACCTGAGATGCAAAATGATCAATCGTTTGCACCATCAGTTGCTGGAATCTTATTCCAATGACAGAGACCTGCCAAATCAACTCAGGGCAGGGTCCATGAAGGTTGATAGACCTCCCTTAATAAAGAAAAAAAAGATGTGGTCGAAAACGGAAGGGCTCTCCGCCCAATTCGCCTACACATAAATAGAAATGGCCACTTTGATACAGTGGAACTGTAGAGTTTGATGTTCTAATCTGGATGACATCACAAAACACTGATTTGATTCTAACCATCCTGTATGTCATTCTTCACAGAAAACAATTCCTTAACCTGCCAATACAGTAATTTTTTGGCAGTTTTCTTTGAAATGACAGGTTGTGTAATGAATGAGTGCACAGAGGGGTGGCACTGTTGGTCAATCAACATGTGCTTACCCTATATTTGCTACCTGAGGCTGTAGACATTTGCATTTCCTTGGGTCGTACCATCACTGTTTGTGCTCTCTACATGTCACCTGGAGAGACATATGATTAACCAGACTTTGATACTCACATTGAACAGTAGCTGTACCCTTTTTAATACTGGAGGACTTTTTTCTGGGACCGATGCATCAATGTGTTGTCTGTGTAACACCTGGATCACGATAAGCCACGTTTTACTGTCCTGTCATCATTACAACTCTCAATGATGGAACCATTTTAAACATGTCACAAGGTCTACCCATAACGTTGGACAATGTCATGGGTGGTGGTGACATTGTCCACCTTACAAATGTTTTTTAGTTTTTAAAGGTCATTTACTTTTTATTTTAACACAATGTAAGTTTATGTAAATTCATAAATTAGAACATTTTTATGACTCATTTTTGAAGTACAACTAGATGGATATGAAATTAGAAAATGGTCGTAACATCAAATAATTTGAAACCAGGACAACTACAGGTGACTAACACTGATGTTTGAACTTACCTGTTAGTTATTCTAGGAAGTTATGACCATTCATCTTGTGTTACAGAATATCCTTTAAAACTAGTATTACTGTAATTTCTCTCTTACTGCTGTATACTAGATATAAAATATGGATTTCCTGCTGTTTAAGTTTTCATTCAAAAATTAAACTGTTTTGTTTTACTTTGGTTCCTTTTAACGAATTTTAATGCTTTTACCTAACTTTTAACTTTTTACTGGGTGTCTGGCGCAGATAGCCTAGATGTTTTGTGCCATAAAACAACAAACCTGCCCACCCTGTAACAAGTAACAGATTACCTTACTTAATATATAAATTACTGTAACAACTGACAGATTACCTTACTTAATATATAAATTACTGTAACAACTGACAGATTACCTTACTTAATATATAAATTACTGTAACAACTGACAGATTACCTAACTTAATACATAAATTACTGTAACAACTAACAGATTACCTTACTTAATATATAAATTACTGTAACAACTAATAGATTACTTTACTTAATATATAAATTACTGTAACAACTAACAGATTACTTTACTTAATATATAAATTACTGTAACAACTAACAGATTACCTTACTTAATATATAAATTACTGTAACAACTGACAGATTACCTAACTTAATATATAAATTACTGTAACAACTAACAGATTACCTTACTTAATATATAAATTACTGTAACAACTAATAGATTACTTTACTTAATATATAAATTACTGTAACAACTAACAGATTACTTAATATATAAATTACTGTAACAACTAACAGATTACCTTACTTAATATATAAATTACTGTAACAACTGACAGATTACCTAACTTAATATATAAATTACTGTAACAACTAACAGATTACCTTACTTAATATATAAATTACTGTAACAACTAACAGATTACCTTAATATATAAATTACTGTAACAACTAACAGATTACCTTAATATATAAATTACTGTAACAACTAACAGATTACCTTACTTAATATATAAATTACTGTAACAACTAACAGATTACCTTACTTAATATATAAATTACTGTAACAACTAACAGATTACCCTACTTAATATATAAATTACTAACAACTAATAGATTACCTTACTTAATATATAAATTACTGTAACAACTAACAGATTACCCTACTTAATATATAAATTACTGTAACAACTAACAGATTACCCTACTTAATATATAAATTACTGTAACAACTAACAGATTACCTAACTTAATATATAAATTACTGTAAAAACTAACAGATTACCTTACTTAATATATAAATTACTGTAACAACTGACAGATTACCTTACTTAATATATAAATTACTGTAACAACTAACAGATTACTTTACTTAATATATAAATTACTGTAACAACTAACAGATTACTTTACTTAATATATAAATTACTGTAACAACTAACAGATTACCTTACTTAATATATAAATTACTGTAACAACTGACAGATTACCTAACTTAATATATAAATTACTGTAACAACTAACAGATTACATTACTTAATATATAAATTACTGTAACAACTGATAGATTACCTAACTTAATATATAAATTACTGTAACAACTAACAGATTACCTTAGTTAATATATAAATTACTGTAACAACTAACAGATTACTTTACTTAATATATAAATTACTGTAACAACTGACAGATTACTTTACTTAATATATAAATTACTGTAACAACTAACAGATTACCTTACTTAATATATAAATTACTGTAACAACTGACAGATTACCTAACTTAATATATAAATTACTGTAACAACTAACAGATTACCTTACTTAATATATAAATTACTGTAACAACTAACAGATTACCTTACTTAATATATAAATTACTGTAACAACTAACAGATTACCTTACTTAATATATAAATTACTGTAACAACTAACAGATTACCTTACTTAATATATAAATTACTGTAACAACTAAGATTACCTTACTTAATATATAAATTACTGTAACAACTAACAGATTACCTTACTTAATATATAAATTACTGTAACAACGAACAGATTACCTTACTTAATATATAAATTACTAACAACTAATAGATTACCTTACTTAATATATAAATTACTGTAACAACTAACAGATTACCTTACGTAATATATAAATTACTGTAACAACTAACAGATTACCTTTCTTAATATATATAAATTACTGTAACAACTAACAGATTACCTTACTTAATATATATAAATTACTGTAACAACTAACAGATTACCTTACTTAATATATATAAATTACTGTAACAACTAACAGATTACCTTACTTAATATATAAATTACTGTAACAACTAACAGATTACCTTACTTAATATATATAAATTACTGTAACAACTAAGAGATTACCTTACTTAATATATATAAATTACTGTAACAACTAAGAGATTACCTTACAGCATACATAATTAACTGTAACAACTAACAGATTATCTTACAGCATACATAATTAACTGTCACATCTAACAGATTACCTTACAGTATACATAATTAACTGTCACAACTAACAGATTACCTTACAGCATACATAATTAACTGTCACATCTAACAGATTACCTTACAGTATACATAATTAACTGTCACATCTAACAGATTACCTTACAGTATACATAATTTACTCAGACAACTGACAGATAACATTACAGTATATATATAACTTACTGTAACAACTAACAGATTATCTTACAGTATACATAATTTACTGTAACAACTGACAGCTTGTTTTTAGTATTATTGTTTTATTAAGAGCTGATTTCTGGAAGAATTTTGTTTCAAATTTTATAAAGTATTTTTTCTTTAATGCCATGATAGACCAAACTTATTGTTGAAACACTTAAAAATCACATTTATACAAGTTTGTATATGTAGGTAACCATGGAACTTGTACCAACTATTGGTGTTCACAGATTGTAATATTTGAAGTGATAAAGAGAACATTTGTCTTGTGTTTGTTGACACATGGAGCTTTTCTTTTTTTGAAAAATGAAGTAACTGACACAGAAAGGTTAACTGGACAGTGATTCTTTTGCTAGACTCAAACTTGAAGTTTCCTGACAAATATCTGTTTTTTATACCAGTGAAGGACCTTACGTATTTGTGTTGTGGGACATACCAACCTTATTTATGGTAGATGTGCTGATGTTTAAACAATAAATTCAGTTCACACTGTGTAAGATGTATGTTCTTCTTGAAATGTTATACACATTTTTTAAAACCTCATATTATTTCAGTGTAGATAAAGATATTTCTGTCACATTTCTTCAGACTTGTAAAATGTATGCAACAGTTATTCCTTACTGTGTTGTGATTTCTGCAGCTGGTGCAGGCCACAAGATTGGATGGGCTGCTGGACTAGGGCTCGAGAGACTGGCCATGAAGCTGTACAACATCCCTGACATACGTCTTTTCTGGAGTACTGACAGTGGATTTCTCCACCAGTTTCACACAGACAATCCACATAAACAAATTTCATTCAAAGTAAGTGCATGATATGTTAAATAGCTTCCTGTGTTTTGATAATTATTGATATATTATTCCACTAGTACTGGTTACCACATAATATAGATTCATGGTGTTTGAAAGAAGTGAAGTTAATGCTTTATTTTAGAATCGTGGGTTATGTTTTGATTGAACAACTGAAGGGCATAGTAACAAATCTCGACTGATTGCAAGATAAAAGTACCATTAGTATAAAAGTAATGACTCACCTATCTACCAGTTTATAATGTACTCATCGAGTCATTCGTTTTAAATACCTTTAAATCTTGGCCAGTGACATGAGTCAGTCGCTCTGTTAGGAAATAGAACTTGTGTAGCCATCCTGTAAACTGGTGCTGTGTCTTTTTGAAGTAAAAATGTGTCTCAGAATGGCTGGTATTGGTCTTAACACTTTAAGTTATGAAGCATAGAACCAGGTTTCAACATTGTTTTCCGGCACTATCACTTCCTGTTAATCTCAAAACATAAAGAAATCGGACACCTCTGTTCTATCAATTCCACAAAATACCATGTAACCTTCATTAAGATCACTTCTGTTATCGCAAAAACTGTTTGATACTTTTTAACTGCCCTTGTGAAATAGTCGTTTTATCATCGTAACAGCTGAACTTTCTAACAAGTCAATATTAGTTTTTAAGAGACCAAAACTGTACGCAACATCCCAAGTGAAGCCTAAAGAGTTATTTGTGTAGAAAGATAATTATTTCTTCCAATTGTAATGTTTCCATAAACTTAAAGTGCTACTATTTATTAGATAAGTAACAGTTTTTTCAAGAACTCCAGTTATTTAGTACTAGATTTGAAGGTAACAACTGTAAAGACAGTCAAAGTGTCGCTAAATCCCTGGTGAAAGTTGTGTTTTTTGTTGCGACAAGCGAACCTCAATTTAAACTCGTGTTCTGTGATACAGAAATGAGTTGCACATACCACACTTATTTTTCTGCTTCGCTGAATCTTGAACACTCGTTGTGAAAATGTGTTTTCGTTGGTTGTTTATTATGTTATTCATTAGATGGCGCCACATTTTTAAGCCTAAATCACCGCATTCTATTTCAACACAACAGATACCATAATTGTATTTGTTATATCGTAACATACGATATGTTAAATATATATACTGTTACATTATAGCTTCATTATAGTACAATTGATTTGAAATCAGTATGTTTATAACTACTCCTTCAAATTATAATAGGTTTATTATATGCATTGGTCACTACTAAAAAGGCTTGAGTGACATGAATTTTGTCATATTATGAATTCTTCCATAAAACTTTGTAAAACAATTTAATATCATTGACAGGTTTGACTAGAGTCCACAATGACCTCAACCAATACTGCTACAGTCCAATTATCTATTTTTTTTTCTAAACTCCTACTGGCATGACTTTCTTAGCTAATGATCCTATATTTATATAAGAATTGATGTTACCTGTTCTCATGTTTTATCAAACTCATGAATCATTTCAAATACTGTAAAATAAATGTAGAAAGTCCATTGTGTAAGTAAAAGATTTCTCAGGTACCAGATATATAACATAGACAGTATGTAACTTGTAATGCTGCGTTTAACATATTTATATAAATATAAGACCATTGTGTGGGTAAAAAATTTCTCGGGTACCAGATATATAACATAGACAGTATATAACTTGTGATGCTGCAAGTGTTTAAAAGTTCAGTTGAATATAAATATAATTCAGGTTTTATTGATATTTTACTTGTAATATTAATTATTTCTAATAATACATTGTCTTCTTTCAGTCATTCAGCCAATATCCTCAGTGCATCAACAATATTTCTTTCTGGATTCCCGAGGTATATTCTTCAAATGATTTTTATGACTTGGTGCGTACTGTTGGGGGTGACATCATAGAGCAAGTGACTTTGGTTGATGTGTTTACTCACCCTAGAACTAAAAGGACAAGTCATTGCTACAAAATAGTGTACAGACACATGGAGAAGACACTGACACAATGGGAAGTGAACAAAATACATAAACTCGTAGAAGAAACTTCAAGGAAGAATCTTAACGTGGAGATCCGATAATAAGATTGTTATATTAAACAAGTTCCAGTTCAGAAGATATATAGGTGTAGTACTGATTTACAATGGTGAGTTCAACAGATAATTGAAATGTTATTAGTCAACATATTTCTGAGATATTTCCTTGTGAGCAGAAAGTTCTATGAACATAAAAGTAGGTTAAACTTATAACTTTAACGTTAAATTTAATGGTAAATGTTTCCCACTATTACTAGGGATCAGCTGGACTGCAATTGTACACAATCCAACAGACTGATACGTTTACTAAAGGAATCCATCATTTCCTACACACAATCCAACAAACTGATACGTTTACCAAAGGAATCCATCATTTCCTATACACAATCCAACAAACTGATACGTTTACCAAAGGAATCCATCATTTCCTATACACAATCCAACAAACTGATACGTTTACCAAAGGAATCCATCATTTCCTATACACAATCCAACAGACTGATACGTTTACCAAAGGAATCCATCATTTCCTATACACAATCCAACAAACTGATACGTTTACCAAAGGAATCCATCATTTCCTATACACAATCCAACAAACTGATACGTTTACTAAAGGAATCCATCATTGTCTATACACAATCCAACAGACTGATACGTTTACCAAAGGAATCCATCATTTCCTATACACAATCCAACAAACTGATACGTTTACTAAAGGAATCCATCATTGTCTATACACAATCCAACAGACTGATACTTTTACTTACGGAATCCAATTGTTTTAAAATCTAAGCTGTAACAAAGACTCTTCCTAGTAATAAATCTGAAAGCTGACACCAGTAAATACTGATGTCCTTGGTCGATATGTGAGTTAAGATCTAATCTTTATTAAGTGAGTTTGTTGTGCCACACAATTATCAATAACTGATGAGAGGTTTGAAACAAACAAATAATATTTGATATAGTTGTACATGTGGTATTGATTATCTAAAGAAATCTTTGTTTTATACAAAATAAGCATCAATAAAATTAATTATAAATTAGGAAGGGAAATGAGGAACCAGCATAGACCTCAAGGTCCGTGACAGTAAATGGTAACTACTTCAAACTTATGGTTTAATTTTTAAGATGAAAAACAATTCTCATGGACCACTGTTTTATTTTGAATTTTGCACAAAGCTTCTGAGGCCTAACAGCATCATTTGTCCCTAACTTGCCAGTGATGAGACAAGAAAATCATCTTCCACTTATTGTCATGGTGTTTTCTTTAATAAGCAAATAGTGTGATGAACTGACATTATAACATTTACACAGTTCTAAGACCAAGCATTTTCGGTGACAAGGATTCAAACTCATGATCCACAGCTTGTGAGTCGATCACCATGTCTCCAAGACAATATGATCTTTTGTTAGGGTTGGTAAAGCAGTGTTGAATATTTGAAGAATAAACTTAGCAGATTTTTTTTGTCTGAAAAGACAGCCAATGATATGGTCACAGACAAAGTTTTCTTGTCTTTGTTACCAGAGGGAGCTTATTTCAATTGTATAAAACTTTTATCCTAATTTGAAAAATTAACATATTATTAACAATTTCTCTTAACATAAAATCACTCCACAGATTTTTTTTCTCTGAAGGTCAAAAACAACATTAAAAGTTTAATTCATTAACTAGTTAAATATTATATATGTAAATAGAAGTTTTAAAGCAACTAAAATTAGGGTTAAGCTGCATACAAAATACAGTTAACTTTTCTATCTGTAACAATAAAACTTACATGAACTCAGCACCATGAAAAGGACGGACGTTCTAAACACCTAGATGATGTTATCACACAGTTGTTATGTGTACTTAATTATTATACCAACTCTTTAGTGTCACATCACTCAGTGTTGTTTTATGTTATCACACAGTTATTACGTTTACTTAATTGTTATATCAGTTCTTTAGTGTTACATCACTCAGTGTTGTTTTATGTTGTCACACGGTTATTAAGTTTACTTAATTATTATACCAACTCTTTAGTGTTACATCACTCAGTGTTGTTTTATGTTATCACACGGTTATTAAGTTTACTTAATTATTATACCAACTCTTTAGTGTTACATCACTCAGTGTTGTTTTATGTTATCATACGGTTATTACGTTTACTTAATTGTTATATCGGTTCTTTAGTGTTACGTCACTCAGTGTAGTTTTATGTTATCACACAGTTATTACGTTTACTTAATTGTTATATCAGTTCTTTAGTGTTACATCACTCAGTGTTGTTTTATGTTGTCACACGGTTATTAAGTTTACTTAATTATTATACCAACTCTTTAGTGTTACATCACTCAGTGTTGTTTTATGTTATCACACGGTTATTAAGTTTACTTAATTATTATACCAACTCTTTAGTGTTACATCACTCAGTGTTGTTTTATGTTATCATACGGTTATTACGTTTACTTAATTGTTATATCGGTTCTTTAGTGTTACGTCACTCAGTGTAGTTTTATGTTATAACACGGTTATTACGTTTACTTAATTGTTATATCAGTTCTTTAGTGTTACATCACTCAGTGTTGTTTTATGTTGTCACACGGTTATTAAGTTTACTTAATTATTATACCAACTCTTTAGTTACATCACTCAGTGTTGTTTTTGTTATCATACGGTTATTACGTTTACTTAATTGTTATATCGGTTCTTTAGTGTTACGTCACTCAGTGTAGTTTTATGTTATAACACGGTTATTACGTTTACTTAATTGTTATATCAGTTCTTAGTGTTACATCACTCAGTGTTGTTTTATGTTGTCACACGGTTATTAAGTTTACTTAATTATTATACCAACTCTTTAGTGTTACATCACTCAGTGTTGTTTTATGTTATCACACGGTTATTAAGTTTACTTAATTATTATACCAACTCTTTAGTGTTACATCACTCAGTGTTGTTTTATGTTATAACACGGTTATTATGTTTACTTAATTATCATATCAGTTCTTTAGTGTTACATCACTCAGTGTAATTTTATGTTATAACACGGTTATTAAGTTTACTTAATTGTTATATCAGTTCTTTAGTGTTACATCACTCAGTGTTGTTTTATGTTGTCACACGGTTATTAAGTTTACTTAATTATTATACCAACTCTTTAGTGTTACATCACTCAGTGTTGTTTTATGTTATCACACGGTTATTAAGTTTACTTAATTATTATACCAACTCTTTAGTGTTACATCACTCAGTGTTGTTTTATGTTATAACACGGTTATTACGTTTACTTAATTATCATATCAGTTCTTTAGTGTTACATCACTCAGTGTAATTTTATGTTATAACACGGTTATTACGTTTACTTAATTGTTATATCAGTTCTTTAGTGTTACATCACTCAGTGTTGTTTTATGTTGTCACACGGTTATTAAGTTTACTTAATTATTATACCAACTCTTTAGTGTTACATCACTCAGTGTTGTTTTATGTTATCACACGGTTATTAAGTTTACTTAATTATTATACCAACTCTTTAGTGTTACATCACTCAGTGTTGTTTTATGTTATAACACGGTTATTACGTTTACTTAATTATCATATCAGTTCTTTAGTGTAACTTGACTCAGTGTAATTTTGTTGTTCTTAAGTTTATAACTGAAGACATAAACTCGATTTCTACCTGTGAAAGGTTCACGTGTTTCTAAAGCCATGCTAATGTCCATTTTCATCAAAAGGTTTTTGGTAGTGTAAGGTGTTTACTAATGCTGATTTCAGATGAATACCAAACTGTCTTTAGAAAACCTTACCAAATCGACATCGAGATTAGATGTTACTTATTGGACCAAGTGTTCGACCAGTTGTGTCGTAAACTGAAATGGGTTTTCATTATTTTAATTCATACAACCTTTCACATTTTATATCCTGAAAACACAATAAATACCACTATCATCTAACCACATCCTGAATATTTAATAATTACTGTCGACCATGTTCTCTAAAGACTTGTTGTAACTACCATCCATTAACAACCTGGAGATTTAATATAGCCACCACCATCTGGTCACCTGCCGTGTGCCCTAATGATTTAATGTAACAACAACCTCAATATTGAATGTATCAACCAACCACTAAAAACCCTAAATATTTAATATAACCACCACCATTAATGGAGAACCTGAAGATTTATTACAGCCAACACCGTTTACTCACCCAATATTTACCCTGAAAATTTGATTGGACCATTATCTGCAACGTATTCCAAAGATGTAGTTTAGTCACCATCATCTATCCACACTTTTATGATTTCATATTAACTATCACTCGTTATTTTTGATGTAGAAAACCACCATATATATCCAGCCAAAATGTACATTAAGGATTTAATACTACTACGCCCTCTATGTTACTTTATCATGTAATATATTCTGTTTTTTTACATGTTCGTGGAGAACAGCGTGGCCATTTTAAAATAGCTTCTCCAGTCAAATGAAGCATTATCTTAAACTTTGTGGCTGAACATTGACCCAGTCCTTGTTAAAACATTGTAATCTCGCAATCAAGTCATGATGATACATAGTTACCAAGGTAATATTACCGAAGTTCACCTGTCATCCACTAGAGTGCAGTAGGTGTGTCATAAGTAAACTTTTATGATATTATTTATCTAAAGTAAATCCTACACTGAACGGTTCAGTGTGTTAAAACACACCCAATCAGCAGCAAACAAAACAGCTTTTATTTAACAAATGACTTGTGACACCTATTACAACATTTAGGTTTAATGAAGATAATTTTCATTTCCAACGTAGCTGTTTTCTAAAATTTACACTTAAACAGTCGAGACAAACGTTTTATATATAAATACAGATTGACAGGAACGTAATGTTCCACATGTTGTCCTTTTAAATTGTGCCATATTTAAAGAAAGTCTTCTATCATCTTAACAACTCTTGGGTTTTTCTTACAAATTTGTTTCAGTTTTTTGCCGACGTCTCGAACATCAAAGTCGTCTTGTATAAACCTGTAGTGTGTCTGGGGGCTTCCTAGCAGATGAGAGGATAACTCCCTAAGGGGTAGTATTAGCTGTTCAAAACAAAACAGATGTCGACTTTGAAACTCCAGTACTTCCGTTCGACCAAAACAAACACTAACAAAATGACAGCATTGTTTTATCTTGTCGTTAAGTTCTGCTTGTACCTTCACTTGTCGCCTCTGGTCCGTCAGCTTTTGTTTTATGTCATTTAGTCTTTGGTCTATTTTAGAAAGTTCCTGTTTTTTTAGCTTCATAAGTTCCTTGTTATTGTTAAGCTGTTTTATGTTATGGTTAAGTTGCCTTTGAGTTGAATTCACGTGATCATTGGCACTGTCACGAGCCTTTTCTGCTCTCTGGACATTTTCTTCTAATGCTGTGAAACTTGCAGCCACCAGTGCGGATCCTGCGATCCACCCAGCCACAGGAATTACAAAAAGACCGACACCAACCCCACGTACG
The DNA here is from genome assembly GCA_011833715.1 of Carcinoscorpius rotundicauda. Lineage (NCBI taxonomy): Eukaryota > Metazoa > Arthropoda > Merostomata > Xiphosura > Limulidae > Carcinoscorpius > Carcinoscorpius rotundicauda. The sequence goes on from CM022400.1 coordinate 72,270,816, forward strand.
ACGTTTCGTTCAGTTCGTTTCGCTTCTAGCTCGTGTTTAGCAGACTTTAATAGTTTATCAGCTTCCGTTTTTTGTTTCCTGCTGTCCTCCACACTGTTTTCGAGGTCAGTTTTCTCCGCCTTTAATCCACTGATGGCATTCCTTAGTTCAGCGACACCTTCCTCTTTTGACCTTCTCTCGTACATCAAGTCTCCTTCCTCCCTAACTAAATCTTCCAACTGTTCATTGAATTGCCGAACTATGTTAGAACTGATGGTGTTTGCTTCTTCCATCTGTTCGTAGACGGCACGAATATCGTGGCGAAGCCGTGGTACTATTTTCATAAACTTACTTTCTCTCGAGATGTCGCAGCTATGAATGGTTGAAACGAACGAGTCCAGTGAACTCAGAGCACCATTGAAGGAAGGTCCCACACTGTTTTTGAAATATAAATCTAGTGCCATGGCTCTCGGTGAACAACCTTTATAAAAGCTAAATGAAAGAAATGACAGTTTTAAATATCCACAGTTACGTCTAGTAGTTGTTGCTAGTTTCACGTAAATAAAGACTGGTTTCTTAAATTGCGAGCTTGATGCTCTTAAGGTTTTGTTATAATCTCTTCACGGTAATTAAAAAATTGTAAATAATCTAAAGTTCCTACGCTAAACAAAAGATTTCAGAAAATGTGCTAAGAATGAGATACGTTTTGAGCCTGGCTTAAAATAACGTTAGACATTTGTCAAAATTTAAATATTTAAACTCACAATGTATTCTGAAATTAATTGAATTCCGCGTGAACATCACGAGTCAATAACGTGACTGTTGAACAAGAATGTTGCGTAGGAATTAAGTAATAGGATTTTAAAATCGAGTTTTAATTCATGAAAAATATTTCATTCGAACCTACGAGTGAGAGGTTGAAACGCAAGCAAAACAAAAGTTTGTACTTTCCCAAATAGACAATCGCTTCTACTAGATTAGAATGGATCAACAATTTGTTTCTTTATCGAGACAGATCCAGAAAGGGAGGTAGAACATTTAAATACTCCGACTTTTTACTTACAGAAAACCATGATTCTCTTCTCTGCAAAAGCATAATTATCCAACAACATTTCTAAGTTACAACATACGAGCATCTTCCATTTTGGCGACTCAAAGGACGTCGAAATATTGACACATTTCTACATTAATGTGTGATGCTTCTGCAATCCACATCTGTGTGTAAAGTTGTCAGTACAAAGATAACTCGAAGTAAACCATTTCAGTTAACCTGTTACTGTAAACAGATATTTATGATACGCAAATGTACCTCCCCAAAAGGCCAAGTATTGGATCTACGGTGAGGTTCGTACCTCCCCAAAAGGCTAAGTATTGGATCTATGGTGAGGTTAAACCAAGATTTCATCTTATCCTCAGGAGGAAACATCTAAAAAGTTATTGTACAATATGTATGGTGAAATAAATAATTGCATCTATTGAAGCTAAATAAGTAAACAACATCAAAGGAAGGACAGCGTAACAAACAGAAAATCCCAACGTCTGATTTATTATATTAAAACCGTAAATTTTTACACCAAAACACAATAAATTTAAACAAAATACGCTGCATTAAAAAAAAGATCCTAGGATACAAGCTACAACTTGGAATTATAAACTGTATCCTAGGTTTTGGAGGTGACTACAAGGGTAAGACCCACATTGCGGTGGGGATACACCGTCTATCAGTCTTAACCTCTAATTCGCTAGTCTCGTATAAGAAAATTAGGAGAGCGAGATGTGGCTGTTCAAGACCATAATGTCCTACATCTATATCACCCTTCATTCTGGGAAGGTGATTTCTCTTCCAAGTTAAAATAAAATAAGAAAAAAACGAAGAAATTAAAATAAAATAATAAGGAAACAAAGGTACTACACCATTTGGGGATAAGTAACCTGAAACTTACCTCTTGGAGTCAGAACTCCTATACCAATATGTTATAGATGTGGGACGTTGTGGGCTTGAGCACCCATACCTCGCACTTCTAATTTTCTTATGTGACACTAGCGAAATGGAGGTTAAGACTGATAGACGGTGTATTCCCACCGTAATGTGGGTCCTACTTCCTCAGTCACCTCCAAAACCTAAGATACATTTTATAATCCCCCATTATAGCTTGTGTCCTAGGATCTCTTAATAAATGCAACGTATTTTGTTTAACTTCAATGTGCTTTGTTTTGACGTGAGAATCTGTGGTTATAATACACAAGATTTGAAGTAACTGAACAGCTTTCCCTAGTCACTGACACCAAACAAATCAGAACATCACGTTTCTAGACTCATCTGTACCGACGACTTAACTACAAAACTAAAGCACAGCCATAGAACAGATGTTTGTAATAACAATGTACTTAATGGAACACGGGTGAATAGTTTAACCCATTCCAACACAGTGGTGCTTTCGTACATTACACATTTTCTTTGTTAGAGGGGCTTCAGTTATCTCCGAGATTCCTAACGGAAATAAGTTAAACATTAACTCATGACTTATCAGATGGAGGACTTAGTTAAAGTTAGGTTCACCAGTAATATTTAACGTTCTTTAGAAGAAAAGTTTCTAGAGATGTACCATAATACATGAACTACACTATATGTGAAATGTACAGTGCCGACGAGGTCTATCGCTCATTGCCAGAACTCGTTATGTTAGTGTAATGGTAATAATTTAAAGACTTGCTCCCGGGATGAAGTTACAAAATCATCAAATCACGCACATTATAAGATGAACGAAATGTTGTAACCGTACCAACAAACTCTCTTGAAATTCTGTCTGTGCGATGATCAGGGCGCAATCTGCAATTTTACTTCAGTTAAATGAAACAAACTTACACAAGTCTTACCTTTCAGTTCTAATGTATCACTGGCAGTCTTCCAGAGCTCTCTTCTCTCATACGTATTTTCCGATAGCCAATAGAAAACTAAACAGCGCGTTTAAATGCCAGAGTATTTAATCGTCGGGAGTCTTTTGCACACGTTACGCTACTGTATATCTCACTCTGACGTAAGCCTGACGTAAAAATAATACATCTTTCACTTCCAGTTGTGCAATTGACTCGTTGATTTATGCTTTAAGAGAACAGTGATATGTCATTGGCCCAATGATAATTAATATTGAAACATTTATACGATAAATATTGGTATAGATGAAGTTTACAGCAAAATCACAATACAGTATCTAAATTACGCAGATAGCCCTCGTGTAGCTTTGCGCGAAATTAAAACAAAACAAACCACTGTTCATGAAAGTAAACACAGCGAAGACACAATTAATGATATTTTCAAAATGAACAAAATGTTCATTCAACCCCAGATTTACATGAACGGAAAGCTTCTCCAGACTGCTACATCTGTAAAATGTTTACCTGGACGAAACATGTAAATAACATAAAAACTAAAATTTGGCGAATAATAAACTATGTTAGGAGTCTAACTGGTAAAAATTATGGAACAACACCTGAAAACGTCATTAAAATATACAAAACATACATCAGACTAGGCAACTTCTGCATGGACCAATGTAGGTGTAAAACCAAACTCCAAACATTACAGAATACGTTAATTACAACACCATACAGAGTACCTAAAACCACTTCATCAAAGTTCATGTACAAACACATAAACAATAGCAGTTAGACTTCTATATAGTACAATAAAAATTGGCGAAAAAACGAGTTGTTATGCGAACTAGACAGATATTGCACATATGATGAAGGGAAACCTAAACACCTCTCCCAATAAAACTTGTACATTAGGAGAGAGACCTAACCACTTTAAATTTGTACATTAGAAGAGAGACCCAAACACCTTAAATTTGTACATTTGAAGAGAGACCCAAACACATTAAATTTGTACATTAAAAGAGAGACCTAACCACTTTAAATTTGTACATTAGAAGAGAGACCCAAACACCTTAAATTTGTACATTAAAAGAGAGACCCAAACACCTTAAATTTGCACATTAAAAGAGAGACCCAAACACCTTAAATTTGCACATTAGAAGAGAGACCCAAACACCTTAAATTTGCACATTAGAAGAGAGACCCAAACACCTTAAATTTGCACATTAGAAGAGAGACCCAAACACCTTTCCCCGTTAAACTTGTACATCAGATCATTAAAATAAAATCAAGTTAAAAATAATAATTTAACATATATATAAATAATAAAACAAAAAACTAGTGCTAAAATAAAACAGGCACATACATTCTAAACTTATTTTAAAAAAATGAAAGAACAGTTTACATTGCTACAAAAAGGGCCCGAGTTAGAGTTATGCTTATCTGTATTTACTTTAAATATATTAGTAAGTCCACTCAAACAATGTAAAGGAAGAGGTCAAGTGTACCTGACCCTTCTGGGTATACAAAGTTATACACCCAAACATCTAGAGAGAGGGCGACCTACTTATTTTATCAAATTTATTGTCACGTTTTTGTTTTTTTAGAATTAAGCACAAAGCTACACAATGGGCTATCTGTGCTCTGCCCACCACGGGTATCGAAATCCGGATTTTAGCGTGCAAGTCCGCAGACATACCGCTGAGCCACTGGGGGGCTTATTGTCACGAAAACTGCACAATATTCGTGTGGTGTTGCTTTATTATGGTGTTCACCGTTATTCCAAGTAATTGATGTATCAGTGGTTAGCGTGACTGTACTGTGAACCAATGGGTGCATGGTTTATATCCCGTTATGTAAAAACGTTCTCCATAATTTAGGAACGTGATACATTATAAGTGTAAAAAGTAAATATTCTATAAGACATTATTCATAAAACCCACACTGTACTGTACATGTTTCAGAAGTTTTAGGCCTAATATTATTCATAAAAATCCTAACAGATTACAGACATCACATATTTTAGAGCCAAGCCGATCTTTGAGGAGCAAGTCAAGATCATTGAATAACTGTTATTATTAAAATATCTGTATTGTGAATTCTAATTTGATTATTCGGATAAGATAGCCCTAACGATGCTACAAGTTAAGGGAAGTACACTCTCGATTCGACCAACTCTTTCGTACTTTTGTTTGTTTGTTTGTTTGTTTTGAATTAAGCACAAAGCTACACAATGGGCTATATGTGCTCTGCCCACCACGGGTATCGAAACCCGGATTTTAGCGTGCAAGTCCGCAGACATACCGCTGAGCCACTGGGGGGCCTTTCGTACTTTAAGTGTGTAGGAAAAAAAATTTTGACCAGTTATGTTGAGACAGTTTGTAGTATCACTGAGTGGACGTTAATGGAACATTTGGCTGAAAAAGAAATATTTTCTAAACATTTTTCAGTCGAAACTTTTGCTGCTAATTGTATATCGATAGTGCAGAATATTCTTTAAGATAATTATTTTTTGTTATATTTTCTCTGTGATTATTTAACAAATTTTAAAGGTCTCGCAAAATTTCTCACTACAAATTCGTTTATTTATAAAATGTGACAAAGCAAGCAAAATATCTTTCCACACAAAAAAACAAACAAAAAAAACCGCAAAAAAACTATTTATTTACAAGACAATTCACCACGTCCGCCACCAACCAGGAACTATTTGGTTAACGTAAACCAATCATGTGAGAGCAAACGCGTGTATTATAACTTGTACATGTCACTACATAGCTTAAATATAACACACAAAAAACGTATTTGAACAAATCTTACAGTTTCGACCTGAATTATATCTTTTTAACAGTCATCAGGCCCTCTTGATAACAAGAAACCCAATTGAAGTAAAAATGCTTTTTCACAACGGCTGGTGTTGGTATTAATACTTTAATTAAAATAAAGTCGTAATATCCATATCAGCCGTCTTGAGTATACTTACATTGGTTCCTCGTTTAGCCACAGAACCTTTAATACGTCTATTTTCTACGATCTTTGATCAAAGTAGACAGACTTCCTGCAGGAAAACAACCCACCCATTACACGTCATGCACGATTACGTCATCCCGTTAAACTTGGTGAGTTAAAAGGTTCACATCTCATCCACGGTGAAGGTTGACCCTCACCATCGGCTTCTCATCAGCTTAGCCAATTTTGTGTGTTCATAATGTGTATCAACCTTGTCTTCCTTCCAACTTCACAGTGAGCGGTCAGAGTAATTTTATTCAGCGCACTGACAAGGAAATTTTTACGGAGACTCCTGTCTTCTTTTCTCAACAGCAAAATTTTTACTTTGAAGTCTCGGATCCTATTAAAAGGTGTCATTCAAAGTTAAATACAATGAGAAATTTAATACTTTTTAATTCTATTTATATTATTACTTAAAGTGTTAATTTTAAAAAGTAAATGACAATTATACCTTCAATTACTAATTTCATTCATACTTCAGTTATATCAAACCTTAGTTTCACGAACGGGGCTGTAGTTTCTGGGTACCCCTGGTTGTCTGTCAAGCCCTTTTGAGACTGATTAAATATTAACCCAAAATACGTGATAAGATAGTTAATTTGGTTCTAGCGTAATTGAAAATTAGGAATAACCTCCTAGACTAAACATATTTTACAATTATAATAAAGGTTTACTTCAGAGTCAGACAATTATGTAAATTCAATAGCCCTTAAAAATGACGTTTTTGGAATAATATGACGGTGTAACTCAGACTACCATTTCTCATCTGATAAGAAAAGGGTTAGTTTTTTATTCATCCTCGGAAAGTTACTGAAGAGTATAATTATTCTGTAGATTTCAAGAAATTATGACAACAAATGTCTGAGTATCAAATAGGTGCCCAACAAATATTTCAGGATATTAGTCCTAGCAAAATAAACATATTTAAACGAGAACAAAATTCAGGTTCGAATACAGGTTGTGTGACTTCAAATAAATTATTTATATCAACAGGATAAGTTATAGAAATTAGGAAAGATATCACGTCAACCAAAAGAGTCGAAAGAATTAGGCCTACGTCTATACAAAAGCATATTTTGCGAGCACAATAAATTGGCGAACAATACTTTTAAACAACAATAATGGCTCCATCTTGAAAGCGTAGTATATATATTTTGATAGCCAATATGCCTTATTCAGGAACAACCAGCAACTTTGATATTTTATATACAAGATAAACATATCAATACAAAAACAAAATATGCAAGCGATATATAGAAATGTTATCACGTGGCGAAACTTAACATCGGATTTATTACTGTAAATAAAAGTGAGGGTTGGTCAAGTACAACCAGGAATCTAATAAAATTTAACTGTTTCTTTAACTAATAATGTAATAAGATGTAACAATAAATCATGACTGAGATCAGGCTGTCAAACACACATTTTAATTTGAATCAAATATTTAACAGTGACCAATTTCATTGCGTACTGTATGTATTACGTTGTTGGCCAAAGTTGGATCACGTTAGCTGTGGATATATTTGTTTATTGTCCAACTAGTGGGTTAGCTGTGGATATATTTGTTTATTGTCCACTGGTGGAACATCAGTAAATTTACGGAATTACAACGCGAAATACGAACGAAGGAAAATATTTGAACATTTATGTTTAGAGTTTTCTAAAGTTCATAAAATATAAATTAATGAATTATTCTACTTATTAATAAGATAACTGATCTCAAATATGTTTCAAAATTGCATTTGGCTGTGAATTATTTGTAAATACACATGTCAAATTAACGGACTTTTTGTAGACTACTGTTTGTTGGTTTAATTTCGCCAAACTGTATTTACTATAACTGCACGTAAGGAAATAAAACACAACAAAACTAAAAGTGAGAAAATATTTTAAATAATAAATAAATTACTTGTTATTTTTGATATAAGTTAAGCGATTGTTATTTAGTTATAATGACGTTACTACGAAACTTGAGTAGATCATGGTAAAATTAATTTTAAAAGAAAATACAAGTTACTGAGTAAAACACAATAACTATAAAATTATCATAAAATATTTAAAATTAATTAAAATGGCATAAAGAGACACACGAGTGAAGGAACCAGTAATTTCTGAAGATTTTGTTTTTCTCTGTTTCTTGTTGTTTGTTGTTATTTTTTGAATTAAGCACAAAGCTACACAATGGGCTATCTGTGCTCTGCCCACCACGGGTATCGAAACCCGGATTTTAGCGTGTACGTCCGCAGACATACCGCTGAGCCACTGGGGGGCCTCTGTTTGTTACCAGAGACATTTAACGTAAATTAGATTAGTGCTTGGTTGGTCCCCTAGAGCTAATGCACGTCCCATATGGCCGACAATGTGTTAAAATTGGACCTAAAAACCCATATGTATTATAACATTACAATAGGTAAGTACGCATCGATTTTAAACACAAAGATGGATTTTAGTGATGGTAGAGCATAGTGAATGTTTCAACAGTTAGTATGCAGTACGTTCCAACATCAGTAAAAGTAACTCTATATCGTTGTTTGTCTGCTTATTATTATATTAACGGTTGTAACGAAACAAATCTAAATGAATAAACCCAGTTGGTATCCTCCATTTTATTTAAGGTCCGGATGTATTTATCGTTTTTAATAGTTTATACAGTACATGACATTAATACAGTCACGGTTCATAATGGATTCACATTTACATGGTTCGAACCTGAAAAGTTGATTTCAAAGTTATCCTTTAAAGAAGGAATATTTTATCACTGTTCACAATCATCATGTTTTTATATCTGGATTCACACCATAAGTTCACTTGTGAGCTTCAAAATATTAATAATTCACGTGTTTCTTTTGTTATTCATACAGTAAACAAAAGTTTACTGGACATCTTACACAACTTGTTAACTTTATCCCAATCACGTACAAACGGAATCTTACAACCAGCTTATTAAACTGGGTTTTCAACCTGTGTTCAACGAACCTTAATTTACACTCAAAAGTTTATCTTATATGGGATATTCTAAAATAACACAGCTATCCACGACATCTACTACAAAACTCAGTAATTCCTTTCTGACAAACTAACTGTATTCAAACTTATTATACTCCATTATCTTCCGTACAAAAAGATCAAATTTAATACTTAAATCCATAATTCATTAAATAATTATTAAAACCTCTCTTCAAATTTATATTTGCTTCTGACTTGTATATATTTTCACATGTGATAATGTCAGGCCTGGTCGAACCAAACGCCAACATAAGAAACTTTCTACGAAGACAAACAATTTTGTTTCCTCTATATTAAAGAAACGGGACACGAACCCTAGTGTTTCAGATAACTAAGAATGTTGTAATTGTTTTATTTCATTCTTCACTGTCAAATGGCATACAGAGAATTCCTGAACGTTTATCTGTGTTATAAATCATGTTCATGTATCGTTTATCTAAGCTATTGTGGAAATCTTATCTTCGAGCACGTATAACCCGGGCGCTTTCGAAAGGTGGGCCTTTCTGCTTCAGGAACAATCAATACACAGAAGTGCCAGTCTTGACACCACATATATACAAACAACTTTGCTACATATATACCTAGCATGTTTAAAAAACTGTACGTTAAAACTCAAAACGTCATATTTAAATGTGTCTGAAAAGTTGTCTATGGTCGTTACGAATAGTTCAGAAGAATAAAGATATTTATGGGGCAGCCTGTACGTCATATGAATTAACACTACAAACTGAATAATTCGAAAAGGTCTCAAATGAAACATTTTCAAAATAATTTAACACACACACACACACACACACATATATATACATATAAAGTGAAATTGTATAAAACGAATGATGTCAGAGGGTGCTAAAAAACAACAACAACACAATAACAAAACGTAGCCAAGATTTATGAGGTGAGAATTTATATTGGTAAAAACGGCTCGTTTGGGTTGAGAACATTTTTGTAAGTAGAGGAGCGAACAACATTTCGATCTTCTTCGGTCAACATCAGGTTCACAAAGAAAGTTTTTTGTTTTTTAATTTTGCACAAAGCTACTCGAGGGCTATCTGCGTTAGCCGTCCCTAATTTAGCAGTGTAAGACTAGAGGGAAGGCAGCTAGTCGCCACCACCCACCGCCAACTTTTGGGCTACTCTTTTACCAACGAATAGTGGGATTGACCATCACATATAACGCCTCCACGGCTGAAAGGGCGAGCATGTTTGGCGCGACGAGGATGCGAACCCGCGATCCTCGGATTACAAGTCGCACGCTTGGCCATGTCGGGCCCACAAAGAAAGAAAGAGGTAAACTGACCGGAAGCTGACTACACATTTGAAAGGGGTTGTGTGACTGAGTGACGGAATGTAGGGGGCGGTGTTATATGTTTGAATATATAATTTTACATTATTTTTAATAAAGGTATAAAGGTGTTCCTTTGTATTGGTTTATTTTGGGTTTAAGTTGTTGTACAAGTAAAGCTTCTCAAATTTTGCGTTTGTTTATGTTTGTTTCTTTGTTTTGTATTTGAGTGTTTTCTCTGGTTAGGTTGTGTTTATTTGACTTACAGTGTTCGAAAACGTGTGAAGGTGACTTTATATGTTCTTTGAATCTGGTTTCTATTTTTATACTTGTTTCTCCAATATAGAAGTCGTGACAGTTATCACATTGTATTTTATAAATAATGTTGGTGTGGTGTTTGTCAGTGTAGTTTTTACATAGTATAGACCTCAGTTTTGTGCCTGGTTTTTGAATACATTTGGTATTAACTTGAATGTCATATTTTGTCACTAGTTTTTGCCAAATGTTGGTTATTTTTCTGCTGATGTCAGGAATATATGGTATACACCAGTATATGGTTTCGTGATTTTTTGATTCGTGAGTTATATTTACTTTTGTTGGTTGATTTTGCTTTCTGTCTAGGTGTCTGCATATAATGTTTTCTCCGGGTTGTGGAGGAAACTTATTGATGTTGATGAAGTATTGTTTTATTTTGTCTAATTCATCGTTAATTTTATCTGGTGAACATAGTTTTATGGCTGTGTTTATCTGGTTTCTTAGTATGTTGAGTTTTTGTTTTGATTCATGTGCTGAGTCCCAAGGAATGTATAGTCCAGTATGGGTGATTTTTCGGTGGATTTCTGTTTTAAATTGTGTATCGGTTCTTGTAATTTTGAGGTTAATAAATGATATTTGATTGCTTTCTTCCTGTTCACATGTGAAGTTAATGTTGGGATGTGCAGAGTTAATGTGATTGAAAAAATTAAGTGTGTGTTCTGCAGATGTGAATTTATTATTTAGTAAAACAAGTCTTGGCTACAGATTGGACCCGTAACTACTGTAGGTTATAATAATGATAGTATGTCTTCTAAAAGTATTATACATCCATATATCTTATGTATCTGTGTGCTATCCCTCATTCTCGCTGCACAACATTATACGACGCCATGTGTTGTGAGACATTTTCCTCAACATAGCAGGGGTTATTGTTCGAAATGCCGTGGTAACCAGCTGCCTTCAACTCATCATTAGTATTATAACTTATGGATGGGTAGGGACTTACGGGCCACCCTGTATGATCATTACATCACAAAAAGGAATGCGATGTATACGTTTTCACGTGGATGGTGATACCACATTTATCATTCTCTCTATAGTGTCACGTTATTGGCTGCTTACAAGACAAAAACTTCCGGGTTACACGGCTTTAACGACAGTTTCATGACACTCAAGTGACTTACAATAAAGTGGTATAAGACAACGCCAGGTTATTATTATTATTATACAACATTATTTGTAAAACTTAGTTCAGTGTTTGAAGTACTTAAAAATAGTTTTATATGACACACATTTAATATATTTATTTCAAAAGCTTTGCAAATTTATATTTTGATGGAAATAATTCCATTGTGAGAAACGTACGTTAAATGCACAGTAATACGAAAAATAAATGTTCACGTTTGATAAATAACAAGGGTGTACATGTACTTTTGTTAATTTAATTGAAGAAATGGTTAGGTTAGGGTAGGTATTTGGAAAACCTAAAATTCATCATGAAATACCTTCAGAAGTATCTCTATGACAGATAAACAAAACTTTATCTTTTCCAGATTATTTTAAGGTGACCTAAAGAAGCCACAGTTAACTCCTACATTCAGTTACATTAAATGCAAATTCTTATATTTAAAGCCTTCTTGTCAGATGTCTTCTCTTCAAAAGTGAACTAATATGTGTATTTGAATTTAATCGCTTTTGGCTACACAAAACAACACACATTGGTCATTCTGTTATTTTACAGACATTCCTTTAAAGCACTATATTGTTGGTGATAGTTAACAAGTTGTACAGATTATTGTTGACATGAACACATTTTATTGTTGGCATATAACTACATTTTATTGTTGGTAATAGTGAACAAATTGTATATCTTGTTGTTGGCATGAAAACATTTTATTATTGGTGATAGTTAAGTTGAACAGATTATTGTTGACATGAACATATTTTATTGTTGGTGATATTTAACAAGTTTTACATATTATTGTTGACATATAAATACATTTTTGGTTTGTGATAGTTAACAAGTTGTACATATTGTTGGCATGAAACATTTTATTCTTGGTGATAGTTAACAAGTTGTACATATTACTGTTGGCATATAACTACATTTTATTGTTGGTAATAGACAAGTTGTACAGATTATTGTTGGCGTGAAACATTTTATTGTTGGTGATAGTTAACAAGTTGTAGATATTGTTGACATGAAAACATTTTATTGTTGGTGATAGTTAACAAGTTGTACATATTATTGTTAGCATATAACTACATTTTATTGTTGGTAATATTGAATACAGATTATTGTTTACATGAAAACATTTCATTGTTAGTGACAGTTAACAAGTTGTACACATTATTGTTCACATGAAAACATTTTATTGTTGGTGACAGTTAACAAGTTGTACAGATTATTGTTGACATGAAAACATTTTCTTGTTGGCAATAGTGAACAAGTTGTACAGATTATTGTTGACATGAAAACATTTTATTGTTGGTGATAGTTAACAAGTTGTACAGATTATTTATCACATGTAGAAACGTTAACTTCATCTAATACTCTCTAGTTTACTTGAAGATATGAACTATTAATGTTCACCTAGGATTCAGACTTACTCTAGTATGTTTCAAACCATTAGAAATCTTTACCTGTGATTCAGACTTACTCCATTGTGTTTCAAACCATTAGTAATGTTTACCTGTGATTCAGACTTACTCCATTGTGTTCAAACAATTACTAATGTTTACCTGTGATTCAGACTTACTCCATTGTGTTCAAACAATTACTAATGTTTACCTGTGATTCAGACTCACTCTAGTGTGTTTCAAACCATTAGTAATGTTTACCTGTTATTCAGACTCACTCTAGTGTGTTTCAAACCATTAGTAATGTTTACCTGTGATTCAAACTCACTCTAGTGTGTTTCAAACCATTAGTAATGTTTACCTGTGATTCTGACTTACTCTAGTGTGTTTCAAACCATTACTAATGTTTACCCATTATTCAGACTAAATCTAGTGTGTTTCAAACCATTAGTAATGTTTACCCATGATTCAAACTTACTCTAGTGTGTTTCAAACCATTAGTGATGTTTACCTGTGATTTAGATACTTTCTGAGTCTCGTGATCATGTAACTCAAGTGACTGATTTAATGCTGTTATTATAGTTGCCTGTTCACCTGTTAAATAAATCATTTCTCTAACACAAGTATTACAGTATTATTGTTGAAAGCTGCTAATTCTCATCATAACCAGACTACCAAACTAACACAAGTATTGCAGTATTATTGTTGAAAGCTGCTAATTCTTATCATAACCAGACTACCAAACTAACACAAGTATTGCAGTATTATTGTTGAAAGCTTCTAGTTCTTATCATAACCAGTCTACCAAACTAACACAAGTATTACAGTATAATATTTGAAAGCTACCATTTCTCATCATAACCAGACTACAAAACTAACACAAGTATTGATGTTTTATTGTTGAAAGCTACTAGTTCTTATCATAACCAGATTACCAAACTAACACAAGTATTACAGTATTTTATTTGAAAGCTACTGGTTCTCATCATAACCAGGCTACCGAACTAACACAAGTATTACATTATTATTGTTGAGAGCTACTAGTTCTTATCACAACCACTCGAACAAACTAAAACAGGTATCACAGTATTATTGTTGTTAGCTACTAGTTATCATCATAACCAGACTACCAAACTAACACAACTATTACAGTGTTATTGTTGAAAGCTACTAGTTCTCATCATAACCAGGCTACCAAACTAACATAATTACAGTATTATTGTTGAAAGCTACTAGTTCTCATCATAACCAGGCTACCAAAGTAACACAAGTATTGCAGTATTATTGTTGGAAGCTTCTAGTTCTTATCATAACCACTCCACCAAACTAATACAAGTATTACAGTATTATTGTTGAAAGCTACTAGTTCTCATCATAACCAGGCTACCAAAGTAACACAAGTATTGCAGTATTATTGTTGAAAGCTTCTAGTTCTTATCATAACCAGACTACCAAACTAACACAACTATTACAGTGTTATTGTTGAAAGCTACTAGTTCTCATCATAACCAGGGTAACAAACTAAGACAAGTATTACAGTATTATATTTGAAAGCTACTAGTTCTCATCATAACCAGGCTACCAAACTAACATAATTACAATATTATTGTTGAAAGCTACTAGTTCTCATCATAACCAGTCTACCAAAGTAACACAAGTATTGCAGTATTATTGTTGGAAGCTTCTAGTTCTTATCGTAACCACTCCACCAAACTAATACAAGTATTACAGTGTTATTGTTGAAAGCTACTAGTTCTCATTATAACTAGGCTAACAAACTAAGATAAGTATTACAGTATTATATTTGAAAGCTACTAGTTTTTATCATACCCAGGCTACCAAACTAACACAATTACAGTATTATTGTTGAAAGCTATTTGTTATCATCATAACCAGACCATGAAACTAACACAAGTATTACAGTATTATATCTGAAAGCTACTTGTTCTTACCATAACCAGGCTACCAAACTAACATAATTACGGTATTATTGTTGAAAGCTAGTAGTTTTCATCATAACCAGGCTACTGAATTAACACAAATATTAGAGTATTATCGTTGAAAGCTACTAGTTCTCATCATAACCAGGCTACCAAAGTAACACAAGTATTGCAGTATTATTGTTGAAAGCTTCTAGTTCTTATCATAAACAGACTACCAAACTAACACAACTATTACAGTGTTATTGTTGAAAGCTACTAGTTCTCATCATAACCAGGGTAACAAACTAAGACAAGTATTACAGTATTATATTTGAAAGCTACTAGTTCTCATCATAACCAGGCTACCAAACTAACATAATTACAGTATTATTGTTGAAAGCTACTAGTTCTCATCATAACCAGGCTACCAAAGTAACACAAGTATTGCAGTATTATTGTTGGAAGCTTCTAGTTCTTATTGTAACCACTCCACCAAACTAATACAAGTATTACAGTGTTATTGTTGAAAGCTACTAGTTCTCATCATAACCAGTCTACCAAACTAACACAATTACAGTATTATTGTTGAAAGCTACTTGTTCTTATCATAACCAGTCTACCAAACTAACACAAGTATTAAGCGTATTATCATTGAAAGCTACTAGTTCTTATCATAACCAGTCTACCAAACTAACACAAGTATTAAGCATATTATCATTCAAAGCTACTAGTTCTTATCATAACCAGTCTACCAAACTAACACAAGTATTACAGTATTACTGTTGTAAGCTACCAGTTCTCATTATAACCAGGCTAACAAACTAACACAATTATTACAGTATTACTGTTGTAAGCTACCAGTTCTCATTATAACCAGGCTAACAAACTAACACAATTATTACAGTATTATATCTCAAAGCTACTAGTTCTCATCATAACCAGACTATGAACCTACCTCAAGTATTACAGTATTATTGTTGAAAGCTTCTAGTTCTTATCATAACTGGTCTATCAAATTAACCCAAGTATTACAGTATTATTTTTGAAACCTACTAATTCTTGTCATAACCAAACTACCAAATTAACCCAAGTATTACAGTATTATTTTTGAAACCTACTAATTCTTATCATAACCAGACTACCAAATTAACCCAAGTATTACAGTATTATTTTTGAAAACTACTAATTCTTATCATAACCAGACTACCAAACTAACACAAGTATTGGTGTTTTGTTGTTGAAAGCTACTAGTTCTTATCATAACCAGATTACCAAACTAACAAAGTATTACAGCATTTTATTTGAAAGCTACTAGTTCTCATCATAACCAGTCTACCAAACTAATGCAAGTATTACAGTATTATATTTTAAAGCAAATAGTTCTCATCATAACCAGGCTACAAAACTAACATAATTACAGTATTATTGTTGAAAGCTACTAGTTTTTATCATAACCAGGCTACCAAACTAACACAAGTATTAGAGTATTATGAGTGAAAGCTACTAGTTCTCATCATAACCAGGCTATCAAACTATCACAATTACAGTATTATTGTTGAAAGCTACTAGTTCTCATTATAACTAGGCTAACAAACTAAGATAAGTATTACAGTATTATATTTGAAAGCTACTAGTTTTTATCATACCCAGGCTACCAAACTAACACAATTACAGTATTATTGTTGAAAGCTACTTGTTATCATCATAACCAGACCATGAAACTAACACAAGTATTACAGTATTATATCTGAAAGCTACTTGTTCTTACCATAACCAGGCTACCAAACTAACATAATTACGGTATTATTGTTGAAAGCTAGTAGTTTTCATCATAACCAGGCTACTGAATTAACACAAATATTAGAGTATTATCGTTGAAAGCTACTAGTTCTCATCATAACCAGGCTATCAAAGTAACACAAGTATTGCAGTATTATTGTTGAAAGCTTCTAGTTCTTATCATAACCACTCCACCAAACTAATACAAGTATTACAGTATTATTGTTGAAAGCTACTAGTTCTCATCATAACCAGGCTACCAAAGTAACACAGGTATTGCAGTATTATTGTTGAAAGCTTCTAGTTCTTATCATAACCAGACTACCAAACTAACACAACTATTACAGTGTTATTGTTGAAAGCTACTAGTTCTCATCATAACCAGGGTAACAAACTAAGACAAGTATTACAGTATTATATTTGAAAGCTACTAGTTCTCATCATAACCAGGCTACCAAACTAAGACAAGTATTACAGTATTATATTTGAAAGCTACTAGTTCTCATCATAACCAGGCTACCAAACTAACATAATTACAGTATTATTGTTGAAAGCTACTAGTTCTCATCATAACCAGGCTACCAAAGTAACACAAGTATTGCAGTATTATTGTTGGAAGCTTCTAGTTCTTATCGTAACCAGTCTACCAATCTAACACAATTACAGTATTATTGTTGAAAGCTACTAGTTTTTATCATAACCAGGCTACCAAACTAACACAAGTATTACAGTATTATATTTGAAAGCAACTAGTTCTCATCATAATCAGGCTACCAAACTAACATAATTACAGTATTATTGTTGAAAGCTACTTGTTCTTATCATAACCAGTCTACCAAACTAACACAAGTATTAAGCGTATTATCATTGAAAGCTACTAGTTCTTATCATAACCAGTCTACCAAACTAACACAAGTATTACAGTATTACTGTTGTAAGCTACCAGTTCTCATTATAACCAGGCTAACAAACTAACAAAATTATTACAGTATTATATCTCAAAGCTACTAGTTCTCATCATAACCAGACTATGAAACTAACTCAAGTATTACAGTATTATTGTTGAAAGCTTCTAGTTCTTATCATAACCAGTCTACCAAAGTAACACAAGTATTGCAGTATTATCATTGAAAGCTACTAGTTCTCCTCATTACCACTCTACCATGCTAAAACAAGTATCACAGTGTTATTGTTGAAAGCTATTTGTTCTTATCATAACCAGGCTACCAAACTAACACAAGTACTGGAGTAATATTCTTGAAAGCTACTAGTTCTTATCATTACTAGGCTACCAAACTAACACAAATATTACGGTATTATTGTTGAAAGCTACTAGTTCTCATCATAACCAGACTACCAAGCTAACACAAGTATTAGAGTATTATTGTTGAAAGCTACTAGTTATTATCATAACCAGACCATGAAACTAACACAAGTATTACAGTTGTATATTTGAAAGCTACTAGTTCTCATCTTAACCAGGCTACCAAACTAACACAAATATTACAGTATTACTGTTGAAAGCTACCAGTTCTCATCATAACCAGGCTAAGAAACTAACACAAGTATTACAGTGTTATTGTTTAAAGCTACTAGTTCTCATCTTAACCAGGCTACCAAACTAAAACAAGTATTACAGTATTACTGTTGAAAGCTACCAGTTCTCATCATAACCAGTCTACCAAACTAACACAATTACAGTATTATTATTGAAAGCTACTTGTTGTTATCATAACCAATCTACCAAACTAACACAAGTATTAGAGTATTATCAGTGAAAGCTACTAGTTCTCATCCTAACCAGACTACGAAACTAACTCAAGTATTACAGTGTTATTGTTGAAAGCTTCTAGTTCTTATCATAACCAGTCCACCAAACTAATAGAAGTATTACAGTATTATTTTTGAAAGCTAGTAATTCTCATCATAACCAGACTACCAAACTAACACAAGTATTGGTGTTTTATTGTTGAAAGCTACTAGTTGTCATCATAACCAGGCTACCAAACTAACATAATTACAGTATTATTGTTGAAAGCTACTAGTTCATGTCATAACCATACTTTGAAACTAACATGAGTATTAAAGTTTTATATTTAAAAGCTACTAGTTCTCATCATAACCAGTCTACCAAACTAATACAAGTATTACAGTATTATTGTTGAAAGCTTCTAGTTCTTATCATAACCACTCTACGAAATTAAAACAAGTATTACCCTGTTCTTGTTGAAAGCTACTAGTTCTCATCATAACCAGACTACCAAACTAACACAAGCATTGCAGTATTATTATTGAAAGCTACTAGTTCTCATCATAACCACTCGAACAAACTAACACAAATATTAGAGTATAATTGTTGAAAGTTACTAGTTCTTATCATAACCAGACTACCAAACTAATACAAGTATTACAGTATTGTATTTTAAAGCTACTAGTTCTCATCATAACTAGGCTACCAAACTAACACAAATATTACGGTATTATTGTTGAAAGCTAATAGTTCTCATCATAACCAAACTACCAAACTAACACAAGTATTATTGTTGAAAGCTACTGGTTCTCATCACAATCAGGCTAACAAACTAACACAAGTATTAGAGTATTATTGTTGAAAGCTACTAGTTCTCATCATAACCAATCTACCAAACTAACACAAATATTAGGGTATTATTGTTGAAAACTACTAGTTCTTATCATAACCATACTTTGAAACTAACACAAGTATTACAGTTTTATATTTGAAAGCCACTAGTTCTGATCATAACCAGGCTACTAAACTAACACAAGTATTACAGTATTATATTTGAAAAATAATAGTTCTCATCATAACCAGGCTACGAAACTAACATTATTGCAGTGTTATTGTTGAAAGCTATTAGTTCTCATCATAACCAGGCTATCAAACTAACACAATTACAGTATTATTGTTGAAAGCTACTAGTTTTCATCATAACCAGTCTACCAAACTAACACTAATATTACAGTATTATTGTTGAACGCTACTAGTTCTCATCATAACCAGACTACCAAACTAACTCAAGTATTACCGTATTATTGTTGAAAGCTACTAGTTCTCATCACATCCAGGCTAAGAAACTAACACAAGTATTACAGTATTTTTGTTGAAAGCTACTTGTTCTTATCATAACCAGACTACCAACGTAACACAAGTATTAGAGTATTATAGTTGAAAGCTTCTGATTCTTATCATATCCAGACTACCAAACCAACACAAGTATTACATTATTATTGTTGAGAGCTACTAGTTCTTATCACAACCACTCAAACAAACTAACACAAATATTAGAGTATTAATGTTGAAAGCTACTAGTCCTTCTCATAACCAGGCTACCAAACTAACACAAGTATTACAGTATTATTTTTTAAAGCTACTAATTCTCATCATCACCAGATTACCAAACTATCACAAGTATTACAGTATTTTATTTGAAAGCTACTAGTTCTCATCATCACCAGATTACCAAACTATCACAAGTATTACAGTATTTTATTTGAAAGCTACTAGTTCTTATCACAACCACTCAAACAAACTAAAACAAATATAACAGTATTATTGTTGAAAGTAACTAGTTCTTATCATAACCCCTCGAACAAACTAACACAGATATTAGAGTATTATTTTTGAAAGCTACTAGTTCTCACCACAACCAGACTACCAAATTAACACAAGTATCCAGTGTTATTGTTGAAAGCTACTTGTTCTTATCATAACCAGTCTACCAATCTAACACAAGTATTGGAGTGTTATCATTGAAAGCTACAACTTCTCATCATAACCAGGCTACCAAACTAACACAAATATTAGGGTATTGTTGTTGAAAGCTACTAGTTCTCATCAGAACCAATCTACCAAACTAACACAAATATTAGGGTATTATTGTTGAAAACTACTAGTTCTTATCATAACCATACTTTGAAACTAACACAAGTATTACAGTTTTATATTTGAAAGCCACTAGTTCTGATCATAACCAGGCTACTAAACTAACACAAGTATTACAGTATTATATTTGAAAAATAATAGTTCTCATCATAACCAGGCTACGAAACTAACATTATTGCAGTGTTATTGTTGAAAGCTATTAGTTCTCATCATAACCAGGCTATCAAACTAACACAATTACAGTATTATTGTTGAAAGCTACTAGTTTTCATCATAACCAGTCTACCAAACTAACACTAATATTACAGTATTATTGTTGAACGCTACTAGTTCTCATCATAACCAGACTACCAAACTAACTCAAGTATTACCGTATTATTGTTGAAAGCTACTAGTTCTCATCACATCCAGGCTAAGAAACTAACACAAGTATTAAAGTATTATTGTTGTAAGCTACTAGTTCTCATCATAACCAGACTACCAAACTAACACAAGTATTACAGTATTTTTGTTGAAAGCTACTTGTTCTTATCATAACCAGACTACCAACGTAACACAAGTATTAGAGTATTATAGTTGAAAGCTACTAGTCCTTCTCATAACCAGGCTACCAAACTAACACAAGTATTACAGTATTATTTTTTAAAGCTACTAATTCTCATCATCACCAGATTACCAAACTATCACAAGTATTACAGTATTTTATTTGAAAGCTACTAGTTCTCATCATCACCAGATTACCAAACTATCACAAATATTACAGTATTTTATTTGAAAGCTACTACTTCTCATCATAACCAGGCTACCAAACTAATACAAGTATTACAGTATTGTATTTTAAAGCTACTAGTTCTCATCTTAACCAGACTACCAAACTAACACAAATATTAGAGTATAATTGTTGAAAGCTACTAGTTATTATCATAACCAGACTACCAAACTAATACAAGTATTACAGTATTGTATTTTAAAGCTACTAGTTCTCATCATAACCAGTCTACCAAACTAACACAAATATTACGGTATTATTGTTGAATGCCACTAGTTCTCATCATAACCAGACTACCAAACTAACACAAGTATTAGAGTATTATTGTTGAAAGCTACTAGTTCTCATCATAACCAGGCTACCAAACTAACACAAGTATTACAGTATTATTGTTGAAAGCTGCTAGTTCTCATCATAACCAGGCTACCAAACTAACACAAGTATCACAGTATTATTGTTGAAAGCTACTAGTTCTCATTATAACCAGTCTACTAAACTAACACAAATATTACGGTATTACTGTTGAAAGCTACTAGTTCTCATCATAACCAGACTACCAAACTTAAACAAGTATTATTGTTGAAAGCTACTAGATCTCATCACAACCAGGCTACCAAACTAACACAAGTATCACAGTATTACTGTTGAAAGCTACCAGTTCTCATCATAACCAGGCTAACTAACTAACACAATTATTACAGTATTATATTTGAAAGCTACTAGTTCTCATCATAACCAGTCTACCAAACTAACACAAATATTAGGGTATTATTGTTGAAAGCTACTAGTTCTTATTATAACGATACTACCACACTAACACAAGTATTACAGTATTATATTTGAAAGCTACTAGTTCTCATCTTAACCAGGCTACCAGGAATGACTAATTAGGGTATTATTGTTGAAACTACTAGTTCTCATCATAACCAGGCTACGAAACTAACACAAGTATTACAGTATTATTGTTGAAATCTACTAGTTCTCATCACAACCAGGCTAACAAACAAACACAAGTATTAGATTATTATTGTTGAAAGCTACTTGTTCTTATCATAACCAGACTATGAAACTAACACAAGTATTACAGTTTTATATTTGAAAGCTACTAGTTCTGATCATAACCAGGCTACCAAACTAACACAAGTATTACAGTATTATTGTTGTAAGCTACTAGTTCTCATCATAAGCAGACTACCAAACTAACACAACTATTACAGTAATATATTTGAAAGCTACTAGTTCTCATCATAACCAGACTACCAAACTAACACAAGTATTGGAGTATTATTGTTGAAAGATACTAGTTCTCATCATTACTCGGCTACAAACTGAACTTGCTGCAAAAACAAATGTTTTTGACAATTATTATCTCCAAATAACACAAAATTTCCTTATTTATTGAAAAACACTGTGGTCTTATTCTCTGCTGGAAAAGTATTTACATTCTGTCCAGCTAGGTTTCAATATTAATAAATATCATACTTACTGTATAACTGTAGGATTATTATAAGGACTTCCTGAGATACCCTGGATAGAAGTTATGAAAAGTTGTGTTCTTTATATATAAACAGCAAACACTAAATTTGAACCTACACATGCAATTTTATCTCCTCATGGACCTTATTGAAAAGTATTCACATGGACACAGAACAGTAGTAGTATTATATTTGTGTAGATGGCGCCAGTATATTACATCAAATGTGTACCCTGAGAAATAGAGACAAATATCTCCATAGGGTAAAATAAAGCAAAATAGTAAAAGTGTGACTCCTACTGAAATATACAAGCACACTAGATAAAAATTTTACGAAATTGGAAGTTGCACATTACATGGAAGCATGAGTTCCAGTGATTCATACCAGGATACAGTGTTGTATGAGATGTACAACACTAAACACATATCAAGACATTTCCTACAGACCACAAGATGTTAACCACAGCATATTGTAATAACTTTTAAAATAAATTCTACATTACAAATTATAAATCTGCTATGCTGTTTGCTTCCTTCATGGTAAAGTACGCACGACAAGACTAAGGTTTTATGTTGTGTTCACCTATTCAGTATTTATACATAACATAGTGTTCGGTGTTATAATAAAGTGGAATCCTATGATGATGGTTGTTGATTATTTATTGATTAGACCAAAAGGTAACTAGTATTGTTTTGAACCAGACTGTTTCTTTAATGTAATAACTTTTAATACAAATGTTTTGTTACCTTGCAAAGAAAGACATACGGTATAGAACATATATACATAATAAACACTGAAAACTTTCAAATTAAAAATGGATATTACTGTAAGAATGTAATATTATAAGTTGATTTTCTCCAAGACAAAATAATATGCAATATAACTTAACGCAAAGAACCTGTACACATTAAGATATTACTTTTGCTGGAAATAGATCTCTATATTAACTTGAACTTACTGAATGTAATAAAAATAGCACTGTGTGTGTTTCCCACTGAAACACAAGGAAAACTAATATATGACCTGCCCCTGGTATAGGTTACACACTGTACACAGTGTTGTAGAAACTTTTCCAAAGGAACAAAACGTGATATCTTAGGTGAATGACATGGAACATTATGCAGCTAGAGTGAGAGAAACTTTATTGACTAAGATTCTATGTGAAAACTACATCAGAATACATGTAGCAAATACAAGGTATACCTGAACACCTGCACAATGTTAAAATTTTGTAATAGAATCATAGGGCAGCATAAGCCAGTACAGTATATTATAGACCTACATTATGGTTTTGATGAAACATGTTTAACAGATGTTTCCTGTTTAGACATTAGTATTGATAAATAGCTACAGTTTCTACTTTATAATGATTTTTACAAGTTCATTGTGATGCATAGCATGTAGTGCTCTCTGGTGCCATGAAACTAGAGTTTGATTTAATGTACATTTTTATGTGTAATTGTACAAATTTTATCATCACAGTTTTATAATGTTGACCACTAAAATTACCTTCATGAACTTAATATTAGAAATATCTTAACACAGCTCAGATCTGTGTTTTGGCTGGAAATATCATGCAACTTGACATGTTAGTGCCATCTTTCTTTAAAATGGTCAACTAATAAGAAACGTATTATGATGGTAAACTACTAATGTGACTAAAAAAATTACATACGTTGTTGTGGGATCCACAATAAATAGAGAATGGTTCAGTGTCCACTGACCTTACCCACCTTGGTTCCTTCCTCTGGAGTTAATGTACTGAAAATGCTTAACGACATCAAAGCAACTTACAAGATCCATGCCCAAACATCCACTGAGAACATACAACTCTGATACACAGTCAACCCAAGCCCAACAGAACCAGTCAACTGACCCTGAAGGAGGCTACCCACTTACAGGAATTCATGGTCAAAGTGATGTGTTGTAGTTCACACACCCCTCAACGACCTGCATTCTGTCTTCTCTTCATGGGTCCCCGTATACTGCAAAAATGGGTGGATGTTCAGAACTTCTGGAATCCACCTTGAGGGACAGTGATAAGTGATGAACAGTTTGTATTCTGTTACTTTACATCTGCCAATGGACCATTACGTTCTTCAATGTTGTCCTTCAGAACATACAAAGAGTAAACCTGACCCACATATTCTGATAAAACACAGAATCACTCTCTAAATGTGACAGATTCTACTGCTGCCAACAGCAGCTTATTCTATAATCCAAATTATACTTTTAAAAAATAAAACTGTCTTAACAGGAGCCTAGCCTATCTTTTACAAACTGTAAACTTATGACTAAAGTAAATAACAAAATAATTAGAATTTCTCTTATAATTTAACAAGAATTTAGCTTACTAATCTTAAATACTTTCGTAAGGTCACATCTTATTGTTATCATGATAAGATCAGAACCTGGTAATCCTCCTGTAAACCAATAAATCAATATTATTTATTAGATAAGGACACCAAAACTGTACAAAGTATTCCAAGTGAACCCTAACAGGTGGTTTGTATAGGAATATAGTCACTTTACTTCTTCTAATCTACAGTGTAAATAAACCCTGACTTTACTAACACACCCCTGAACTGTTTCAATAACTTGAGTGCCTTATCCACTTATCAAGGTCGTTTTTGTTCAGCCATGGTTCCATATCATTATTATCCATGTAAATAAAAACAAAGGTCCATCTTCTGGTCAGTTTTATATCCTATTTGCAGTTCAGAAATTATTTATAATTAAGTTATTCACAACAGAAGTTAAATGTTACATTGCTACAAGTCATGGTTAAACAATGTTTACTGTTATTACACTAAATGTTTAACAACAGAATTAACACTGTTTACTATTGTTGGTAATTAAACAGTTTTCTTTCCATCAACAAAACAAACAGACCATGTTGGATGGCTACCAGTATTCAAGTCAACTTATCTGGATCTATTGTTGTCTCTTTTTAAGTTCTTTTGCTATTCTGTAAAAGTCCAGATAAGAACATTACTGTTTGTGTACCAGAAGACACAATGATATTTATTCATGGTTAAAGTTTGTAAACACACACATCTAGTAACAAAGACAATTAAAATATTGTGGTTCATTTTATACCAATCTATATATCAGAAAGTAACTGTTGTTAGATGGTGTACAAAATCTACCTGTATTGTATTACACTGTCAGTACATAAGTTATATAATATACATTACATCTGTTTAGTTACACAACACTTCTTTTATAAACATGTAGTTTTGTTCTGTTAAACAACTGTCTTGTTCCATTGTAATAACAGTTCTAATTAGCTAGACAATAAACATACTGTCAGTACACAATAATAACAATAAACGTTATAATATATATTATGACAACATTTCTTTGTGAAATTCAACGTTGAACAGTTTGTTGTGAAAACTGAGTTCTGCATTACACATTACAGGTATTTAGAACCGATTCCTGGTGTTGTAAGTCTTCAAACTTACCACTCAGTCGTGTCGAACATAATTTTCACTACGAATTACAGAATTTCTGTTCATCATATTTTAACTAGTGTGTAACTGAAATTTAACACAAGTAATAAAACTTAATGTTTTGTGTGTATTTGGTTCAGATTACTTAAATATTTGTTGATTATCTAATGAAAGAAACGTTATATAAAAATCAAGACATATCTCTAAATATTTAATTTTTACTCAATTTAACTTTCGACAGAAACAGACAAATATAATAAATACAAAGTAAACAAAGTTGGTAATGAACAGAAAATCAAAGGAGCTAGATTTATAGAATACACTTAATGGTACGATATAATTTTTTTTATTATATTTTGCAGTACACGTTACATCAGATATTTACTAGTTTGAGTTTTACACAAAGCCACATGAGGGCTATATGCAGTGATTTACACTGGTGGCCAGAATCTTAAGGCCAATGAACATAAATACAAAATATGCATTTTGAGTTGTTAGACTCAACCACATATTTAAATAGAGCTTCAAAAGATAAAAATAAGAAAAGGAAAATAAAAATTAAAAATTTTTTAAATATTTAATAGAGCAAATGTGAACACTAAATAACAATGTAAAATGCATATTTTTTCTTTACGTTCACTGGCCTTAAGATTTTGACCAGCAGTGTATGTACAATGGGGTTAGGACCCTTCAGAGATGACAAAGAAGGCTTGTATCTGATGGTTACGAGTTGACAGAAACAAAGTGATCACATACGTTGTGAGACTGTTAATAAAACTATGGATGTTTAAAGAATGATAAGTCATATAAAACATTTAAGATTTTTATTAAGTGTATATGAACTTATGCTAAGAAAATGTGGCACTCCAACTGGTTTAACATCTTAACACAACGATGAACATAACCACCAAACAGAAGATAGATTATTTATTTATAAGCCAAGATCTGAGATAAACAGTGTAAGTAGAAGTATTATGTTAGGCCCCACTGAAACAATGTCTTGGATAACACCAGAGTTCCCACAAAAATCTTACCCAAATAAGATCAGAGCACCCACTAAAACCTTATACCAAATAAGGCTAGAGCTCAAACATAAACCTTGTGCCAAATAAGACCAGGGCATAAGCCAGATTGTCAAGTTAATTTTCAATTTGTGAATAAATATAAAATGAATACAAATGTAACAGTTTAGTTCCAGATGATGTGAAAGCCAACACTAACAGAAGGTTATTCTTGGCTACTGACCCTTATCAAGGTAACAACAATCACTTTATTCTACCTTCAAACACAAAAATTTAAAAACACCTGTTTAGTTTGTTTCCTATTTAACAGAAATGCTATTGAAACGTTGCAACTATTGGATTATAAGCATGTCACAGCTACGTATGATGAAGTTTGTAATATTATTGGTATTTTATTAAGATTAAATAATAAGTTTTTATAAATTATTTAACTTTATAAAATTCATACCTGTTGATACTGTGTTACATTTTACCAATGTGTTTATATATTAACTAAATACGATATGTTTATTTAAGAATTTTAATTCAAAAATACCGATATTTCAGTGTAATGGTTATTTGGAAATGTTCAGTTCATAATGTTTCTGGTCAAAAATAATATATTGCTAAAACTATAAATATGCTTAATAAACTGTGATGCAGTAAAACAAAGTCTATCATAAAAACACTGAAGTCGTTAATAAAAATCCATGAACAGGTTAAAAAATTACATTACTTTCCACTGTAACCACAAACATATCTGAAACATTCCATAATCATTTTTGTGTTTTATTAAATGTTTAATCTATATAACACCCCTTCCTGTTTCAAATCTCAAAGAAAGAAATTAAAATAATGCATATTTATGTGGATACAAATTTCTTTGTGATGATAAAAATAACATTGTAGAAATACATATTGTAAATAGCCAAGCTTTTACTGGCTGGACTATTGAAGTAAACTCCAACAGCTGATTGTGACGTAAGAAGACAATATGGCGTTACTGGCTTATTCTGTGACCTAAGCATTGTGATTATGGTCCAGAACAATGACAAATAATTTTACAGGTTGGTCCAACTACCTGGACATTCAGAAGATGGATCTCTACTTAAGGTGATGACTTAAGTTTACTGGCTGGTCCAGTGAAATGGAAATTCTGAAAGTGGATAATGACCCAAGACAATGACTTAATTTTACCGTCAAGAATACAACACACATGATAATCACTCTTACTGTCTTGTGGCTGTATTTATATATATACACTTTCTACATGGTTACTTGACATTACCACAACATATCAAAACGTGGTTAAATTTCAGTTTACATACACCATTTGGTACATTATATTACTAAGTTACACGAATGTTACTTTCATTCTAACGAAAAGATAACAAACACAAGCGTGGTTTGTATTTATAAGAGACACAGCTTGATTTGGTTGTGAGCAAAACTGCATAATAAATAGCACGAAACTTTGGTAAAATTTTAAGGAGAACTAAGTTACTAAAAACAAAGACCTAAATAACCATTAAGAGATTCAGCCACTCTTAACGAACCACAGAATATAACTTCAAAATTAGGCCGATGTTCTCAAGTTACCTTCGAACCAATAACAGTTACCAAACATTTTTCATCAAAAGTTGTCCACGTCTTCAAAGTGTTTTTTAAACATAAAAGAAAACAAACTGTTATTTGTTTTGACACATTTGTATGCTACAACTTAAATTAACATAAAATCAAAACTTTAGGGCCAAAATATCCTGTTCTTACCATCCACCATTTCGTCAATCGAATGTCCCATGTCAGCTTTAAAACTCATTAACTGACAGATAAGTTAAAATACTTATATTATTTTTCTCTCCCAGAAATACTTTGCTTGCGATAATATATATATAATAATTATGCAAATTTAACACCACAGTTTTTTTACATTACAAGTATATAGTGCCTGTAAGTTTTTATTTATGTAAATAATATTATTTTAGAAAAAAAGGATAAACATATTCTGAATAATAAATGTTAATACGGTTGTAAACACGAAACGTTTTATTTTCAAGGTTCAAAATTTCTGAATATGTTTATATCTTTTCGTGAATATACTAAGCAATGTGGTGATTGATGCTAGTATAGTTGTAGGTAAATATATTTGAAACACTTTTTATATGCAAAAACGGCTCGTTTGGGTTCAGAAAATATTTTAAATAGAAGAGCGAACAACGTTTCGACCTTCTGACGATGACCAAAGAATGTCGAAACGTTGTTCGCTCTTCTATTTAAAATATTTTCTGAACCCAAACGAGCAGTTTTTGCATATAAAATTCTCAACAAGTGGGTTTCTCGACATCACTGATTTTTGAAACACTATTTTCTGGCAAATATTCTTTGAAGTTAACAACAAGAACATAGTCTCGCCATCTATTATCATAATTTAAAATTACAAGAAACGTGACACGAAATAGTTACATATCACAATAATAGATTGCAGAACATGCTATCACATTTCTATACATATAAAAACGGCTGGTATGGGTAGAGTAAACTCTACGCCGTTTTTACATATATATATTTACAAGTCGGTTTTCTTGTAATCACGTTTCATTAAAATATTTTTTTGGCAAAGAGTTGGCAATAGTGCTTCCAATTTTATAAATAGTGTTTCGTGCAATAGATGGCACTAAAAACAAAGTTAAACCATTTTTCTTGTATTTGTTAGAAAGGTAAATAATCGGCACTACGCCAATTCTTTGCAAAGACAACTTTTGGATTCATTTAAATAGTTTACAGCGTTCCCTCGTGTATCGCGGTAGATGCGTTCCAAAACCCCCCGCGAAAGGAGATTTTTCATCCGAACGATACTCTTATTACGAGATGTTACAACTCTCTTAGCCATTGTATTAAAAGTAATAGCAGCAGTCTTCCTAATGTGAACTTCGTCCTTCTTGGTGTAGCGAATGGTGGATTCGTTCACTCCGTCATGGCGGGCTATGGACGCATAAGAGTTTCCTTCTTTTATCATATCTAATATCTTCACCTTTTCAGCGATGGTCATCATTTTCCGTGACCGTTTAGGCGTAGAAGCATCCTTAGAAGTATTAGCACGTTTAGGAGCCATTGCAGGGGCTTTAAACACACACAAAAGTTCAAAGATGCTGCCGTGGATTAAATCACCAATCACAGGCAATCAAAATGGGTAGCTGTCATTGGCCGTCTTTCATTTCTGCACTAATCATAGCCCGTCTTGCACATCGCTACGCCATGAAGCTGATCTCGCGTAGCCTTCGCAGACGCACAATGCGTACACCTATAGCCTTTCCAGTTGGTTCTGTTTCCATTTTTACGCTGTTATAAACTCAAATATATGTTTATATCTCAAAATATACCTGTTTTTTTCTTTACACTATTAATTATATTTATTTTTAATATTTTAATGGTATTTAATGCTATATTTTAGATTTAATGTTTATTATTTTATATATACATGTATGTATGTATATATATATGTATGTGGGGGTCGGCCGAGTCCGCGAAGTGGCAAGGGAACACTGTAAATGAAATGAAAATAGTCTAAATGAATACAAATATTCACACCCAATTTTACTTCTATCGAGTTACGTTGCCCGATGAAGGGTCCTGTAAGAGGGCTAAAATATCGGAAAAGAAGTATTTTATCGCAGAGAAAATAATTTTAAAAATTACTGTTATTCAAAACTAATTCTAGCTTGTAATTATTTTATCATATATCAACAAAATTAATTAGTAATTATTTTATTGAGTTGATAATGAAACTACTTTTATTCATAATTAGTTTTAAGTTGGAACAATTTACTCATTTAGTTTGCAACACAATACACTCCAGTTGGATTCAAAATTTGAATCAAATTTGAATTACATTTAAAGGACTGTGTAAAGTTTATTGTGGTCATAATTCTCCCAATTGGTAATTTGTATTTTCTTTTACACGGTTTTTAATTCTCTGACACTTATATTAAAAACCTATTTCTTTGTGAAATTCAACGTCGAACAGTTTGTTGTGAAACTTGAGTTCTGCATTACACATTGAAAGGTACTTAGACCCGATTTCTGACGTTGTAAGTCTTCAAACTTACCGCTCATTCGTGTCGGACATACTTTTCACTACGAATTACAGAATTTCTGTTCATCGTATTTTAATTGCCGTGTAATTGAAATTTAACACAAGTAATAAAACTTAATGTTTTGTTTGTTTTGGTTCAGATTACTTAAATATTTGTTGATTATCTAATAAAAGAAACGTGTGCGTGCCTTCTTGTAGCAAACCCACATCGGGCTGAGCCCACCGAGGGAAACGTTATCTAAATATTTAATCTTTTACTCAATTCAATTTTGACAGAAACAGACGAATATAATAAATACAAAGTAAACAAAGTTGGAAATGAATAGAATATGGAAGTAGCTAGATTTATAGACTCAACTTAATGTTACAAAACAATTTCTTATTATATTTCGCGGTATATGTTGTATCAGATGTTAATTGGTTTGGTTTGAATTTCGCGCAAAGCTACACGAGGGCTATATGCAGTGCAACAATAGAGGGAAGACATTACCACCCACTGCCACCTCTCGGGTTACTCTTTACTAACAAATAATGGGATTGAACGTCACAATACAACCCCCCCCCACTGCTGAAAAGAAGCGAGCATGTTTGGTGAGACAAGGAAATCAAACACGCGACCCTCAGAGTGCGAATCGAACACCT
The DNA here is from genome assembly GCA_011833715.1 of Carcinoscorpius rotundicauda. Taxonomy (NCBI): domain Eukaryota; kingdom Metazoa; phylum Arthropoda; class Merostomata; order Xiphosura; family Limulidae; genus Carcinoscorpius; species Carcinoscorpius rotundicauda. Next base: position 72,302,841 of record CM022400.1, read on the forward strand.
CTAACAACCGAGCCATTCCGGGAAATTAACGAAACAGAAAACAGGCTACGTTTCTACACTGAAAATATATATACAAAGGTACGTTGTTTTAGACGCCCGTAACGCCTTTCAACAGTGTGTGGTCTGATGCCATTAGATATAGACTGTTTTTAACGAGTATCTACAGTACCAGAATTAGATGGGCATAGATCTTTTCAAGTGACCACACTGCAGGTGCTACTACAAATAACACTTTGTAAAAAATAACAGACGTTACACCAGGGATACGTTGTGTCGTCACTCATTTAAATTATGATTACAAACAACAAACCTTTCATAGAGTCCACTTATGTTTACCAATACACTGATGACATCACAATTTGAAGTGTTTCGTGAAATCCATTAATAGCAGAGGAATGTGTTAATCACATCTGCTGCTTTCAAATTATTAATTCTAACTAATGGTGATTACCGTATTATGTTTGTCTGTTAGTACCGAACGGGGTTGCATAACATAAATCTTTATTATAACTTCACTGCAAATGAACATGAAACTTTCAGTTTGTTTGTAATGTATATAGTCGGCTTATGAATATAAAGTGAAAACTTTGCGTTTGCCCGTAAAGTGCTGCTATCTAGTGAATATCAAATACAGTATAAAAATTAACCACCTGACAATGCCGACCTGGCTAGCAGAAGTTACCACTTAACACAATCAACCCATTGAACTCAATTAAAATTCTTAGTAAAATATTTCAAAGAAAATTAAATAAACATCTAAAAATGTAAAATAACTTTCGGACAAGAAATAAATCATACATTATAATCCACGTTTTTCACGTTACGTGTGACAAGACATTCACAAGAAATAATCAGCGCAAGTATTAACCACGTAACAGCTGGAGAGAAAAACGACGTAAAACTAATACGATTTTAAAACTCAACAAAGTATGTACTGAATACAGCTGTCAAGTTAATATTAAAACTCAACAAATTATGTACTGAATACGGTTGTCAAGTTAATATTAAAACTCGACAAATTATGTTCTGAATACGGCTGTCAAGTTAATTTAAAACTCAACAAATTATGTACTGAATACGGCTGTCAAGTTAATATTAAAACTCAACAAATTATGTACTGAATACGTCTGTCAAGTTAATATTAAAACTCAACAAATTATGTTCTGAATACGGCTGTCAAGTTAATTTAAAACTCAACAAATTATGTACTGAATACGTCTGTCAAGTTTATATTGCAACTCAACAAAGTATGTACTGGATACGTCTGTCAAGTTAATATTGCAACTCAACAAAGTATGTACTGAATACGGCTGTCAAGTTAATATTAAAACTCAACAAATTATGTTCTGAATACGGCTGTCAAGTTAATATTAAAACTCAACAAATTATGCACTGAATAAGTCTGTCAAGTTAATATTAAAACTCGACAAATTATGTTCTGAATACGGCTGTCAAGTTAATATTAAAACTCAACAAATTATGCACTGAATAAGTCTGTCAAGTTAATATTAAAACTCGACAAATTATGTTCTGAATACGGCTGTCAAGTTAATATTAAAACTCAACAAATTATGTACTGAATACGTCTGTCAAGTTAATATTAAAACTCAACAAAGTATGTACTGAATACAGCTGTCAAGTTAATATTAAAACTCAACAAATTATGTTCTGAATACGGCTGTCAAGTTAATATTAAAACTCAACAAATTATGTACTGAATACGGCTGTCTAGTTAATATTGCAACTCAACAAAGTATGTACTGAATACGGCTGTCAAGTTAATATTGCAACTCAACAAAGTATGTACTGAATACGGCTGTCAAGTTAATATTAAAACTCAACAAATTATGTACTGAATACGGCTGTCAAGTTAATATTGCAACTGAACAAAGTATGTACAGAGTACGGCTGTCAAGTTAATATAAACGCATCAAACAACACAGTATTAAACTACAATATCAATAGAACACAGTGATAGGTTTACCTTTTAATATTTCCAAATTACAACCATGTTAAATACTCACACAAAGTAAGTAATATACTCTGATTAAAGGTTACGTTGGCTAAATCATTTACAAAAAATCAAAATAGAAACATAGTAGCATCTAACTTTCGTACCATTACATATGGACAGATAAATTATTCGACGCCTGTCCTGTAAAAGTGGGAGTTTCAGGATTTCGAGATGTTCCGGTAACAGAGACTGGTTTGTTCGGTGAACAGTTTAGTGGAGAACAAGTAATTGTGTGCTCGGGGTCAGTGAAGTCTTGGTGTTGGAAAATATGTTTAGATTGTTTAAAACACATTAAAAAGGTTTAGCAACTGTTCCCTACCCTTATGCATTATTTATATACAGGTTTGAAATCAAGATGTCCGATACATAAGAGATGAAACCTTGGGGGTGATTGAAGTGTACAGTTGACACGTTTTTAGTGTGCTTCAGGTGAAGAGTTGACACGTTTTTAGTGTGGTGGAATGACTATTAGGATCTGAAAAGCGTTTTAATTCAATCATTCTTCACATCAGATATAGAAAGGTCTCTATATAGTGTTTAGATATGACAGTAACACAGGACCGGTCCTAACATTAAATATATGTTACAGATGAAAAATGGTCTGGTATAGTTTTTATATATGAGTAACACAGAACTAGTCCTAACGTCAGATATACGTTACAGATGAAGGAATGTTAAGTACAGTATTTAGATATGACAGTAACACAGGACCGGTCCTGACATCAGATATACGTTAGAGATATCACCATTCACACAACACTTATGTACTTTCACTGGTAAGGTTATCACCATTCACACAACACTTATGTACTTTCACTGGTAAGGTTATCACCATTCACACAACACTTATGTACTTTCACTGGTAAGGTTATCACCATTCACACAACACTTATGTACTTTCACTGGTAAGGTTATCACCATTCATACAACACTTATGTACTTTCACTGGTAAGGTTATCACCATTCATACAACACCTATGTAATTTCACTGGTAAGGTTATCACCATTCATACAACACTTACGTACTTTCATTGGTAACGTTATTACTATTCATACAACACTTATGTACTTTGACTGGTGAGGGTATTACCATTCATAGAACACTTATGTACTTTGACTGGTAAGGGTATTACCATTCATACAACACTTATGTACTTTGACTGGTAAGGTTATTACAACACTTATGATAGGGTTACATTTATTATAATTAAAACGCATCTACTGTTTATTTACCCAAGTCATTAAATGATCTAAATATTTATATATATCAGTTATATCCTCTTCACAACACACAACATCCAACACCTTAATATCAGCAATATGTCCGTGATATAACTGATAAAAGATGAATTGTTCTGAGACTGAGCCCTGAGGTTCGTCATGGTAACATTAATACAATTTGAATGAACTCAGTTTATAAGAATTATCTGCTTTCTTACATCAAGCCACTCATCTGTTCAGTTAGGGACAGTTAGATAACTGACAAGTATTTTTAACACCCCACAGTGCGACCTGTATAAATCATTTGGTATATGTTTAAAACAGAACAAAGATTAGATGTCAGATAGGCATAGATTGTCAGAAGAGAAGCTATTAAAATATTATGTTTCTAATAATAACACTGGGCTAAGTCACTTATTGGCTAAGAAGTGGTTTTACACGTTTATGTACGTTAAGTACATTAGCCGTTCTCTTATTGGTTCTTCTCTCTAACGATGGCAGTTTGTGGTCGATCGATGTAGATACAGCAGGGGTATGTAATCATTACGTCAGTCACGAATTGTCCACGATATCACGTGTTTTGTTGTGCTGTTTAACGGCGGAAATGTTAAATGTAAACAATGTTATTCAATGGTATAGCTCGTGGTATGCAGAAGAAGACGAAGTCATAGCAAAAAGAAACAGTATATCGTTGCTGGTAGAAGAAAGAACCGGTTAGAAAACACCAGTCGTGTGGTGTTATTGGTGTGGCTTATGAGAAGTGTGAAAGGTGGAAAACACCAGTCGTGTGGTGTTATTGGTGTGGCTTATGAGAAGTGTGAAAGGTGGAAAACACCAGTCGTGTGGTGTTATTGGTGTGGCTTATGAGAAGTGTGAAAGATGGAAAACATCAGTCGTGTGGTGTTATTGGTGTGGCTTATGAGAAGTGTGAAAGGTAGGACAAATCAGTCTAATCGTGTGTGTAAATAAAATGTTCGTAACGAAGAATATTTAGAAACTTACTTTCAAGTAGCTTAAAGTTATGGAACTAGACAATTTAAATATAATCTGATAACATTTTAAAAAGTTTCTCTACAGAATATATTTGTCCTGTGAAATTCCATGGCTCGAGCGTGGCCAGATAGTTAGGGTGCTTGACTCGCAATTTCAAGGTCGCGGGTTCGAATCCCCGTTACACCAAACATGCTGGGCCTTTCAGCAACGAGGTCGTTAGAATGTAACGGTCAGTCCCACTATTCGTTATTGAAAGAGTAGTCCAAGGTTTGGCGGCAGGTGGTGATGACTAGCTGCCTTCCATCTAGTCTTACACTGCCAAATTAGGGACGGCTAGTGCAGATAGCCCTCGGGTAGCTTTGCGCGAGATTAAAAACAAACCAAACCATGGGTCGGGTGGTTAGCATCTCGAAGTTTGGAACTCGATGATTAATGGTCCAGATCTCTTTCCTACACAAACTTACATTTCACACAAAGGTCGTTGGCGCACTTTAAAAATGATGGCCAAAGCCCATTAGCCCCCAGTGGCTCAGCGGCATGTTTGCGGAATTACAACACTAAAATCCGGGTTTCGATACCCGTGGTGGGCAGATCACAGATAGCCCATTAATCGATCAGACAAGTGTAGCCAGTGACATTGTAGTGACATTCATTGACTGCTACCTTCCCTCTAAATTAAGGTTAGCTGCGCGCCCACAGTTTTGTGCAAAATTTTAAAAGTAAAAGTGTAAGTATCATAACAGTGATAAACAAACAGTTTAATATATACAATATATATATATATATATATATTACTTATTATTGTTTTTGGTTGTATGTTCTATAATATATATTTTTATTTATATATTTCATTACATATTATTGACTAATATTATTGTTTCTACTGTCAGTTAAGTGCTTTAGATTAATCTAAACTCTCTAAACTGACCAATCCTCATGAGATATTATTGGGATTATGGACAAAAAACTTTGCTTAAAACAAAGGTACTTAGCTGACGAATCTAACAGTTATAAGTTGGACTCGCTTGTTTGTTTTTTAATCAACTACATTAGTTTCAAGGGTAATATTTAGTTCGTAAATAGACGAATAATTTCACTAAACAAAGAAACAATTAAACTGAATTTAAGCCTCTGTTACCATTTATAAATCTAAAATGTATCTTCACATTTAAAGGTTTTCTTATTTCATTTCTTATTACACTCAATATTCGAATAACTACCTTTGGCAAATCATTTTACAAGCATTTTCTTTCCTTTACTTTGTTTTAATTTCATACTAAAAAACTTTGCTCTAATAATTTCACTTTATACGAGAGATGGGTATATTATTGAAGCTTACCCTGTTCTGATACTGTTATTCTGGGCTCTAAGTGAAAGTTTTTCTTGCTCTACATCAATGACGCTGAACGTAGACCCTACAATAAATAAGTTGTAGACTGGAGACTTGAATAAGCTTGTTATAAGACACTAAATGAAATAAGAACTGTTGGTCAATAAAGGTACATAGTTCAGCTGACCACTGGCTCGTATTATGTGTTTAATGTTTATTGTCTCAATCTACCTCACGGATAAAGTTTAAATTTCGTCCAAACCAATCAGAGAAGAAAAAAAACAATATCTTAGTTGTTTGAAAAATATACGAGGCAAGAAGATTCCCAGGTTCGATCCTCACCTAACCCCTGTTTCCAGTATTATTATTGATTTGATTAAAATATGTCGATTTTCGTCGAACCAATTAGTGCTCAGAAATAGTTGGTAGATATCTCAAATGTCCGGCAGGTGATAACAGTCGGAGGTGAGACAATTTATGTTTCACTTGTAAAATAAGACATTGTTTACCTTCCATATATCAAAGTTTCCCACATCACTATTTAACCTACGTATCGAAAATGTGCTGATCAAGTTGAAACCATAATAACAACGAAACATATTTCAACAGATAAAGTTATATAGAGTAAAGATTGTCTTTAACAGACAAGATTATAACAACACAGAAACAGGTGTTCTAAAGATACCAGTAACAACTATACAGGTATTGTAAAAATACCAGTAACAATGATATACGTATTGTAAAGATACCAGTAACAACGAGAGATGTATTGTAAAGATACCAGTAACAACGATACAGATATTGTAAAGATACTAGTAACAACGATAGTTGTATTGTAAATATACCAGTAACAACGATATAGGTAAAGATACTAGTAACAACGAGAGATGTATTGTAAAGATACCAGTAACAACGATACAGATATTGTAAAGATACTAGTAACAACGATAGTTGTATTGTAAATATACCAGTAACAACGATATAGGTATTGTAAAGATACTAGTAACAACGAGAGATGTATTGTAAATATACCAGTAACAACGATGTAGTTATTGTAAAGATACCAGTAACAACGATACAGATATTGTAAAGATACTAGTAACAACGATAGTTGTATTGTAAATATACCAGTAACAACGATATAGGTATTGTAAAGATACTAGTAACAACGATAGTTGTATTGTAAATATACCAGTAACAATGATATAGGTATTGTAAAGATACTGGTAACAACAACACATAATTGTAAATTTTAAATTATAAACAGTATTTATTATAATTATTTGATTTTTTTTCACTTAAAATTAATAAGATTTTATTAGTAGTGTTCTAATTAATTTTCGTTGTTATGAAGAAGATCCTTGTTTTTCTTGAACTGTGAGAGTAAAGCCATATTCTACACGGAACAGTAAATTCGTTTCGCTTCATTATACAATAGCCTGATCCGTTTAATGTGTACATAAAAGAGTGTTCTCTGTTTCGCAGGGAAAGAAAACAAAATTCAGAGAACTAGATTATATCTGATACGACAAATTCGTGAAGTGAGCCATATCACTTCGATACACTGAAGTTAATCTTAGTGTGACATTTTGATTTAAAGATACCAAACGAGGCTTAGCTGCTGCTAGTTACAGGGTTCTAAAACATATATGTTGAGCAGACGACTGCAAAACTGGTCTTTAAAAAGGCGTTAAACCTGGAATATGTTCTCAATAAATTTCAAATGAAAACCGTTCTCCTAATTCCGCACAAAACTGACATTCTATAGAGAGAAGTACGTTAGACAAAAATCGAAGAATAGCACCATAAAATAAAATGAATGTGTGAAATCACTAGATCTCAATTGTGCAAAAAACTGTAGATTTAACTTTCTCTCTCTAGAAAGTTCGAACAGACTGTTCACTAAGGATGATAATAAACGGGTAGTTTTTCTGTTATGTTGTGTTAGATCATAACGATTAGACGAGTGTTAAATGCGAGAAACGCCGAATTTCGTACGTAAGACTATAAAAATTTCTAACCACAAACATTTAGGACTCGATCAAACCACTCGTTAATTTTTCTGTTCTATAAAAAATATATTTATTTTCATTAGCCGTGCTTTCTTTTCACTTATCACGACGGGAATAAATTATTGAAGTAGTTGTTAAATTTAGTTTCGATGTAATTAGTTTTATTATTTAAATCTTTTCATATTTTAGACGAATCAGACGTCCTGATAATTAATACTTTTATGAACTAAACGTAGGTAATGGAAGAAATATGAGGCTACTCACAGTTACGCCCCCTAGTAGAACATCGGAACGTTTAACTATGTACAACGTTAAAATCTGGGGTTCGATTTCTCACTGTGAACACACCAGAAAACCCAATGTGGCTCTGATCCAAAACAAATATATGTTAGTATTAATGGTCTAAAAAAAACACAAATTAATTAATTAATACACCTTCGAAATTACGACAATTCATTATGTTTGCTGAAAAAATTAAACTACGACTTTTTAACATACTGAAAAAATTAAGTAACTTAAACAAAACGTTGTTACTAGAAAAGTAGACACTACGTCACTCCGTAAAACGAACAACAACACATTCAGTTTAAAATATGTTATTAGAAAAGTAGACACTACGTCACTCCGTAAAACAAACAACACACAGTTTAAAATATGTTACTAGAAAAGTAGACACTACGTCACTCCGTAAAACAAACAACACACAGTTTAAAATATGTTACTAGAAAAGTAGGCACTACGTCACTGCGTAAAATAAACATCAACACATTCAGTTTAAAATATGTTATTAGAAAAGTAGACACTACGTCACTCCGTAAAACAAACAACACACAGTTTAAAATATGTTACTAGAAAAGTAGACACTACGTCAGTCCGTAAAACAAACATCAACATTCAGTTTAAAATATGTTACTAGAAAAGTAGGCACTACGTCATTCCGTAAAACAAACATCAACACACAGTTTAAAATATATTACTGGATAAGTAGACACTACGTTACTCCTTAAAACGTGTGTGTGTGTTTTCGTATAGCAAAGCCACAAAGGGCTATCTGCTCAGCCCACCGAGGGGAATCGAACCCCTGATTTTAGCGTTGTAAGTCCGACTCCGTAAAACAAACATCAACATTCAGTTTAAAATATAATACTAGAAAAGTTATGAGCGTTCAGAGCACGGAATTACGAGTTGAAACATGAAAACTGAGAGAAACCAAGAATGAACCCCTTCGTAAGAAACAGTTGCTAAAAGATGTTTATAGCAATCGAACCAAAATTAAATTATTGCAGAATAAAGTAAATATGAAGTCGTAATGAAGGCAAACTTAGCAGAATATAAAGAAACGTCTGAATGTGTGTTCACAAAGGGAAAAATGTGTAGTTTGGAATGACTGCGCATGTGTATATTAAACTTAAATAAATCTAACTTGAGGCTCAAATTTTGGCAAATCACTGAAACCGATAGGCCTAAATTTGTGACAAAAACAGGAGGTTTACGTGTATTTGTCCACTATGTATTGAAGACACATGAAAATAATGTTTCAGATTCATCTTTTGCCCTCCATGAGTCATAACCCAAGACGCTTTTCGTTTGGAACCAAACTGGAGGATAACATTATAAAAGTTAAAGTTTAAACAGCGACATCTGACGAAACCTAATTTAATATATTTTAGTGTTACTTCAGAAAATATTTAATAACATAATTTTGTTTCAAATAAAAGAAGAGTCAATTCTTGCCATGGATCGAGATGGCACACATGATGTAACCTTCGTCCGAGATGGAACATATAATGTAACCTTCGTCCGAGATGGAACACATAATGTAACCTTCGTCCGAGATGGAACACATAATGTAACCTTCGTCCGAGATGAAACACATTATGTAATTATCGTCTGACATGGGACACATGATGTAACCATCGTCTTAAAATTTGAAAATGAGACACCAAAAATTACTTTAAGAAACAGAAAAACAATAAAAGGATAATTTGATTAAATAATATGGTATTAACAATACTGGAGTAAACTGGTTAATATGATTAAAATATCGTATTACCTTTACTAGAGTAAACTGGTTAATATGATTAAACAATATGGTATTAACAATACTGGAGTAAACTGGTTAATATGATTAACCAATATCGTATTAACTTTACTAGAGTAAACTGGTTAATATGATTAAAGAATGTTGCATTAAATTTACTGAAGTAAACTGGTTAATATGATTTAAGTATATCGTATTAACGATACTGGAGTAAACTGGTTAATATGATTAAGCAATACCGTATTAACTTTACTGGAGTAAACTGGTTAATATGATTAAACAATACCGTATTAACTCTACTGGAGTAAACTGGTTAATATGATTAAACAATACCGTATTAACTTTACCGGAGTAAACTGGTTCATAATTATTTTATTAACGCTTTTCACAATGTTAGGATACAATCAACTGTGGAATATTTCACTAAGCGCATTTCTAAAAACAATATGAATTTGTAGAGAGCGTTTTCGTACCCGTTCAGACTCTCGACAACAAAACCTGCCCTTAAACGGCAGTTGGAAACTCTCTTTGTTCACTCAAAGAGGACCTAGAAAAGTCGAAACATTATTTTGTACTTTATTTGAACCAAAATTTTAAAACCCATATCACCTTTCTTTAAAATACATGTTTATTTCAAATGAGTTTTTCGTCATAACGAATATTTTACATTAGAGACAGCGAAATCTAGTGACAATATGTTATGTTTATTTCTGAAAATATTATTAATACGAGATGTAATAATAAATAGGCAAGCAACTAGTCATGAGAATAATGAAGTAGTTTACTCTTAAGGTGAAGAGAAGAGACCAAGGAAACATGTAACAGTTATATTAACATACTGTGATTTCATATCCTAGTGTGGGATATTTTATAACAATGGTCACTACAATATCCCCAGGTGGCTTGAAAAAAATAATAGAGCTTATAAAATACGAAACTGTCCTTGTTGGACGAGCGACCGATTTATTTGTAAGAGAAGTTATTTCGTTTAAAAATTTTTGGTAGATTGTGGATGAAATTGAAAGTTTATTATGCATTTCTAACTTTCATAAAGATACGCTTTCAAACTATATATTTAATTAAAAGGCAATACTTTTGTATTTTAAAGATCCAGGTACGTTCATTTTTCATCTTTGAAAATTTAAAAATAAATATATAACTGTAACACATAAAACGTGAGATGTCACAGTTTTCAAGTTCCATTTAACAAAAAAAATTATTACATATTTTATTTATTACTGAGGACAAGATAAGTTATAGCAATACCGCGCCATCTAGTAGTTATCATAAAAGCTGTTACTTTGTTTGTTTTAATTATATATAGAAATAGGTGCCATGACATCAATATTTCAAGATTGTGTTGATCAAAAACCCTGATGTTAAGTTGTAACATGTAAACAATGTTATGGTCTGATGAGACGTTCAGTCCTGATAAATGTCAGTTCTAAAGTGTTATGGTCCGCTGAGACGTTCAGTCCTGAGAAATGTCAGTTCTAAAGTGTTATGGTCAGCTGAGACCTTCAGTCCTGAGTAATGTCAATTCTACAGTACTATGGTCAAATGTCAAATGCAGTTCTGAGTAACGTATTGATGCCTTGAAATATATTGGTTATTGTTATTACTGTATTTAATTTTCAGTAAGTCTTGAAAATAAACTCAATGATAGTTGTTTGTATACTCCTGATAAAGGAAAGTAATCAGTTTGTGCTAAATTTACCCATCTGATGTAGACATCTGACATACCACGCTGCTTATATTATCTTGATAAAGGACAGTTATCATTTTGAGTTATGATTACCTATCTGATGTAGACATCTGACATACCAAGCTGTTTATATTATCTTGATAAAGAACAGTTATCATTTTGAGCCATGATTACCTATCTGATGTAGACATCTGACATACCAAGCTGTTTATATTATCTTGATAAAGGACAGTTATCATTTTGAGTTATGATTACCTATCTGATGTAGACATCTGATATACCAAGCTGTTTCTATTATCTTGATAAAGGACAGTTATCATTTTGAGTCATGATTACCTATCTGATGTAGACATCTGACATACCAAGCTGTTTATATTATCTTGATAAAGGACAGTTATCATTCTGAGTTATGATTACCTATCTGATGTAGACATCTGATATACCAAGCTGTTTCTATTATCTTGATAAAGGACAGTTATCATTTTGAGTCATGATTACCTATCTGATGTAGACATCTGACACACCAAGCTGTTTTTCTTATCTTGATAAAGGACAGTTATCATTTTGAGTTATGATTACCTATCTGATGTAGACATATGACATACCAAGCTGTTTATATTATCTTAATGAAGGACAGTTATCATTTTGAATCATGATTACCTATCTGATGTAGACATCTGACACCCCAAGCTGTTTATATTATCTTGATAAAGGACAGTTATCATTTTGAGCCATGATTACCTATCTGATGTAGACATCTGACATACCAAGCTGTTTATATTATCTTGATAAAGGACAGTTATCATTTTGAGTTATGATTACCTATCTGATGTAGACATCTGATATACCAAGCTGTTTCTATTATATTGATAAAGGACAGTTATCATTTTGAGTTATGATTACCTATCTGATGTAGACATATGACATACCAAGCTGTTTATATTATCTTGATAAAGGACAGTTATCATTTTGAGTTATGATTACCTATCTGATGTAGACATATGACATACCAAGCTGTTTATATTATCTTGATAAAGGACAGTTATCATTTTGAGTCATGATTACCTATCTTATGTTGAATAAAATATGAAAAAGTGTCTGAAAATGAAAGAAAGTTTCAAAATAGATTTTCTATTGTAACGAGAAAGAACGTTTTAAAGTTTTTATAAAAATGTAATGAAAAGCATAATTTTATATTTATAATAAAAACTTATTTGTCAAATTAAACTGAAGTTTATGAAACATATTAAATATATATATATATCAATGTGCACAGTTAAACCATAATCACAACTTTTAATTATTCGGCATCACAGTGATGACATTTTACACATAACTATATTATATTCATTTTGAATTATAGGGTTGTTTTTCTTATTACATTCGCCATCTTGTTTTCCAACTATACACTATATTTTAGTTATGTTTGAGGTTAAAACTTTCCGATTGTCTTTATGGGCAATTGTCCTAGTAAACTAAAACTCCCATAATTAAGGAAAGTTAAACTAAAGAAAACATTTATATTCACTTCATGGCTTTCTTCTATTTTCCACCTTGGCTTTAGTTTTCTATCCACATCCATCTATTCTTTAGTTTTCTATCCACATCCATCTATTCTTTAGTTTTCTATTAATACCCACCTAGTCTACATTTTCTGCTAACGTTTACCTAGTTGAGCTGAAAGTTTCTTATAATTTATTTTAAATTACAAAATAACCTCATATTAGTACAGTATTCTAAATAAAATAAAAATGTTTTACGATAGGGCTGACTTTATTTTGTGGTCAATAGATGGCACTGTATAAAAATTTATGGCAGCTTTCATTGTTTTACTTTAATTTTGAAGACGGAAACCAAGACAACAGTATGAAGAGTGTTTGTTTTGTTTTTTAATTTCGCACAAAGCTACTCGAGGGCAATCTGCGCTATCAGTCTCTAACTTAGCAGTGTAAGGCTGGAGGGAAGACAGCTAGTCATCTCCACCGACCGCCAACTCTTAGGCTAACCTTTTACCAACGAATAGTGGGATTGACCGTTACATTATAACGCCCCCAAAGCTTAAAGGGCGAGCATGTTTGGTGCGACCCTCAGATTACGCCTTAACTTACCTAGCACTGTTCGGCGACAGTATGAAGAATAGTTCGAATGACAGTGGCAAAATTTTATTGAAGTGTTGTATATTTGTTACACATGTAATAGTTTCTTCCACTATCCATTCAAACCTTTTTCAAACCGTTATTTCACCAATCGCCAGCCATCAAACATTTGCAAGTTTTCCTGCCCTAAACTCGAATACTCCTTATTGTATCATTTTCACACATGGAATTGGGGCTAGGCTTTATTGCAGGTGTTATGTGTTTAGATCGATGAATCTTGGCCTAGTTGAAAAAAAACAGCAACATAATGAGGCAAACTCGAGCAGACGTAATTCTAAAAAAATAAAACTAGACGTGAAGTAAAGTAAAATTACAGTAATGGCATTCATAATAATACACAGAGTATGAAAACGTAACGAGCGTTCGGGTTATTAAAACCTGTTTAAAGGGTGTTTATAGTAGTCTTTGAAACGATTCAAAATTAACTATTCCCAAATTAAAGTAAATATAAAGTCGTAATGAAAGAAAATTTAGCTGAATATACAGAAACGTCCAAATAAATGTGTTCAAAAAGAAAAGGAACTGTGAATGTGTATGCTATACTTAAATATGTCGAGAAAGCCCATAACAGTTGTAATTCGTGTAATCCTAATATTTTTAGGAAATTATATACAGTTTAAGTATTGTTTGTGTGAAAGACTTCGCAAATAAAAAGCTATGAATCATATCGAATCCAGTTTCCAAATGATAAAAAAGTTTGACTGAACAAAAACAACAGGTAATTTTGATTGTTAAAACAAATATGCAATCCGGATTTTTCAGACAAAGACTTTTCAAACAATATGACATCTACAGCGTTTGAGTGAGAAATTTGGTTAAAAAGTTCCAGAGAAACAAATGCAAGTGTTTTATTTATACAGATTTAATTAATTTCGTCAGTCACAAAAGGCCAATCTTTGAAACACCATGTTCATCACTTGTTTTATCTTTATTCACAATTGTTACGTGATCTTTGAGACGCCATGCTCGTCACTTGTTTTATCTTTATTCACAATTGTTACGTGATCTTTGAGACACCATGCTCGTCACTTGTTTTGTCTTTATTCACAATTGTTACGTGATCTCTGAGACACCATGCTCGTCACTTGTTTTATCTTTATTCACAATTGTTACGTGATCTTTGAGACACCATGCTCGTCACTTGTTTTTATCTTTATTCACAATTGTTACGTGATCTTTGAGACGCCATGCTCGTCACTTGTTTTATCTTTATTCACAATTGTTACGTGATCTTTGAGACACCATGCTCGTCACTTGTTTTTATCTTTATTCACAATTGTTACGTGATCTTTGAGACACCATGCTCGTCACTTGTTTTATCTTTATTCACAGTTGTTACGTAATAATACTAATCTTCAATTCATCCTCTCTCTGAGCTCTCTGTGTCGAGATTGTGAGCACTTTTGCGTCTCAATTCTCTACTGGAGTGACGGAATCGACGTGCAAAACGAGTTTAATACGACAATCATTTGTACAAAACGAATATTTAATACCAGATAAAGTTGACAGCTAAAAATGTAATAAATCAATCACTCGGGAATGTCATAAATGCCTGTTTTACTAGAGTGACAAAAGAGCACATGACAACAAACACGCCAAAGTCCCCAACTTTCACCAATCAAAAGAAAATTTAGAAGTGCTCCTTAAGTGCCTATATTTCAACATTTCTTGAAGTGACAACAAACGCGCTGAAATCTTCAAATTCCACAAACCAATAAAAGAACTTATAAGTTCCCCTTAAGTGCATATAACTCAATACTTTCCAAATATGGAATAACTTTCGGTTCTTTTGCTGAGTTGTGAGCTTCCAAGATGGTTTAATGCTTTAGAAAATTTTCGGAGAATTGAAGTTTCGCATCAGAAATTCTGTATTTATATTTTATTTTAAGCTATGACTGATGTAGAAAGAACAAGCTCTATCTTATGAGGTATGTCTGGAAAGTACTTGAAATAACTTAAGGTTCTAGGCTTACCAGAACAAAATACATAATAGTGATAAGACTAAACTGAATAAGAACCACGAATGTAAATTTAATGCAAACAAATAAACTTTAATCCACATAAATATAAGTTATGTCTAAAATAGACTCTATCAATCCTTAAAATTCATATTTAATATTACAAGTTATGATTAAAATCTATCCCGGTCGCGCCAAACATGCCCTTTTCAGCCGTGGGAGCGTTATAATGTGACAGTCAATCCCACTATTCGTTGATAAAAGAATTGGCGGTGGGTGGTGATCACTAGCTGTCTTCCCTCTAGTCTTACACTGCTAAATTAGGGACGGCTGGCACAGATAGCCCTCGAGTAGCTTTGTGCGAAATTCCAAAACAAACAAACAAATCTATCTTTTCTAAAACAAATCAGATATTAGGGAGACTTCCCACGTTTAAATACACTATCTAATTAAAAATTATATTTACGTCTAACTGAAACCTCTTGTCTTCTAGACAATTATTATTCTAACTACTGACCAAGTCTAACTGAAACCTCTTGTCTTGTAGACAATTATTATTTGAAATACCGACCAAGTCTAACTGAAACCTCTTGTCTTGTAGACAATTATTATTTGAAATACCGACCAAGTCTAACTGAAACCTCTAGAAATATTACTATAAATACCGATCAGCAAGTCTAACTGAAATATATAGAAATATCGCTCTAAATACTGACCAAGACTATCTAAAATCTATAAAAATATCGCTTTAACTACTGACCAAGTCTAACTGAAACCTATACAAATATCGCTCTAAATACTGACCAAGACTAACTGAAATCTATAAAAATATCGCTTTAACTACTGACCAAGTCTAACTGAAACCTATACAAATATTATTTAAAATACTGACCATGTCCAACTAAAACCTCTACAAATGTTGTTCTAAATACTGACCAACTCTAACTGAAACCTCTACAAATATTATTCAAAATACTGACCATATCCAACTAAAACCTCTACAAATATTATTCTAAATACTGACCAAGTCCATCTGAAACCTCGACAAATGTTACTCTGAACACTGACCAAATCTAATTATTTTCTATCTTTCAAACTGAGAGCATTCTTACGAGTCTAACAGAAAACCAAAGAACGATCTTCACACTGGTTAGCTTCCTTCAACTTCTAAATATAACTCTCTCCTGCGATGTGTCCAGTTTAGACATTACTTAGTAACAATGGTACCTGAAACTTCTTTAAATACCTCATGGAAATTGGAGAAGTTTTGACATAAAACTTATCGCGAGAAAAGTTTAAAACTAACTTCTGGCACGAGCTCTTCACGTGCTGTGGTCTTCTTAAGTCTATCTAACCACCTGGTTAACATTTGTTGAACCTATGACATAGTTGAAGACGAATAATATAAGGTTTGTTTTCGGTTTTTCTGCTTTCTGACGAGAAAATGGAACACAGTGTATTGATTGGCTGTTTTCATGCTATGGACATTATTACGTGTTAACTGCTCAGGCAGTGTCCACTACTTTGGTAATCCTATGTGGGTAACTATTGACCAATTCGTTTCTTTATGGATGATTGATACGGTTAATGTGCTATGAAATTACTGCGATAAATCCAAAACATATATACACCTGGATATTTTCTACTTAGCACATCTATCCATTAATCAATCCATATCAAAGCCTGTGTCTGTCTGCTTTTATGTCAGTCTACCTACCGATACATATATCTACCATCCATCCATCACTCAATGTGCGTGTGTGTGTGCCTATTTCAAAATCTATATATCCACCTTTCTGTCTATTTATATACTCTTCAAACTATTCATCTATATTTACATTCTGTCTCTCATATAATGATAACCTAGTTGTTAATAACATCTTACTATCTGTAGTATTATAAATATTAACTATGATAACCTAGTTGTTAATAACATCTTACTATCTGTAGTATTATAAATATTAATCATGTAATGATAACCTAGTTGTTAATAACATCTTACTATCTGTAGTATTATAAATATTAATCATGTAATGATAACCTAGTTGTTAATAACATCTTACTATCTGTAGTATTATAAATATTAACTATGATAACCTAGTTGTTAATAACATCTTACTATCTGTAGTATTATAAATATTAACTATGATAACCTAGTTGTTAATAACATCTTACTATCTGTAGTATTATAAATATTAACTATGATAACCTAGTTGTTAATAACATCTTACTATCTGTAGTATTATAAATATTAATCTGTATAATAATTCTTTCTGGTACACAAACATAAAAGTCAGAAGAGTGATACTGTCAGGTGAGACAAGCCTCATAGAGTAAATTATTACTATTTAAACAGTTATTTTTATAGTTTACTTGTGGCTAAGTTCATGTTTCGTTATCCCTGGTGAGTAGGTGACATATAGACCAGTCATTACTTTTGTTCTTCACAAGAAACTAGTAAAGAGTGGTTCACGATGGAATCTATTAGCTCTTCACTGAAGCCATTTCTTACCGAGATTAAACATTATTAAGTTAGTTGTTCCATTGTGGGTTTACTTGTAATCTTATTTTATTACAAACTACAGTTTCAATCCCGGGTCCACAAGAACTTTGTACCAGT
This sequence comes from Carcinoscorpius rotundicauda, assembly GCA_011833715.1. Lineage (NCBI taxonomy): Eukaryota > Metazoa > Arthropoda > Merostomata > Xiphosura > Limulidae > Carcinoscorpius > Carcinoscorpius rotundicauda. The sequence goes on from CM022400.1 coordinate 72,320,891, forward strand.
TATAAATTCAAATATTTTCTTACGTTACAAATTAGATTCTGTGAACTATGAGCACTGAAACCCGATCTTTAGCGTTATAGGTCCCCTAGCGAGTCTTACAGATACTATGTTGTGTTGCTAAAAAACGTCGAGGTAAATATAAAATAAAACTTATCATACAATTAACGTTACTTTTAGACATATCCTAACTTACATTACATTTACATTACAACACACTCCCTAGCGGCAGGTGTGCGGATTTATAACGTTTAAACTCGGGTTTCGATACCCGTGGTGGGCTCAGCATATATAATCCACTGTGCAGTTTTGTGCTTAACTTCAAACGAAATTACAAGAAAAAATAATTGTAGGAAGCTAGAAAAATCATTTTCATTGAATAGGTGTTTTCTATTTTGTATCTGTTTATTTAAATCGCTTCTATTAATAATGTATTCAAAATTTAAATACAATTGTTTTTTCCTTCGTACCTGTATAAATGAGCAGATAAAACACAAAATGTGTCAGGAATACTAAATTAATATAATGTTTTACTTGGATCTATGTCTGCAGATTTACAATGCTAAAATCAGGGGGTCGATCCCCCTAGGTGGACTCAGCAGATAGCCCGATGTGGCTTTACTATAAGAAAAACACGCAAAGACATAAGACATAATTACTACAACCATTACTGGAAAACTATTTCGAATCTTTGATGCAACGATAAATAAAATGCCATTACACTTATATAAGTACATTGTATATTTGACACAACGATAAATGAAATGCCATTACACTAATATAAGTACATTGTATATTTGACACAACGATAAATGAAATGCCATTACACTAATATAAGTACATTGTATATTTGACACAACGATAAATGAAATGCCATTACACTAATATAAGTACATTGTATATTTGACACAACGATAAATGAAATGCCATTACACTAATATAAGTACATTGTCTATTGACACAACGATAAATGAAATGCCATTACACTAATATAAGTACATTGTATATTTGACACAACGATAAATGAAATGCCATTACACTAATATAAGTACATTGTATATTTGACACAACGATAAATGAAATGCCATTACACTAATATAAGTACATTGTATATTTGACACAACGATAAATGAAATGCCATTACACTAATATAAGTACATTGTATATTTGACACAACGATAAATGAAATGCCATTACACTAATATAAGTACATTGTATATTTGACACAACGATAAATGAAATGCCATTACACTAATATAAGTACATTGTCTATTGACACAACGATAAATGAAATGCCATTACACTAATATAAGTACATTGTATATTTGACACAACGATAAATGAAATGCCATTACACTAATATAAGTACATTGTCTATTGACACAACGATAAATGAAATGCCATTACACTAATATAAGTACATTGTATATTTGACACAACGATAAATGAAATGCCATTACACTAATATAAGTACATTGTATATTTGACACAACGATAAATGAAATGCTATTACACTAATATAAGTACATTGTCTATTGACACAACGATAAATGAAATGCCATTACACTAATATAAGTACATTGTATATTTGACACAACGATAAATGAAATGCCATTACACTAATATAAGTACATTGTATATTTGACACAACGATAAATGAAATGCCATTACACTAATATAAGTACATTGTATATTTGACACAACGATAAATGAAATGCCATTACACTAATATAAGTACATTGTATATTTGACACAACGATAAATGAAATGCTATTACACTAATATAAGTACATTGTCTATTGACACAACGATAAATGAAATGCCATTACACTAATATAAGTACATTGTATATTTGACATAACGATAAATGAAATGCCATTACACTAATATAAGTACATTGTATATTTGACACAACGATAAATGAAATGCCATTACACTAATATAAGTACATTGTATATTTGACACAACGATAAATGAAATGCCATTACACTAATACAAGTACATTGTATATTTGACACAACGATAAATGAAATGCCATTACACTAATATAAGTACATTGTCTATTGACACAACGATAAATGAAATGCCATTACACTAATATAAGTACATTGTATATTTGACACAACGATAAATGAAATGCCATTACACTAATATAAGTACATTGTCTATTGACACAACGATAAATGAAATGCCATTACACTAATATAAGTACATTGTATATTTGACACAACGATAAATGAAATGCCATTACACTAATATAAGTACATTGTATATTTGACACAACGATAAATGAAATGCCATTACACTAATATAAGTACATTGTATATTTGACACAACGATAAATGAAATGCCATTACACTAATATAAGTACATTGTCTATTGACACAACGATAAATGAAATGCCATTACACTAATATAAGTACATTGTATATTTGACACAACGATAAATGAAATGCCATTACACTAATATAAGTACATTGTATATTTGACACAACGATAAATGAAATGCCATTACACTAATATAAGTACATTGTATATTTGACACAACGATAAATGAAATGCCATTACACTAATATAAGTACATTGTATATTTGACACAACGATAAATGAAATGCCATTACACTAATATAAGTACATTGTCTATTGACACAACGATAAATGAAATGCCATTACACTAATATAAGTACATTGTATATTTGACACAACGATAAATGAAATGCCATTACACTAATATAAGTACATTGTATATTTGACACAACGATAAATGAAATGCCATTACACTAATATAAGTACATTGTATATTTGACACAACGATAAATGAAATGCCATTACACTAATATAAGTACATTGTATATTTGACACAACGATAAATGAAATGCCATTACACTAATATAAGTACATTGTATATTTGACACAACGATAAATGAAATGCCATTACACTAATATAAGTACATTGTCTATTGACACAACGATAAATGAAATGCCATTACACTAATATAAGTACATTGTATATTTGACACAACGATAAATGAAATGCCATTACACTAATATAAGTACATTGTATATTTGACACAACGATAAATGAAATGCCAGTACACTAATATAAAAACATTGAAGTATTATTTAGTCCCTCTGGGCGAGTAGTTTATAAGTTTAGGGAATTAAAATGTTAAAATACGAGGTTCGATTCTGCGGTGGATATAGAAAATAACTACACACAAGCAAACAAACTACTTTTAACACGTTTAGATAAATGAAAATAACTGGATAAATATTTTCTAACCAATGTAGACCTTTGTATAATACGATAATAAGCAATCTAAGAGAAGTATATAAAAATGTTGTATGTGAGAAAATATTTATTATAACCTCACGTGTCTTATAGATTCAATATGTGATCTTCTTTTATTGGTGTGTTTATAGTTTGATCTTGAAGCTTCAGTCGATCCATTCTCTACACTTACGTCATTGCCACGTAGGTTGTCACGGAAGTCTTTACATCTGGAATGTTGACACAGTGAACAGCAGTGCTTAGATTTCTTTGTGACAAGAAATTCAAATAATGAATGACTGGATTTTTTTCCAATATTCCGTCTCATACTTTTCAATTTTGTAGAGGAAAAATAAACTCGACGGAACAACGAAAGTTATGTTTTTGTTTGTTTTACAAAGAACCACGTGCACTCGAGACATAATAACTGAGGCTGATGGAGTCCTTGGTTATATCAAAGGACTACAGGTCCACAACATCTTCCTTTAAATAATACACTGTAATCATAGCTGTCAGGGATCTTTACACACAAATTAAGATTTTCTTTTTTGAATAGCTTATCTCGCAACTGTTTCAAAAGTAATTAACACAAAGGGTTTGCTGCAGTTATTTGTTCTCAAATGGTTTAGCGGTAAATCTATGAACTTAAAATGCTAACATTTGGCGGTCCTTTCACGCGATAGGCACAGGGAGCAGATAACCTATTGTGTAGCTTTGTGTCCGTTCCTCCAAGAAAACAACACATTAACAATTACTTTATGTGGATATTCTACCAGAGTAACGCCCTGTTAGTATAGCGGTATGTCTACGCTAAAATCAGGGGTCCGATTCCTCTCGGTGGACTAGGCAGATAGCCCGATGTGTCTTTGCTATAAATCAAAAGTTTTCAGTTTTTTTTTTAAATAATCATAAAAATGTGGTTCCATACTTTTCTGTAGCGGGATGAGTCGCTAAGATGATAAATAAAATCAGAAGAGATAAAAGCAAACGAGCAACCTCTGCACGTGAAGACAAAAGCCTGAGATTTTCTCTGTTACCACACACACAGGACCACATCGAAAAATCGTTTTAGGTAAAGATTGTGTTGGAACCATCTTTTGACGGATTCCTTTTTATTCAGATACTTACCAAATTGTGTTTTAAGAGCAGAGCGCCCTCTTTCGGCTATGGAGGAAAGATAAAACTAATATTCTTGTAGCAGATGTGATGATTCCCATCTTCTGTTGTCCAATTTATATTTTATTCCTTTACCAAACGTGATAGAAATTGATGGTGAACGTATTACCTAACAATCAAGCTTACCACAAATTCGATTTAAACACACAGATGGCGTCCTATTCTGTAACACCCTCCAGCTTCCTTTCTGATAACGGATTTTTTTCCTGACGATTTTAATTTCCCTTTGAAAACATTATCGATTAAACGTAAAACAAAAATCTACTAGTGTAGCTACAGTTCCCTTTTTTATCTTTCTAATATAGGAAAGGAGTCGAGTGCAAGTCACTGGACTGTAGAGCTGAGGTTCCATGGTTCGTTATCGTAAAGTACTTTGGGCTTCTATGTCGGTAGATGCGTTATAAACGTGACAGTAAAAGCTCACTAACCAGTCAGACCAACCAAAACGTTGGCCAAATTCTACAAAGCAAATAAATGATGGATAAATTGTTCTGAGCATTTATTTATTACTTTATTGCATATAAAGTAATTTCTGTGGTGAATGTCACCATATCTAAGGTAAAGTGTATAAATATAGAATTGTGTTCCACGTGAGTCATAAGGGAATATATCGTATGTTTCCACCTCTTTATGTGAAAAGTAAAGCGTTCCAAATTATGTTGTTTTTCGTTATTTCTCGGATGTAATAATGTGGAGGTGCTCAAGAGAGTTTTTAACTTTCATTTCTTAAGATTCTATGATTCTCTTATAGAAAGAAAGAATAAATTAGAAAGCTCTGTATTACTGTTGTCAAACCGGACAACAGTTACAACTGGACACGCCCATGACTTTCACTGTCCGTTGGCTGGCTTATCTAATAAGAAGTAATCATTGTGTTAGAAACTTGAAGACTTACTGATGTATGTGTGACGGTCCCGCAGCATGAAAAGAAATTTAATGAAGACTTTATATAAACATACGAATATTTTCGTGTTCCTTATAAATATAACTTTTTAAGCATAACCAGATATCTAGTTTTATATCTCGTGCTATGTAAGGTGTAGCTTCATTTCATAATAACAAGAAACTCTATTTTATTTTAATTATAGTTTTAATACCAATATAAGCCTTCCTTAACTTCATTTATTTGCTTTTACTTAGTCTTTTAAGGGAGGCACATAAGATTCTCGTTAATACTTAAGAGTTGTTTACGTTAAACATGTACAAACATAAGTTACAGCTAGCTTAATTTTAAGTTCAAATCAGGTGTGGCGTTGGTTTCACTACCATGAAGATTCTACTGGTTTAGAAATATTACCCCAGCCTGCCGAATCTCCGGTTATTAACTGTTTGTGTTTTCCATGAGATACCACAGACGTTTTTATTAATGTCATTCTATGGTGATAATTATCTGGTCAAAGTTAAAGTGACCAAATATAGGGATGTTTTTTTAAGAAGACCGGGTGTACATAGTGAAAAAAGTTATGAGTCATCGTTGTACGTGAATTATGTGTTTCTCTTCAGCATAAAAAGTTTAAAGCTTTGTGTATCTTCCGTCCTCATAAATGTTCGCCTGTTTCCTTGTATTAACAATAACAGTTGTCATTTTCTGTGAAATAATGCACAAACACATTTCAGCAGATTAGCCAAAAGACCAAAAATAGACAATTCTAGCTTTCCTATTAAAATAGAAATGCAGCTAAACATGTCTGAAGCTTTAGCTCTCCAATAACTCAGAGAAGTCTGAAGGCTCACCACGCTAAAAACTTATGTGTGTGTGTATGGGGGGGGGGGGACTGGCACAGGTAGCCCATGGTGTCGCCCTGTGCTTAACCAGACCCAAACCTAAAACCTGTATCGTGCTCACCATCAGTATCAAAATATGAATTTTAGCATCGTAAGCCTGTAGACTTACTGATAAGCCACTAGGGTGCGTAAATCCACTGTGAAGCTTTATGTTAAACCACAAACAAATCTTTCGTTCTGCTATATACAGATAGTATTATGACACTACGCATACCCTAAATTAAACAGAAAGGTTTCTGTAAGTCTAAATACACATTACAGAAATCCTGCAAATATAAGAATAACTCACCTGTCTTCATAAATTATAATATCATGTAGGAATATGAACGTCAGTATTGTGTTTAGATCATATCGTATCCACCACTAGGTGGCTGACAGTTTGTTTATTTGTTACTAAGCAAGAAGCTACACAAAAGGCTGTGTTCACCGCGGGTATCGAAACCCGGATTTTAGCGTCATTAGCTTCCACATTTACCACTGAGCCACTGGGGTGGTTTGACAGTTTATCAACAACAGAGCCTCTTGAGATAAACAATTGCTGGATATAAGAGCCACAGCGACCTCTATCAGTGAAAGTTTCTGTTTGTGCAATAATGGAAATGCTTAGAATTATGGGTAGAAGTTAGTAAAGGCTACGTGCAGATGAAGCATAGAGAAATTGGACAAGAAGTTAGGTTGCTTGATGGCGGGTTTTTTATTTATAGTGCCGGTGGGACAACAATGTGTTACTAAAATCCGAAGTCCGACTCCCAAGGTAGACATAACAGATAACCTAACAGGGCTTTAATCTAAAATTAAACAAACAAATGTGTTTTATTTTCTAAATTTTAACCGTATTTCAGACAAAATAATTCATGAGATATCAGATTACGTAACAGGAGAGTTACGTTCCATAAACTGAGAACGCACTGCTAGCGAGAGTGACGTTCCATAAACTGAAAATGCACTGCTAACGAGAGTGACGTTCCATAAACTGAGAACGCACTGCTAACGAGAGTGACGTTCCACAAGCTGAGATTTCAATGCTAACGAGAGTGACGTTCATAAACTGAGAATCTCTGTCGACGAGAGTAACGAGGAAATAGAGAAATTTGAAGTGTGATTAGATTTACGGTTTTATGTAACAACGATCTGCTGACGTACAGGAAACAGACTGCCAAACGAACGAAACTGTTTAACCCTTACAACATTATGAAGTTCAGCTTATCTTACTGATCACGTGATTATTACTTGTTCTTCCAGCTGGTCAGCAGTAAGCTTCTGGACTTACAACGGTAATATCTGTGGCTCGATTCCCCGCGGATTTGGAGTTGTAGTTATTCGTATCAGAATAGTTACCGCTCCCAAACAAAGTTAAACTAAATCGAAAGATAAATTTAATTATCTGCTCTTTAAAAAAGGATGAGTTGATTTTCAATTCTCATGCAAAAAATAGTCTTAACTAATTATCAAAGCAAATAAGCATGCAGGTTAGGGTTCACAACACTTGGACTAAACGGCTAGATAAGGGATCTCTGGGATTCAGGCTAAAACATCTCTAACTGCTGAACAGTGAGAACTGTTATGTTCACAACTACCCGCTTCCCTCAGCTAAAAGTGCGGAATCTTCCCCTCACGGTTCGTACTTTTGACCTATCGATCTGCAGCCCGGCGCGCTGACCGTCTTGCCTCATGTGCTAAATGTTTCTTTTATTTCGTGTATTTCACCATTCATGTCGTGTTTATAAAAACCGTAAGAACTAATATTATTATTAGACCGACTAAACACTGCAATCTCCGTTGGGGACCGAATGTAAGAGATACGAGAGACCGAGCTGAAATAACACTACTGTGTGTTAGAATCACATCTTAGAGGTTCTTTGTGAACCAACAGCGCTTATCACATCGCTGTTAGTAATTTCTATTAGCTTGTCTTTCCTGGTGAGGTTGAGATAAGTACCAGAGAATGGACAAGGATAAGTAGACATCGCTTAATGTTTTGTCCAGAACCACGCAGGAAACTTTGGCTTTAGACCATACAGGAAGAGCTATAGGCCTCTTAGAATCATATATTTACTTCCATACTATAGGAAAGTAGATATTACGTGAGTAACTGTTAATAATAACAAGAGAGTTAACCCTGTTTCAACCAATCAGACGTGTCTCGTTCCATTTATATTGAGATTGATTGATAAGAGATATAAAATTTTAAAAAGTTCGAGTAAGGAATATTTATGTCAAATGTGATAAAGTATTAAAATAATCTTTAGTAGAAACGTTTCCAAGAAAAAAACAACAATTTCTTTGTAAAAGAAACACAAATGGTCGAGCATAGATATTTTTCGTGAAGGATCAATCGACAGTAAAGTAGACGGAACGTTTTAAATCACGATAAAATCTGAGTCACATAGTCCAACATAAAAATCTTACTGTCTGATAAAACATGTAAAGATCTGAATACAAATATTACTGTCTGATAAAGCTTTGTTGTGAGAAGCCAGTCGAAACCGAAAACACGAAAATTGTGGTGTTAGCCTGTTCGTGTGACCAAAAGATGTGATTATTTGGATAAAAACAAAGTGCTGTGTTTTAATTATGACAAGAAACAAAGTTGGTATTTAAAACACAATACACATCTAAACTAATCAACTTTATTTATTTGTTTCTTTCTCATTGGTAATTTTAGTCTTTACGTCAGCTCGCTACTATGTATGCTATACACATGTGTATAAAATTATGAAAGTGCTAGTTACTCCACATTATAATTACAAATCATTATTTCTCTGTTTAGCTCTGAGTAATAGCCTACTGAAGGGTCGCAAATTCAAAACCGTCATCAAACATGATCGCTCTATCTACCGAGGGAACGTTATTATGTGACGGTGAATCTCACTTTTCGTTGATAAAAGAGCAGCCCAACAGTTGGATGTACGTGATGTTGACTGTTCTCCCTCTTGCTTTTCTGTTCAAAATTAGGAATGAATAGCGAATATATTCCTCAGATAGCCTTTGGCTAATTTAATAAACAAATAAAACAACCGACCGAGATAGTGGATTTCTTCACCGATGCTCATTTGAATGTAAAACTTGGAAAGCACGAGCACTAATTCACGAGCTAAGTTACTGATTCTGCGCACCATAGAACGGTTCCCACCATCCATAAAACAAACGTACGCTTCATCAAAATTACTGTGACAACTTATTTTTTAACCCAAGAACAATAAAGTTCACGCTTCTTTATCTCAAGATCCGAGATAAACATTGATAAATATCCGTGATAAACACTGATAAACATTCATAATGAACAGATAAACGTCTGTGATACACACTGATAAACATTCATAATGAACAGATAAACATCCGTGATAAATCGTGATAAACATTCATAATGAACAGATAAACATCCGTGATAAACACTGATAAACATTCATAATGAAGAGATAAACATCCGAGATAAACACTGATAAACATTCAAAATGAACAGATAAACATCCGTGATAAACGCTGATAAACATCCGTAATAAACACTGATAGACATCCGTGAAAAACATTGATAAATGTCTATAATAAACACTGATAAACATTCATAATAAATACTGATAGACATCCGTGTAAAACATTGATAAATGTTTATAATAAACACTGATAAACATAGATAAATAAGATGTAATTAAATAAAATATTTCCAGTAAACAAACTATCATAATAAATATGGACATCAAATATTAATAATTCTCTCAACAAAAATATTTTTACTCACCTGTACTTGAACATACAGATAAATTAATACGTAATTTGGTCACTTATATATATATATATATATATATATAGTGTAAATAATGAGTACCGTTAAATGTGCATATTGGGTAACTTATATATGCACATTCTACCACGTTAGCCGTTATGACATAAACATATTAGTCAGCTGACGGAAGGTTTTTTATAAATGTCACTTTATGTCTATTACAGATAAACATAAGGCATTAAACGTGTATATATCAAAATGTTTAGATACATATTTCTCATATGTTTTACTTCCTATTTTCTACACCAACTAATATTTCACGAAAAATAAACTCCTGAGGAGGAGTTGTCAAACCGTTGTATGTTAGCGCCCTCTAGTTGCTGTTTCAAAATATGAATCTATCTCGTTTGCTCTAATTTCGTGCAAACATCCAGAAGGTTTATTTATCTTTACATGGAAGACCGGTAGTAAAGAAGAGTCATCACCAACGTTAAGACTGTTTTCAGTTGACCATATAGCAGCATTCAGAAACCCAAAGTGCGGGTTGAGATCCAGGAATCCTCTGTTTAAAAGTCCGGGCTCACCATGAGAATGCAATAGTTACACAGGAAAGTAAATATATATAAATTTAATACAATGAAATGCATTAATTGTCCATGGGCAATGAAAACCGGTACTATAAAACAACATGAATTTAATAATACAAACAAAAAATAAAATTTCAGATATACTCCAGTAGGCACCAGGATGTTGTTGTGTACGGTTACTATGGAAACAGAAATTATTCATTAGGACTTAAGGACGAAAACGAAAAATGATAACGGAAGAGCTTTTATATTTATATATATATGGAGAGACAGAGTGATATACGGACGCAACATTTTAAAACAGTTAGCAATTTTCCAAGCCTAACATTTTATAGTTCAAAACAACGCATCACAAAAAACAATATTAGTGTGTTGTGGTTTAACTAATGAATATTTTAATGTGGTAACACCAGTTTACTTAACTTAGTAAAAATAATAATGTATTTTTTTATCTTCCGTCCTTTCTAGTTAGCAAGACAGTCTCAAAAATTATATAGACAAACACATTTTGTGTGATTATTATATTCAGTGAAAACAATTTGTTTTTTTTTTAAAGACAAAGCTACGTTCAAAATTGAGACCCCGATTTCAGAGTCATAATTTTTATGAAATACCTTTGGCTCACTCCAGTATTCGGAGTTAACTACGCTAATAACGTTTCATATAAAACATAAGTCATTATTGAAGATTTCACAAAAGTTATCTCTCACAATGACAATCTTAGAAACAGAATCCCTTGCCAGTCGAAAATATAACTATTAAACTTCCACCAGAAACGTAAATACAGCAGCTAGTGAGTTAAAATTACTTCCCTTTATAATAATGTCACTTCCTATTAAACTTCCACCAGAAACGTAAATACAGCAGCTATTAAGTTAAAATTACTTCCTATTGAACTTCCACCAGAAACGGAAATACAGCAGCTAGTAAGTTAAAACTACTTCCGCTTATAATAATGTCACTTCCTATTGAACTTCCACCAGAAACGTAAATACAGCAGATAGTAAATTAAAATTACTTCCGTTTATAATAATGTCACTTCCTATTGCGCTTCCAACACAAAAGGAAATACCACAGCTAGTAAGTTAAAATTACTTTCGTTTATAATGATGTCACTTCCTATTGAACTCCCACTATAAACGTAAATACAACAGTGCGTAAGTTAAAATTACTTCCATTCAAGTTTCGTTAATGATGTTTAGGGTACCCGACTCTTCATCTGCTGGTTACGGGTTCGAGTCTCATTATCAAATTTTTGATATTTGCTCTGCCAGTCATGGAACATTATACTGGTACAAAAAATAGCAGAAAATTAGGCAGTGAGTGGTTTAGAATTAGCTGACTTTCCTCTCGTCTATCATTTATAAAAATGGAAGGGCAGCGCAGATAGCCCTAGAATAGCTTTTCACGAAATTTAAGAAATCAATAAACTGAATATAAGGCTATACACACAACACAAAATGGAGGCCAATGACTGTTTTGTATTTTTCTCCTTTAATAATTGTCTAATTCTGATTAGGAAAAGATTATAATATTATTCAAATAGTTAATATGCTGATCGTTTAATGTTCTTAAGTCAATAAATGTCTGTTAACTTTTATCCACTGCATTGAGTAGACGAGTATCTCATTATCTTTACGAATTATATAAGTACCACTTAAGTCTATTATATTCTTTAAAGTTTCAAAAAATTAATAAACTGTAAAAGGTATAAATCGTTTTTTTCTTTAAAGAAACGTTACGTGACTTCAACATTAAACAAACTCGCTTTCTGTATAATCGTACACTTCCCTTAATCTATATTTTCGATCCAGTCGTTAAACTCAGGAACTGTAATAACTTTAATATAAAAAAATCTGTCTTTTACTTTAAAGATTATGAGCTGCTGGCAAAAGAAACAAAAACAAGAAATAAACAAATTTAATTCTCTCTATTCTGAAACACAACAACTTAAATATCTTTCAAAAAGTTTCCACTAGCCTTGATTTACCACGTTGAACGAACAAACATTATTAATTATAGTGAACAAATATTAATTAACAATAATAAACATGCATTGATTCATTTCAGTAAAAGAACAATAATTCACCATGGTAAACAAACATTAATTGATCATAGTAAACAAACATTAATTGATCACGGTGAACAAACATTAATTGATCACAGTAAACAAACATTAATCGAATACAGTAAACAAAGATTAATTCATCACAGTGAACAAATACTAATTCTTTACGGTAAACAAAATTAATTAATTATAGTGAACAAAGATTAATTCATCACTATGAACAAACATTAATTGATCACAGTGAACAAACTTTAATTCATCAGAGTGAACAAACACTAATTGATCACAGTGAACAAACAGTAATATATCACGGTGAGCAAACATTAATTGATCACAGTAAAGAAAGACTAATTGATTACAGTGAACAAAGATTAATTCATCACGGTGAACAAACATTAATTGACCACAGTGAACAAACATTAATTGATTACAGTGAACAAAGATTAATTCATCACGTTGAATAAAAATCAAGTAACTTCAGTGAACAAACATTAATTATTCACAGTGAATAAATCTTAATTCATCATGGTGAACAAACATTAATTCGTCAGAGTAAACAAACACTAATTTATCACGGTGAAGAAACATTAATTGATAACAGTGAACAAAGATTAATTCATCACAGTGAACAAAGATTAATTCATCACGTTGAATAAAAATCAAGTAACTTCAGTGAACAAACATTAATTATTCACAGTGAATAAATCTTAATTCATCATGGTGAACAAACATTAATTCGTCAGAGTAAACAAACACTAATTTATCACGGTGAAGAAACATTAATTGATAACAGTGAACAAACATTAATTGATTACAGTGAACAAAGATTAATTCATCACGTTGAATAAAAATCAAGTAACTTCAGTGAACAAACATTAATTATTCACAGTGAATAAATCTTAATTCATCATGGTGAACAAACATTAATTCGTCAGAGTAAACAAACACTAATTTATCACGGTGAAGAAACATTAATTGATAACAGTGAACAAAGATTAATTCATCACAGTGAACAAACATTAATTCTTCATGGTAAATAAACATTAATTCATCACACTGAACAAAGATTAACTCGTCAGAGTGATCAAACACTAATTTATCACAGTGAACAAACATTAATTTATCACGGTGAACAAACATTAATTCTTTATAGTAAACAAACATTAATTCTTCATGGTAAACAAACATTAATTCATCACGGTAAACAAACATTAATTCATCACGGTGAACAATTCATCATGGTGAATAATTCTTAATTCATCACGGTGGATAATTCTTAATGATTACAGTGAACAAAGATTAATTAATTACAGTAAACAAACATTAATTCTTCATGGTAAACAAACATTATTTCATCACGTTGAACAAACATTAATTGATCTCCTTCCTATATTTTATATTTTTGGAGATGAAATCAAAAGTGAATCACTTTAATCTGAACAAACTGCACACAAACAATGTTCAATACTCTAGATTAGTTCTTTATAAATATATAAATACTTATACCAAACCAATGAAACATGTCGTCCACCAGTTCTTAATAAGTGTTTATTGTATAGTAGTAGTAGATAGTATGAATCGATCGACAAAAACTCCAGATAATTTACATCTCAAAACACCACCCTGTCAAATTCTTAAGTGAAACACTAGCTGTTTAAAGTATTGGTTGCGATGTTTATATATATATATATATCTAATACGCTAGAAAGATAAATTACATATCTGGTTAAACATTTATAAAATTTCAACTACAACAAATGTTTCGTCCACCTTCCAGATTACGTCACTGGGGCTAGACCCTAAACAACTCGGACAAACAAGATTTATTCAGCTTACTTTACTGATATCTGGGTACCCACTTTTGATATTCCAATAACATTATACATGTATAAACGGTCATACAAGTACCTAAACATCTTTTAAACTCAATTCGATCCAACGGAGGGCACGAAATTTTCTAAAGGTAAAATACATATTTCACACGAGTATCAAATAAAAAGTAAACAACAATGTTAAAAGTTATGAATTCATAATGTTTTAACACTCCTATAAATATGTGTAGAACATCAATTATGTACGTCATAAAGTAATATTTAATAAATATATGGACCTAGCATAGACAGATGGTTAGTGCATTTGACTCGTAATCTGAGGGTCACGGGTTTGAATCCCCGTCGCACCAAACGTGCTCACCCTTTCAGCCGTGGGTGGCGTTATAATGTGACGGGCAATCCCACTATTTGTTAGTAAAAGAGTAGCTCAAGAGTTGGCGATGGGTGGTGATGACTAGCTGCCTTCTCTCTAGTCTTACACTACTAAATTAGGGACGACTAGCATAGATAGCCCTCGAATAGCTTTGCTCGAAATTTAAAACAAACAAAGAAACGTTTCTTCCTGTCGCTAATCTGTATGTTTAGAAACGTTTCGATCTGTCGTTACTCTGTATGTTTACAAACGTTTCGTCTTGTCGCTAATCTGTATGTTTACAAACGTTTCGTTCTGTCGTTACTCTGTATGTTTACAAACGTTTCGTCCTGTCGTACACTGTATGCTTACAAACGTTTCATCCTGTCGTTATTCTGATTGTTTACAAGCGTTTCGTTCTGTCGTTTCTCTGTATGTTTACAAACGTGTCGTCCTGTCGCTAATCTGTATGTTTACAAACGTTTCGTCCTGTTGCTAATCTGTATCTTTATAAATGTTTCGTCCTGTCGTTAGTCTGTATGTTTACCAACGTTTCGTCCTTAACAACACTAACAACACACAGACAGATGTTAAATTTGAAATATGAACATGAGTACTTAATTACTATAAATATCGTACAATTACTGAATAACGTACCCAAACTCTGTTTTATGAGACATATTTCCGGAACACAATTGTTTTCTTAATTCATTGGTGAAAACCTAAGAATTTATGGTCTAAAAACAACGACAAGAAAGGTATTAATATGTCAGCTAAAAATGAACGTTACATTCAGTAGCATTACAGTATGAAATCCACACATTTTAATCTCGTACGGAATGTGAAAACACGAGACTGATATAACAGTCTTTGAACAGCTAAGGTTAAACAAAACGTTGTACTTTTTATTAGCTCTTATTGAGCGAGTGGGTCCACAATGTTTCAATTCCTTGTAGTGAACAACGTAGATGATTCATTGTGTAGCTTTATAATAAAAAAGAATCATTCTATTCACACGCTAACACCTCTCATTTTGCAATTATAACACATCTATTAACAACTCTCTTTCAGTAGTTATAACACATTAACACCTCTCATTCAGTAATTATAACACATTTATTAACACCTCTCTTTCAGTAATTATAACACCTATCATTCTGTAGTTATAACACATTTACTAAAACCTCTCTTTCAGTATTTATAACACACTAACATCTCTTATTTATTAACTATAACACACCTACTAACACCTCTAATTCAGTAGTTACAACACACTTACTAAAGCCTCTCTTTCAGTAGTTATAACACATGTACTAACAACTCTAATTCAGTAGTTATAACACACTGACACCTCTCTTTCAGTAGTTATAACACATGTACTAACAACTCTAATTCAGTAGTTATAACACACTGACACCTCTCTTTCAGTAGTTATAACACATGTACTAACAACTCTAATTCAGTAGTTATAACACACTGACACCTCTCTTTCGGTAGTTACGTACACCTAGACATACATTTTCTGTACCAACTATACAAATGTATTTACAAATCTATATTCCGTCAGAATGTCGCTCAGTTCACGTGAATTTACTGTTTCACATTTAAACATCTCGTGTGTTTATGGGTTGCCAACAGAATATCGCTGAACTAAGGAGAGACAACACAGTCCTTAAACTTTATTTACGAAAAAACAAACTTAAGAAATGATCAGGTAAGAAAGTTAAATTTATCAGAATAAGTTAAACTATGTTTGTCTCTTTGCTCGTGAAGTCACAAGCTTTTATGGATATCTTAAATGTCATTTCCTCCCATGAAAAGATGCGCTGTAACATCAAACTTCATTTCCGGTTAATCAGAAGATAAGACACGTAAGGGTTAAACAGCACGTGTAATTAGAAATACAAATCTTTATCTGTACTTAATTTCCTTATAAATGTTGTTGGAATAATGGAAACCGAAGAGTTTAAGAAGAGAGCTTTATATACACTGAAATAATATATTTATCTTCTTGGAGCACGTAAATTACATTGTACAAACAACAAGTGTTTGGGTTCCAATTATTCTGGATAGGGATAAGTTATCAGTCTATGACAAAAAACAGTTTTACTTTTGATACATAAAAAACAACATACATTTATTAAAACTAGTCATATATTGTGTGTTGTTCATCACCAATGTGCATACCATGAAATTTGACTATAACGTATATTTTTGATCTGGTATATATGTATATATATATATTAATATACATATATATTGTTTGTTTTTTTAATTTCACGCAAAGCTACCCTAGGGCTAGCTGCGTCAGT
This sequence comes from Carcinoscorpius rotundicauda, assembly GCA_011833715.1. Lineage (NCBI taxonomy): Eukaryota > Metazoa > Arthropoda > Merostomata > Xiphosura > Limulidae > Carcinoscorpius > Carcinoscorpius rotundicauda. The sequence continues at coordinate 72,337,995 of CM022400.1, forward strand.
TGTCCCTAATTTAGTAGTGTAATACTACAGGGAAGGCAGCTAGTTATCACCACCCACCGCCAACTCTTGGGCTACTCTTTTACCAACGAATAGTGGGATTGACCATCACATTATAACGCTACCCACGGCTGAAAAAGCGAGCATGTTTTGTGAGATGGGGATTCGAACCCGCAACCCTCAAATTACCTGGCCATTACAGGCGAATGAAACGTTTGTAAAGATATAGAGCAGCGATAGGATAAAACGTTTCTAAACATACAAAGTAACGGCAAGACGAAATGTTTGTAAACATACAGAGTAGCGGCAGGACGAAACATCTGTAAAGATACAGTGTAGCGACAAGACGAAACGTTTGTAAACATACAGAGTAGCGGCAGGACGAAACATCTGTAAAGATACAGAGTAGCGACAAGACCAAACGTTTGTAAACATACGTAGTAGCGGCAGGACGAAATATTGGTAAACATACAGAGTAGCGACAAGACGAAACATCTGTAAACATACAGAGTAGCGACAAGACGAAACATCTGTAAACATACAGAGTAGCGACAAGACAAAATACCTGTAAATATGCAAACACACTGACAAACTGAGCTATTGAAGGTATAGTGGACAATTTAAACATGTAAACATCATGTTTACTTTCAGTTTGAATAGTGCATGTTATTTTATTTGAAACCCATTGTACACGATTTTCTATAAATTATAAAATGAAATTCATACTCTGAACTACTCAATTTGCACGGATATTGTTACCAGAGAAAACATTGGCTGTTTATTTACAACAATGGAGGTGAGATTACACAAAGCAGCCACGTGTTTCTAAAGTTCCACAATAATGGAGATTGCTTTTGACATTTTATCTTCTTCCCCATCAACCAGTGAGGTTGCTAGTTGCTAAACTACGCAGTTTTCTTCTCATTTATTTTATTGTCTCTTTTTGTTGTCATTTTTTAACAAATAATAAAACCGGTTTTGAAATCCACAACAACGACTGTAAGCTTCACATTCCTTCTCCTTCTATTTGTGTAAATATTAAAACAACACAAAAGTGGCGACATCTTCATTTTATTTGCATTTCTTAAATTGCAGTGACGTCATTTAGGGTTCACGAAATTATCTATTTTAAAATAACGGTGAGATAAAGCAGAGAACTGTTTTTTCAGTGCTTACAGATACTTCTGTCTTACATCACCTTTTCTTTTGTTTAATCTAGATTTTAACTTAATATTATTTATTTGTTTTAACTTAATATTATTTATTTGTTTTAACTTAATATTATTTATTTGTTTTATTTTAAATGAATTAGTACAATTATAACTATAACTATTATTTAAAATACAATTCTAGTTTTGTTAAAATTACATCAAGTTTTGGTTTGATAGTATCAGTTGTTTAAAGGTTTCGTTTGATAGTATCAGTTGTTTAAATGTTTCGTTTGATAGTATCAGTTGTTTAAATGTTTTGTTTGACGGTATCAGTTGTTTAAATGTTTTGTTTGATAGTATCAGTTGTTTAAAGGTTTCGTTTGATAGTATCAGTTGTTTAAAGGTTTCGTTTGATAGTATCAGTTGTTTAAATGTTTTGTTTGATAGTATCAGTTGTTTAAAGGTTTCGTTTGATAGTATCAGTTGTTTAAATGTTTCGTTTGATAGTATCAGTTGTTTAAAGGTTTCGTTTGATAGTATCAGTTGTTTAAATGTTTCGTTTGATAGTATCAGTTGTTTAAAGGTTTCGTTTGATAGTATCAGTTGTTTAAATGTTTCGTTTGATAGTATCAGTTGTTTAAATGTTTCGTTTGATAGTATCAGTTGTTTAAAGGTTTCGTTTGATAGTATCAGTTGTTTAAAGGTTTCGTTTGATAGTATCAGTTGTTTAAAGGTTTCGTTTGATAGTATCAGTTGTTTAAATGTTTCGTTTGATAGTATCAGTTGTTTAAATGTTTCGTTTGATAGTATCAGTTGTTTAAAGGTTTCGTTTGATAGTATCAGTTGTTTAAAGGTTTCGTTTGATAGTATCAGTTGTTTAAATGTTTCGTTTGATAGTATCAGTTGTTTAAATGTTTCGTTTGATAGTATCAGTTGTTTAAATGTTTCGTTTGATAGTATCAGTTGTTTAAAGGTTTCGTTTGATAGTATCAGTTGTTTAAATGTTTTGTTTGACGGTATCAGTTGTTTAAATGTTTTGTTTGATAGTATCAGTTGTTTAAAGGTTTCGTTTGATAGTATCAGTTGTTTAAAGGTTTCGTTTGATAGTATCAGTTGTTTAAATGTTTTGTTTGATAGTATCAGTTGTTTAAAGGTTTCGTTTGATAGTATCAGTTGTTTAAATGTTTCGTTTGATAGTATCAGTTGTTTAAAGGTTTCGTTTGATAGTATCAGTTGTTTAAATGTTTCGTTTGATAGTATCAGTTGTTTAAAGGTTTCGTTTGATAGTATCAGTTGTTTAAATGTTTCGTTTGATAGTATCAGTTGTTTAAATGTTTCGTTTGATAGTATCAGTTGTTTAAAGGTTTCGTTTGATAGTATCAGTTGTTTAAAGGTTTCGTTTGATAGTATCAGTTGTTTAAAGGTTTCGTTTGATAGTATCAGTTGTTTAAAGGTTTCGTTTGATAGTATCAGTTGTTTAAATGTTTCGTTTGATAGTATCAGTTGTTTAAAGGTTTCGTTTGATAGTATCAGTTGTTTAAAGGTTTCGTTTGATAGTATCAGTTGTTTAAATGTTTCGTTTGATAGTATCAGTTGTTTAAATGTTTCGTTTGATAGTATCAGTTGTTTAAATGTTTCGTTTGATAGTATCAGTTGTTTAAAGGTTTCGTTTGATAGTATCAGTTGTTTAAATGTTTCGTTTGATAGTATCAGTTGTTTAAAGGTTTCGTTTGATAGTATCAGTTGTTTAAATGTTTCGTTTGATAGTATCAGTTGTTTAAATGTTTCGTTTGATAGTATCAGTTGTTTAAAGGTTTCGTTTGATAGTATCAGTTGTTTAAATGTTTTGTTTGACGGTATCAGTTGTTTAAATGTTTCGTTTGATAGTATCAGTTGTTTAAAGGTTTCGTTTGATAGTATCAGTTGTTTAAATGTTTCGTTTGATAGTATCAGTTGTTTAAATGTTTGTTTCGTTTGATATTATCAGTTTTCTAAATGTTTGTTTCGTTTGATATTATCAATTCTCTAAATGTTTGTTTCGTTTGATATTATCAATTCTCTAAATGTTTGTTTCGTTTGATATTATCAATTCTCTAAATGTTTGTTTCGTTTGATATTATCAATTCTCTAAATGTTTGTTTCGTTTGATTATATTAATTTTACTGCATACAAACTGTGAACGAATACAAATTAAACATAAGTTACTTACTGATATTAACGAGTCTTCCTACTCTGTGATTGTTGAAGCTAATTCTAATTATTGATTCGTAGTTAACACTGAAACGTTCCACTGATAGATCAGCGGAAATTTTTCGGACTTAAACAACAACAAAAAATCGTTGTTCGATTCCATGTGGTGGATGAAAAACGAATATCCTATTGTGAAGCGTTGTGTTAAAAGAGCGGGAAAAGCAGTGAGATACGGGGTCGAATAAGAGATTCAAAAGAGAGATTTTGAATTCTCTGTTGGTTTTGTAATTTCCTTTTATTGTTTATTTTCATTGAAAAAGAAAAGACACAGTTGTGAAAGTTGTTATCACTGACTATTTGACCAATCATCTGTTCGTTGTCATTTCGATACGGCATTTAGCACCACGGCTGGTTTCGTTGATCGATGGATTAAAAAAAGACAAAAAAAAGACACTCGTGTCTGGGATGGGACAGGAAGTGTATTTCAAGCGACACCATCGATCACTGAAGCGGTTTCGAAAAATAAAAGTCCCTGGTGGTGGATAGAGTAAACAGCCCAAACAAATGAGATTTTCAAAAAGACAAATAAACAAATTGGTTTCTAAAACAAACAAAACTGATCACAGTTAACTGTGTGTACATTTAAAAAAGCATGGTTATTAAATGAAGAGCTCACGATGGGCTATTTGCTCTGTGCCAAACATGAATATCGAAACCCAGTTTTTAACCCCAAATGTATTGTAGGGGCCAAGAAAACAATCACTATAATTTCTTTTGTTTTCTACTGGCTGGATAATTCTTATAGCTGGATAAATATAGGTAGGACCAATTTCAACACAATGTTTATTTATGAGCAGGTTAACTAAACAAATAATATATGTTCTTGTAGAACAAAAAGAAACTATTTCAAACACCAGTTAGTACTTGAACTACGGAAACAAAAACACTGCACAAATTATTTAGTTATTGTGTCGAAGGACGAAACTACTTCACGTATTACTTAGTTCTTGTGTCGCAGGACGAAACTAATTTACACATTACTTAGTATTGTTCAAGAACGAAACTTATTCATGTATTATTTACTAATAGAAATGTATATTTGAAAATATCTAGCCTGTGTAAATCATCGTATCTCACCATAAATTTATGTGGAAGAACGTGTTTACAATAACAATCATTACTATTGGTAAAGTTTAGGTCGGTATAATTTTAATTTTCTTAACAACAAAAACAAACCATAATATAACTTGTGGTGCCATCTCCAGGAAACAAATGTAAGTAGTAGTGCATATCGATTTTGTGAAAGGTTTTAAGAAGCCGTGTTAGGAACCCGTTTACATTCATTCATTTGGCCACTCGGATCGTGTAGAGTTCTGAATGGCCTCAGCAGCTGCTTAAGAACTATTTTCCAGTTCGTGTTGCGTTCCTACATCTTCACTTTTCCAGTCTTTCTACAGATCAGAACGATGGCAAATTTTTGGTTTCTTTTTCTTTTCCCACTTAACCTCTGGCCAGTGTTCAGTGGAGCGCATGTTCGTCAAAAACCAGCTTCTAAAGAAAAGCCATACGGTAAGTAAGCCCTCAAACCAGCTTCTAAAGAAAAACCATACGGTAAGTAAGCCCTCACACCAGCTTCTAAAGAAAAGTCATGCGGTAAGCCCTCAAACGATTACTGTTTCGTCTGTATCATTTATGACACAGAAAAGTCAAATATTCCTACAATACGTGTCCTTCCTTCTCAGTTTTAATGTTGGTTTTTAATGTCTTAGTTTTAGACTTAGTTTCGTATCGATTTGAGTTGTAGATTAAGTTAACACGACCAAAACGACATATATTTTTATTCGATACAATTATCTCGCACGCTACAAGTCCTTGCCAACAAAGATAGTATGATAAAAACTACGAAACTCTGAAACTGGTAAAAGATAAGTTTTTTAAATTTTCCCCTTCTGCACATTATAATTACAGATTTAAAATTAATCAGGATTAAAAACAAATATATATTTTTTTAAATACTGGATTCTACTTGTGTTTACGATAAAGCTTCCAAGGAGATCTGTTATTTCAAATTAATGACCGGACATCTTCCCGCTGTGGATTTAGATGTTACTTTTATATAGCACACAGAGATGTGAGGAATGTTTTTAGGTATCGCTGGGACCAAACCCGGTTTCGATAGATACTCGGGTCAACCCGCACAGATGTTAGGGCATTGCGCGGACTGGAACCGTTTCATTAGCCCCACAGAACAACTCGTGCCCGGGATAATTTTCCATTTCTCTGTCAATGCCAGACGGCTAAACCACTGTACTTTCCACTTGAAGTGTGCAACATCCAGTAATGAGCTAAAAACTTTCTACACTCAGAGCTGTCATCCTGCTTCACTCTGTAGCCTGCAACAACTTGAAACCACCAATATTCATTGTAAAATACTGTAAACCAATTATCGGGTTGCGGCTATGTTTTATAATCGTGTGGTAGCTGTAAGACATTTTTTTTCATTCAAGGCTCAAAACTTTCGGATAGTTGATTATTGTTTATTCTTCGAAGAAAAGACAGTGCACTATCCGGAAGTGCTCGTGTTTTGGGTCTCGTTCGAAAATATTGCAAATTTTATGGGTGGTCTTGTGTGCTAACTTCTTAACCAGGATTTGTACCTTTATTGTTTCTTTATTTTGAATTTCGTGCAAAGTTACCCGAGGGCTATCTGTGCTAGCCGTTCCTAATTTAGCAGTGTAAGACTAGAGGGAAGACCGCTAGTAATCACTATTCACCGAAAACTCTTGGGCTACTCTATTACCAACAAATAGTGGGATTGACTGTACTTTAAAACGTCCCCACGGCTGAAAGGGTATGCTTAGTGTGACGGGGACTCGAACATGCGATCCTTAGATTATAATTCGAGCGCCCTAACAATTTGGCTATACTGGGTTCTTGAATCATTGTAGATGCGAATCTAATGCTTCCTTTGTGAGCTTTCGTCAAAGTTCCCGATTTATTTGTTCTTTAGTTTGCAGAAGAGTTGCTGACAATCTAGTTCATTCGGTTAAGGAAATATACACGTGAATCTTATGACTAGTATGTGGTTAAAGACAACAGATGTAAAGGTCATGGTGACAGTTGTGGGTGATTCTTCTGGTTAGTATATGGTTGCAGACAACAGATGTATAGGTCATGGTGACAGCTGCAGGTGAATCTTATGGCTAGTATATGGTTAAAGATAACGGACATAGAGGGCATGGTGACAGTTGTGGGTGAATTTTTGGTTGTTATAGGGTTAGATACGACAGATCTATTGTAGAGGAAAACACGGATAAAGTATTTTAATAATTTTAGAGAGAGATATTACATGTACAAGATGTCAATATCTAATAACAACTCCAACCCACTGATAGTTTAGCTTAGTAAATGCGATTCTTAAACAATTCTGATTTTTTTACAGCCGTCTACAATTTTCCACATGTTATGTTACATTCAAGGAAACTTCTTTCTTATTTACTTCATAAACACCAAGTTGTCATTTTCAGGAAGAATTGTACGTCATTTCTTTAGTAAACAGCGATATATTACACAATCTGCCATTTCACGGCCAGCATGAGCAAACATGGAAGGCACTTGTTAACAACACTCACTGGATAGTAATGCTGAATAAAGTGTTCACTGAATCATTTTTGTTGTTAATAACGACACTTACAAATAAACAAAGCTTCGATTCACTTATATTTGTGGGTTTTCTGTGCTTTTACCAATAAACGATTCTTATTACAGAACTAAATTTGATTTCTCCACATTCCTGGTAAATGTACCTGTAATTAATTTTGTTGATCAAATAAAAACAAGTGAAAAAAAAAACTGATCTGGCAAATATTTCACCTTCATTTCGGGCCACAACTATTCGGTTTCCCCGCAATGCTTTTCTGACACTCAGTTTGACTTCGTCAAGTATTTGTAGATGGGATAACAATTCGTGTTGTTATCTCTTCACCACCTGTTCATACAACACTAACTGACCACTTTGTTCTTTCAAATCCACACAATAGACAACCCGCAATCTTCTCCCAACAGGGATTGAAACACTAATTTTAGCATAATTAGTCCTCAATATTCTCATTGAGACATCTGAGGGTCAGATAACTAGACACATAAGTGAGCAAGTGAAAGGGCTGACAAACATATACATCGATGGTTCGGCTATTTTTATGCGCAAAGCTACAAAATAGGCTACTAGCGCCCTGCTCTCCACTAATATCCGACCCCGATTTTTAGCCTCTTACGATTGATCATTATTTTAAGAAGCTCTGTTTCTTTTACATTTCGACTAATTCTGTTCGTTCAAATAGACCTCTTAACTTCTATCACTAACTTAAGTTTCACCACCGACAGGTAGTTTAAGTTTTTTCAGTAATTAACGTTCACAGCTTGTTGGTCAGTCCCACTTCGTGTTACAACCGTCACAGTGAAGTTAACTCACGATTTTTTAAGGTCATCGACCAATAATAATTATTTTAACTTCAACTTTTTAAACAATCGTTGAAACTACATCAAAGGCTTGTTTGTCTAAGTGCAATGTATTAACATAAAAAAAAACTCTTAGAACTTTTTATTTTCCTCAAATTCCTCCGCTGATGTTTTACAAAGATACTTTAAAGGCAATACGAATGCCTTTTAAGGCGTCAACTCGTAATCTGAGGGTCGCGGATTCGCATCCCCGTCGCGCCAAACTTGCTCGGCATTTCAGCTGTGGGGCCGTTATAATGTGACGGTCAATCCCACTATTCGTTGGTAAAAGTGTAGCCCAAGAGTTGGCGGTGGGTGGTGATGACTAGCTGCCTTCCCTCTAGTCTCACACTACTAAATTATGGATGGCTAGCGCAGATAGCCCTGGAGTAGCTTTGTGCGAAATTTCAAAACGAAAGTTGGCGGATTAATACACGAATTGTTTACCAGTTAGAAGAATAAACAGTTCAGATTAAAAGTTTGTCATAAAATGAAAATTTTCTACCTTCTTCTGTCAGTAAAAGGAAACTAATGTTGTTGTTTGTCGTTTTGTGCAAAATAAAGAGAAAAATGTCACCATTTTGTTCTGCTGAAAGTAAACCTTATCCAGTGCAGATCTAACGTTATTTAATTAATCATTTTAGCGAGTTAGATACACCGAGTGAAGAGAAAGAAACGCCCCTGTTGTCTGCGGTAGTTTGAAGAACTAGTCCACTTGTATCAAAATCAGTTATAAGGATTATTTAGAAATGTTTGGAACATAAAGGACTGAGTGGGTTTAGCAGCCACAACAGAGAACTATGGGGTTTAGTCGTACCCATCCATAATTTAATCATAGAAAGTTTAAAAGTCGTGATGACGGCTACTCTTATAACACCCCTACCCTAGTTGAAGGTGTTTAACGTGTTTAGAAGCATATAGTGGATCGAACCCCGAACTTTCCAATTTGCAGACTAGTAATATAGTAAACAAAAGATTTTCTATCTATGCTTTCACGTCGTTTTTTACATATCTACATATATTATCTGTGTTACATGTTATCTATTTTGTAGCATGTATTATCTGTGCTACAACATGTTATCTATTTTGCAGCATGTGTTATCTGTGTTACAGCATGTTTTCTATTTTGCAGCATGTATTATCTGTGTTACAGCACGTATATATATATTATCTGTGTTAAAGCATGTGTTATCTGTGTTACAGCATGTATTATCTATGTTGCAGCATGTGTTATCTGTGTTACAGCATGTTTTCTATTTTGCAGCATGTGTTATCTGTGTTACAGCATGTTATCTATGTTGCAGCATGTATTATCTGTGTTACAGCATGCATTATCTGTGTTACAGCATGTTATCTATGTTCCAGCATGTATTATCTATGTTACATCACGTTAAAAAGAATTTCTAACAAGTCATCAACTTAAACTTAAGACATTTGATTTAATCTTTTATTTTCACTTCTGACACTTAGGTTCATCCCATACTAGAAGAATGAGACATTTATAAGACTCAGGTTCATTCTTTACCAGAAAAATGATACCGCATTTATAAGATTCAGGTTCATTCTATACTAAAAGAATGATCCCAGATTTATAAGGCTCAGGTTCATTCTGTGGTAGAAGAATGATCCCAGATTTATAAGACTCAGGTTCATTCTATACTAGGAGAATGATTTCAGATTTATATGACCCAGGTTCATTCTATACTAGGAGAATGATCCCAGATTTATAAGACTCAGGTTCATTCTGTGGTAGAAGAATGATCCCAGATTTATAAGGCTCAGGTTCATTCTGTACTAGAAAAATGATCCCAGATTTATAAGACTCAGATTCATTCTTTACCAGAAAAATGATCCCAGATTTATAAGACTCAGATTCATTCTTTACCAGAAAAATGATCCCAGATTTATAAGACTCAGATTCATTCTATACTAAAAGAGTGATCCCAGATTTATAAGAGTCAAGTTCATTCTGTACTAGAAAAATGATCCCAGATTTATAAGACTCAGATTCATTCTATATTAGGAGAATGATTCCAGATTTATATGACTCAGGTTAATTCTGTACTAAAAGAATGATCCCAGATTTATATGACTCAGATTCATTCTATACTAAAAGAATGATCCCACATTTATAAGACTCAGGTTAATTCTGTCATAGTTTATATGGTTCTTTGTATTTTAAGTAAGTCGACCTAGCAGTCCAAGTCGTAATAGCTGAAGAGAGTTTACTCTCATAACAGGTGTAATGTAATATTGTACCTTGCACGCTTTTAGTAGTGACTATGGCAAATATTCATCCAAAACTAGTTCATCAGATCCATTTCAGCAAACGTTTGATGAGAAATAAATACATTCTTCAAACAGTTGTATCGTGTTTATTATAAAACGGTACAGTTGTATTGTGTTTATCATAGTGCACAATAGTTGTGTCCAGTGTATTATAGAACACAATAATTGTATCGTTTTCATTATAGAATACAACAGTTGTATGGTGTTTATTATAGAACGCAACAGTTGTATCGTGTTTATTATAAAACGCTACAGTTGTATTGTGTTTATCATAGTGCACAATAGTTGTGTCCAGTGTATTATAGAACACAATAGTTGTATCGTTTTCATTATAGAATACAACAGTTGTATGGTGTTTATTACAGAACGCAACAGTTGTATCGTATATATTATAGAACGCAACAGTTGTATCGTGTTTATTATAGAACATAACAGTTGTATTTATTATAGAACACAACAGTTGTATCGTGTTTATTATAGAACACAACAGTTGTATCATGTTTATTATAGAATTCAACAGTTGTATCGAGTTTATTATAGAACACAACAGTTGTATCATGTTTAATACATGTGTTAAGTTATAAACTCAGTAGTTCACATAATCTGTAACAATGATATTGAAATATTATATCTATCAGGTCATCCTTATATCTATGATAGATTGATATAACATAACTTTACGCTATGATGGTCATGTTATGTATATACGACATTTTTACGTTATGTATTTAAATGCATAACCATTTAATTGGGTTAAAAATAACGATTTCTCTTCCTTCTTTATTATTTTAATAAATACTCTGATATAATAAACTACATAAAATAAAGTATCTTCATCAACAGACACGGTTTTATGTAAAATTATCCAACCATTAGCTAGGTATATATGCTACACATTGGTTAGATCCTAACGTGTTAAAAAACTCTCACAGGGGTAGTTTTAATGACTTCTTTCAAATCTTGAACGTGTCTCACAGGGGTAATTATAAAGTAGAAAGTTATGTTTTTATCCTACTTGGTCTTGTAAAAATTAATTTTTGACGTATTACTTGGTTTACGGCCAAAATTTATATTGCAGGCAAGCTGTATCCAACTTATCAAATACAGTATTCTAATCTTTATAATTAAACAAGTAGTTCACAGTGACACAGCGGTATGTTTGTGGACTTACAACGCTAGAATCTGGACTTCAATACCCGTGCTGGACAGCCCAATGTGCTTAACTTTCAAACGTCAACATTACACGTGTAAAACTGACGTATTTAATCAACTATCTTTAATCCGATTTTCTTCCAGTTTAGTTCGAAGTGCATATCTTAATCCAATCGAAAGTTTTTGTTTGTTTTGGTGAAAAGTTGAAAATATGGGATTTTGAGGTTCCTACAGAAAGCAGTTAATCGGTCTCCATAAAGACGGTACATGTAACAATGTGACAAGATTTTTAACCAGATTTGTCTCTAGTTTCGTATCGTTGAAGGAGAGACAAGAGAAAAGCTATTTTTGGTAACCACATAAATAATTTTGGCATGCAACACAACACAGTTTTATGACAACTTGTAAAAGGCCCTAACCTCCTTAGATTTAAGATTTTTAGTATTTGTCCAGTGAAAAGCCATTCCTTCATAACAGCTGGTTTGAAAGATGTAGTCCTACTAAATAGTGGAATTTCTGTATGCTAAACCTATATATCAATCAGTAAATGTAAGTTACAAACGTCGTTACTAGAATCATACAAACAGTTCTTTATGTCTAGATGTTCCTTACTGTTATAAACGATTTCTCATCCATTCAAAAAAATGAAAGAGTTTGAAATATCGTTGGTTTCCTATACTTTCAATACACTCTATAATATATGAAAGAGAATAAACACTATTTCTTAGCGAGATATTTTACACCTGACCTAGATTATATTTTTATTTTCAATTTTTGTATTTCTATTTTTGACATCTTTATCTCTGTTTTTCAATACTTTTCACCCCATGTTTAACCCCTGTTTTCCATACTTTTAACTACATGTGTAACCCTGTTTATCAGCACTTTTCGTCTCATGTTTAACCTAGTTTATCAGTACGTTGTGGACCACACGTTTAACCATATTTTTCGCATTTTTTACCACATATTTAACCCTGTTTTTCAGTACTTTTTTGACCAGATGTTTAATCCTATTTTCAGTACTTTTTTGACCAGATGTTAAACCATGTTTTTCAGTTCTTTTTCACAACGTATTTGGTGGCTTCATGCGTATTAATATGGTCTTCCAACTTTTGGTTTAGACTTTGCCAAAGGTTTTCGGTGGGTATTTTGAATACGGTAACATTTCCACAAATATTACGTGATTTATTTGCTCACGAGCGAATATTTGTTTTCATTTGTCCGTATGAAAAAATAACGCCTAAGTTTTGTGTATTAAATTGGTAAAACCCATGGTCATGATTACACGTAACAATATTTGACATGTTCTAATGTTGTTTCCATTTTCACACTCCTAAGGTGTTATTTTCCAGTGTTGAAAACTGCACACTGATAAGATAAGACTCACTCGACCATTACTAATAAAAATCTGAAAGCATAAGAATAAAGGATAATATTTATAAGTTCGAGTTCTAATACAAATCTATATTTTCTTTCACTCTGACCTCTCAGTAGATGTTGATGAAACATACAAAATACGTGGTTTACGGATGGATAGATGGCTTCCGGTAAGGCTCCCTGAAACGGACTTTTATCGTCGCTTTAGCAGGTACAGTCATGTGTAAAAGTTAGGACATCCTATGAAAGTCTGTGTATTTTTTAGCATTTTTGGATATATAGATATTCAATCTTAATTTTAACAATACTGATATATTATAGGAATATAACTTAATAATTAAAACTGAAGAAAAGACTTTTCAAGATCTTCTGTAAATGTAATTCTACAAATATGCATATTTTAACTGAAGGAAAAGTTGGGATACCCCACATTTATTCCCACTTAAAATGGCTGAACCCACACACAGGTGTATCACACCAGGTGCACATGATTAGAAGATCGTTACTCAGCATTGTGAATGAGACATTTAGTTCGGTGTGCTCCTGACTGTTGAAGTGAAAGTGAGCACCATGGTGAGAGCAAAAGAGCTGTGAGGCCTTCAGAAAGAAAATTGTAGCAGCTTATGAGTCTGGCAAGGGATTTAAAAATAACCCAAAAGAGTTTGAAATCAGCTATTCCACTGTCCAGAAAATAGTCAACAAGTGGAGGGCTTTCAAAACAACTGCCAACATGCCGAGGTCTGATCGTCCAAGCAAGTTCACCCCGAGAGCAGACCGCAAGATGCTAAACTAGGTCTCCAAACATCCTAACATGTCATCACTGGACCTACAGCAGGCTCTGACCACTGTTGATGTAAAAGTGCAAGCCTCTACAATCAGAAAGAGACTGCACAAGTTTAACTTGCATGGGAGGTGTGTAAGGAGGAAACCATTGCTCTCCAAGAGAAACATCAAGGCCAGACTGAAGTTTGCCAGAGAGAAGACCAGGACTTCTGAAATAATGAGTCCAAAATTGAATTATCTGAACACCAGAACAGAGAACATGTTTGGCATAAACCAAATACAGCATTCCAGGAAAAGAACCTTATAACAACTGTGAATCATGAAGGTGGAAGTGTCATGGTTTGGGGCTGCTTTGCTGCAGCAGGACCTGGACAGCTCACAATCATAGAAACCACCATGAATTCTACTGTGTATCAGAGAGTGCTTGAGGATCATGTGAGACCACCTGTACGAAAATTAAAGCTGAAGCGGAACTAGACCCTGCAAAACGATAATGACCCACAACATACCAGTAAATCCACCAAAGACTGGTTGAAAACTAAGAAATGGTGAGTCCTGGAATGGCCGAGTCAACGCCCAGATTCTAATCCCATTGAGATGCTGTGGGGTGACTTGAAACGGGCTGTACATGCAAGAAATCCCTCAAAACATCTCACAGCTGAAAGACTTCTGTATTGAGGAGTGGGGCAGACTTTCTTCAGACCGATGTCAGAAACTGGCAGATGGCTACGAGAAACGCCTCACTGCAGTTATTTCCGCCAAAGGGGGTAACACTAGCTATTAGAGGGTAGGGTCTCCTGACTTTTTCAGATAGAATATGCATTTTTGTGGAATTACATTTACAGAAGATGTTGAAAAGTGTTTTGTTCAATTTTAATTGTTTAGTTATATTCCTATAATCTCTCAGTACTGTTAAAATTGAGATTTAATATATATATATCCAATAATGTTATAAAAATACACAGGCTTTCATAGGGTGTCCTAACTGAACCTACACTTGTATTTACATGGTGAACACTGAACCCACACTTGAATGTACATGGTATACACTGGACATACTCTTGTATGTACATGTCGTCGTTATTGTTGTTTTTTTAATTAAGCACAAAGCTACACAATGGGCTATCTGTGCTCTGCCCACCACGGGTATCGAAACCCGGATTTTAGCGTGTAAGTCCGCAGACATACCGCTGAGCCACTGGGGGGCAAGGTACATGTCATAAACTTGAACTATAATTGAATGTGTATGGTAAACACTTTACCTGCTATTGCATGTACATGGTAAATATTTGACCTATATTAGTATGTATGTGGTAGAGACTGGTTACATTTCAAAAACAGAAAACGAAGAATTGTGTTGCGGGGAGACACACGACTCTAATATCTATGATATTTGTTTTCTATTTTTGAAACGTGATCGGTCTCTAGTTTTATTGCTGAATCCGATTAGAAAGAACAAATACTGAGTTTCTAAGAACACAGATATCTGCATGTTTGAGCACATGCTTGGATGCACATGTAATGTTTTATTGATGACCGTCATAGGTGTAGATAGGTTCTGCTGCATTAGAACTTCAATGAGGTGTGATCAGAAAAGTAGTTATGAAAAAACTGTGGCTCTGACGTCACTCTTTACGATCCCTAATCGCCATGCAGGTTAGAGCACCCGGTTATATTATAAAAAGTTCTGTATAAAGATTAAAGTAAAAACCTTTAAATTTATGACAGATCTTAATCTAATACCAGTACTAGAAATATTGTCAGAAACATTAAATTAATTACAGATTTTAATATAATTCCAGTACTAGAAATATTGTCAGAAATTTTAAATTTATTAATTAAAGTTTTAATACCCATACCAGCCATCTGAGAATACAAAGTTTGTAAGATATGCCCTTCTTTAA
The DNA here is from genome assembly GCA_011833715.1 of Carcinoscorpius rotundicauda. NCBI lineage: Eukaryota > Metazoa > Arthropoda > Merostomata > Xiphosura > Limulidae > Carcinoscorpius > Carcinoscorpius rotundicauda. The sequence goes on from CM022400.1 coordinate 72,353,335, forward strand.
GATTCAACCAGGAAACATGGACTCGTGAAATATTTTTGGACACGTTAATTAAATGAAAAACAAGGAACATAGTTTGAAATTTGATAATAAAACTAGTAATATTTAACATTAATTATACGACTTAAATGTGATGTCATTAAACTTAAAAACAAAATTATTCAGGTGCTTTTCAAATAACAGCTTTTGAGTAAAATGAACAAAATCTGTTTCATGTCCTCAAAACGCGTATATAAAAACAATCACTCATGATTTCATTAGAAGTAGATGAAACACCTCATGGTTCTCATTACGTAATTATGCTTGCGTTTCCTCCTGACATGAACAAAATGGGTTCTCTGAGACAATTCATCAAACGCATGCGAGTTATTGCATTTGTTCTCTCACTCAGTTATTGTTCTCTTTTGTCACACATAAATGTTTTCCTACCTTATGTAAACGCGAAAATACTTGAACGTGTACAGGAAGATGCTTGTGTATATACAGGAATGTATTTGCGGAAGAACATGATGAAACTTCCGCAAGTATATCTTCAAGATAATTAAACACACATTTAAGTAGGTACTTCCGCATTTACAGGAAAGCATTACGGGTAGAATAAGAAAATACTTCCACATATACAGGAAGATACTTCCGGATAAATATACATCCGCTTACTCGATGTGTTTCTAATTAAGCTTTTGAAATCCCACTTGGAAAATTCAAACTTAACCTTTCTCTTACCATTACAAAAAACGTGCATTATGACAGAAAAAGGCAAGTTGTCAGTTCAAATGAAGATTTTTTAGCTACTAAATTGGTTGATTTAGCAGGCTATAAAATGAAATCTAACATGGCATCTCTACAAAAAGTTTCTTGAGTATTTAACTAATCATATATGATATACGGCGAAAAACATTAGGATTATAGATAATCGTATATAATATATATCTTACTTACTAAGATTCGAGATAATTGCATATAATATATAACTTAGTTACCAAGATTAGATATCACTTTATCACTGAAACCTAATCTAAACCAACACAGCCATCTTATAACACTAAAAACTGGGTTTCGATACCGTGGAGGGGAGGGCACAAATAGACCATTGTGTATCTTTGTGCTAAAACACAAAACAATAGGTTCCATTATAATTCACAAACATTTATATGTATAATATAAAGATGTGTGAATTATCAACAGGAAATTTATGTGTAAATCGGTTCAACTAACTTGAGTTATCTTAAAGAGAAACAGCCACTGGGAACTGGGTTTAATTATCTCCTCTTTGGGGAAATCTCCCCGTTCCCACTTACGTAAAACAAATAAATAAATATCAAAGATTGGGAGTGAAAAAGAACGCTTTTTGAAGGAGCTCAGATTCATCTTTGTCGTTATACGGTTTCAGTAAGTGGCTCCAAATAGGAAGTGTTGGTGCACTACCTGTGAGAGTCTTACCAGCGAGTGGGTATGTATGGGATTTGACATAACTCGTCTCTTAATAAGATTCTTTGCAATAAACCCAACAGATAAGACTAAAACAGTTCTTTACAGAGGCACTTGCAAGGAAACGAAGCCGAACGTTAAGAACAAAGCCTCGAACTAAGACTAAAACAATTACAACTTCCTTCTTGTTGGATTTTTTCAGTAATGTTCTTTTTACAGCGAATGTAATTTTTATTCATTAGCTTAAGTAGACCATAACGGTTGACAATTATAAAGTACAAGCATTGATAACAGTGTTCACTTCAGTTTTGGAAAATTAGTTTCCTGCTACCGAGGGTAAATAATCTCAAACCATGGTACTTTGAGAATTGTTATACTGTGATAAGCAAAATACCAGATAAAACACACGTTATATTGAGAAAAAAAACATCCAACAAACACATAAAGTAAAACAGAAGAAAATAACTCTAGCTTTATTTAAATATAGTTTATACATAAGTTAATTATCTAGCCAGTCCATCCATCCATACTGTCCTCCATCTCTTCGGTATTAGGGATTACTGTTCAATCCAGTAGTCATGTGGCTTCCACCTGTTTCAACAGTGAGGAAACGTTTCTTTTGATTAACTGGAGATCTATTTAGTTCCATTTTGTCTAGTCTCCACTACTTCTTTAACAATAGTTTAATAACTTAACGACGTTTATCTTATGTTGGACAGGAATATTTAAGTTAATCTATCACAAGTACCCGTCCCCAGTGACAAGAATATTTAAGTTAATCTATCACAAGTACCAGTACCCAGTGACAGGAATATTTAAGTTAATCTATCACAAGTACCCGTCCCCAGTGACAAGAATATTTAAGTTAATCTAACATAAGTACCCGTCCTCAGTGACAGGAATATTTAAGTTAATCTAACACAAGTACCCGTCCCCAGTAACAGAAATATTTAAGTTAATATAACACAAGTACCCGTCCCCAGTGACAGGAATATTTAAATTTGTCTAACATAAGTACCCGTCCCCGATGACAGGAATATTTAAGTTAATCTAACACAAGTACCCGTCCCCAGTGACAGGAATATTTAAGTTTATCTAACAATGATGAGTACCCATCCCCAGCGACATAAGTTAAAGCTAATCTAACATGAGTACCCATCCCCAGTAAAATAAGTTTAAGCTAATTTAACATAAACATTCATTCCCAGTGACATAAGTTTAAATTAATCTAACAGAAGTGCCCGTCCCCAGTGACAGAAATTGTTGAAGTTAATGTAACAATTTAAACTATTTGAGGAACTCTGTAAAAGCTAATTGGTTTTCGTTTCATTCAAAGTTCTGATCAACTTTAATCGCTATAAGTAATTATTTCAGTCATACCAAGAACAACCCAACAATAACATACGATAAATATGTTTTTATTTACATGACTCAGTGTAAATAATTCCTGAACAATATCCTGCTGGTGAAATAACATTTAACATTAATATTATTCATGTCTGTTCTACTGTCATTTTACAAATGAATGTTGAGCTTTGAGCTTTTCAAACGGAAGACAGGCGAACGTACGCCTGTATATAATTTATAATTATAATGTATATAGTTTGTAAGGTTATTTTACGTTTTATTCTGGTCAGTTAAGTATTTGTTCACAAATACAATTAATATAATCATAAGACTGTTGGAATGAAATAATTTAAAACTTGTTATAGACAGATGAACCTACACAGATAGATGTAAGTAACCAATGAACGTACACAGATAGATGTAAGTAACCAATGAACCTACACAGATAGATGTAAGTAACCAATGAACCTACACAGATAGATGTAAGTAACCAATGAACGTACACAGATAGATGTAAGTAACCAATGAACGTACACAGATAGATGTAAGTAACCAATGAACGTACACAGATAATGTAAGTAACCAATGAACGTACACAGATAGATGTAAGTAACCAATGAACGTACACAGATAGATGTAAGTAACCAAATTCGAGTCTCAGATTGAAAAGTACAAAAGGTAGTTGTTATACCTAACAGTTACTCTTTACATTTATAACATACATGCATATATTTACTTTAACTATGTTGTTCTATTGGCTGAATATGAAGTATGGATACTGTTCAATATAACTTGAAATAAAACGCATCTATATCTAATACCTGGCCGTTAAGCCCAGTAAATCTATGTTTACTTCCTTTAGTGATATGTTTAGACCAGATATACAAGTTCTGATTCTGTTTTTTTAAAGAGTTCACAAAGGTAGAAAACTTGCTAACACGTACGAAGGAAACATCTGTCAAAGCAATATATTAAACATATGAAACCTACCCCAGGTTATGACTATTTCACGTGTAATTAGGAAACGAAATACAGTGGAAGCCAAAGCCGGTTACAAATCGTATGGATGAAAAGTTAGTGGAAGTTATACAAGCTTCCTCAAGTTGAACTGTAATTCTTCCAATTAAGGGTCTTTTCACCAATCTGTTCTAATTAGAACACGTATTACTTGGCAGCTTTGATTTCTGTTCGAGATCTAGAATTTAGTTTAATATATGTTGTTATAGCAACCAGTATTCTTGTTTTCTGGGAAACTACCACTGTCGATACGAATTATGGCGTTTGTGACATATTATGTTTAGCATAAAACTAACAATGGTCATCTCTAACCGTTGTTTTTTTTTGTTTTGTTTTTAATTTTCTCTCAAAGCTATTTCTCCAAGCCCGTTCCCTTGGCTGTGGTTTCGCTAAATGCCTACTTGAACAAATGGTTGGTTAATTGGTTACTTTTGAATTTCGCGCAAGCTACTCGAGGGCTATCTGCGCTAGCCGTCCCTAACTTTTTAACAGTGTAAGACTAGAGGGAAGGCAGATAGTCATCACCACCTACCGCCACCTCTTGGATTACTCTTTTACTAACGAATATTGGGATTGACCGTCACATTATAACGCCCCCATTGCTAAAAAGGAGAGCACGTTTGGTGCGACCGGGATTGGAACCCGCAACCTTCAGATTACGACTCGAACGCCTTAACACACTTGACCATGCCGGGCCTCTAATTTGGAACTGACACTTGAGATAGAAGGCAGTTAATCGACAGCAACCATGGTCAAATAAAGTTCCACAAAATACTGGAATTTGACCTTTGTTCCGTAGCTTTCAAGAACATGTCAGATAAACACTTAGGGCATATTTTTATGTCTCAAAAAATAACAGAGTATTAATTTTATACATTGGCCCAAAGTTTCTGGTAAACGATTCCCACCCTGTTGCAAAGAATGAATTTTTATAAATCGTTACGCATTTATCTGGTAAACGTTTCACACCCTGCTGCTATGAATGGATTTTTATAGTTCGTTATACATCTATATGGTAAACGTTTCACACCCTGCTGCTAAGAATGGATTTTTATAGTTCGTTACACATTTAGCTGGTAAATATTTTATACCGTAACCTGATTTTTTTAGGTGATTAAACTTTATAGGAGTTTTCTCATAAAAATAAAAACAGTAAATGAACAGCACCGAACGATCAATCTTAGAAGTTAATTATCATTTTTAAAGAATCCACACTTTAAACGATGAGAGTTTTTGAGTATCGTCTGGATTGGAACCCGAGTTACCAGCTTTGAAATCCACAACACTAAAACAGGTACAGTCTCTATCCTGTAGATAACATTGTGTTGTGTGAGAAAACTTCAGTACTTAGACGTTGCACAAACAAGTTCGAATCTGAAATGTTCTATCCTCTTATTATATTGAAATTAATTCAAAAACCAAATTTGAAGAAATAATGACCTATATTTAAAGACTATCAAACTTTTTAATATCGAAGAAACCACAGATCCACTTTTCTTGGACTATACTTCAACGTTGAAAGCTACTCCAACTTCCTTATATTAACGTCACAACATCGGCAGCTCCTTTACTTTTCTTAAAGTTACAAGTGACAGTTAACCCACTTTTCTTAAAGTTACAAGTGACAGTTAACCCACTTTACTTGAAGTTACAACAGTGACAGTTAACCTACTTTACTTGAAGTTACAACAGTGACAGTTAACCCACTTTACTTGAAGTTACAACAGTGACAGTTAACCCACTTTACTTGAAGTTGCAACAGTGATAGTTACCTCAGTTGTTGTTTTTTCCAGAAACACAATCTAGCGCACATTAAAGTGAAAACGACCTAACATAATGTGAACACAATCTAAAATAGAATAAAGTGAAAACAATAAGACACAGAATAAAGTGATCACAATAAGACATAGAATAAAGTGACCACAATCTAACACAGAAAAAATGAACACGACCTAACATACAATCAAGTGAATACAATCCATCATAGAATAAAGTGACCACAATCTAACATAAAATAAAGTGAACACAGTCTAACATAAAATAAAGTGAACACAAACTAACATTGGATAAAGTAAAGCAACCTAACATGAATAAGAGTGAACAAAACATAACATATAGTAATGTGAACATAATCTGACATAGAATGAAGTAAACACGACCTAAAATTCAATAAAGTGACCACAATCTAACATACATTAAACTGAACACAATCTGACATAGAATAAAGTTACCACAATTTAACATAGAATAAGGAGAACACAAACTAACACTGAATAAACTATACACAATATAACATTAGAGTGAACACAAAGTAATATACAATCAAGTGAACACAATCAATCATAAAATAAAGTGAACACAATACAACATAGAATAAAGTGAACACAATCTAACATAAAATAAAGTGAACACAAACTAACATAAAATAAAATGAACACAAACTAACCTAGAATAAAGTGAACACAAACTAACATTGAATAAACTATACACAATATAACATTAGAGTGAACATAAAGTAACATACAATCAAGTGAACACAATCTAACAGAATAAAATGATCACAATCTAACATAGAATAAAGTTAACACAAACTAACATAGAATAAAGTTAACACAACCTAACATAGAATAAAGTGAACACAATCTAACATAGAATAAAGTGAATACAATCTAACAGAATAAAATGAACACAAACTAATATAAAATAAAGTGAACACAATCTAACATAAAATAAAATGAACATAAACTAACATAGAATAAAATAATCATAATCTAAGAGAAAATAAAGTGAACACAAACTAACATGGAATAAAATAAACACAAACTAACATAGAATAAAGTGACCATAATTTACGAGAGAATAAAGCGAACACAAACTAAGACAAAATAAAGTGACCACAAACTAACATAGAATATAGTGACCATAATCTAAGAGAGAATGAAATGAACACCACCTAACAAAAAAAAAGTGAACACCAACTAACCTAGAATAGAGTGAACAAAAATTAACACAGAATAAAGTGACTACGACCTAACAAACAATACAGCAAATACAACTAAACACAATAAAGTGAAAACGATATAGCAAAGAATAGTCACCATAACGTCACACAGAATAAAGTTAACACAATCTAAACATACATTAAAGTGACGACATTCAGTCCACTAGTTAGTAATGATTCTTGTTGACTACATTCAGTCCACTAGTTAGTAATGATTGTTGTTGACTACATTCAGTCAACTAATTAGTAATGATTGTTGTTGACTACATTCAGTCCACTAGTTAGTAATGATTGTTGTTGACTACATTCAGTTCACTAGTTAGTAATGATTGTTGTTGACTACATTCAGTTCACTAGATAGTAATGATTGTTGTTGACTACATTCAGTTAACTATATAGTAATGATTGTTGTTGACTACATTCAGTCCAGTATTTAGTAATGATTGTTGTTGACTACATTCAGTCAACTAATTAGCAATGATTGTTGTTGACTACATTCAGTTAACTAGTTAGTAATGATTGTTGTTGACTACATTCAGTCCACTAGTTAGTAATGATTGTTGTTGACTACATTCAGTCAACTAATTAGTAATGATTGTTGTTGACTACATTCAGTCCACTAGTTAGTAATGATTGTTGTTGACTACATTCAGTTCACTAGTTAGTAATGATTGTTGTTGACTACATTCAGTTCACTAGATAGTAATGATTGTTGTTGACTACATTCAGTCCAGTATTTAGTAATGATTGTTGTTGACTACATTCAGTCAACTAATTAGTAATGATTGTTGTTGACTACATTCAGTTAACTAGTTAGTAATGATTGTTGTTGACTACATTCAGTTCACTAGATAGTAATGATTGTTGTTGACTACATTCAGTCCACTAGTTAGTAATGATTGTTGTTGACTACATTCAGTCAACTAATTAGTAATGATTGTTGTTGACTACATTCAGTCCACTAGTTAGTAATGATTGTTGTTGACTACATTCAGTTCACTAGTTAGTAATGATTGTTGTTGACTACATTCAGTTCACTAGATAGTAATGATTGTTGTTGACTACATTCAATCCAGTATTTAGTAATGATTGTTGTTGACTACATTCAGTCAACTAATTAGTAATGATTGTTGTTGACTACATTCAGTTAACTAGTTAGTAATGATTGTTGTTGACTACATTCAGTTCACTAGATAGTAATGATTGTTGTTGACTACATTCAGTCCACTAGTTAGTAATGATTGTTGTTGACTACATTCAGTCCACTAGTTAGTAATGATTGTTGTTGACTACATTCAGTTCACTAGATAGTAATGATTGTTGTTGACTACATTCAGTCCACTAGTTAGTAATGATTGTTGTTGACTACATTCAGTCCACTAGTTAGTAATGATTGTTGTTGACTACATTCAGTCCACTAGTTAGTAATGATTGTTGTTGACTACATTCAGTTCACTAGTTAGTAATGATTGTTGTTGACTACATTCAGTCCACTAGTTAGTAATGATTGTTGTTGACTACACTCAGACCACTAGTTAGTAATGATTGTTGTTGACTACATTCAGTCCACTAGTTAGTAATGATTGTTGTTGACTACATTCAGTCCACTAGATAGTAGTGATTGTTGTTGACTACATTCAGTCCAGTATTTAGTGATGATTATTGTTGACTACATTCAGTTAACTAGTCAGTAATGATTGTTGTTGACTACATTCAGTCCACTAGTTAGTAATGATTGTTGTTGACTACATTCAGTCCACTAGTTAGTAATCATTGTTGTTGACTACATTCAGTCCACTAGTTGGTAATGATTGTTGTTGACCGCATTCAGTCAACTAATTAGTAATGATTGTTGTTGACTGCATTCAGTTCACTAGATAGTAATGATTGTTGTTGACTACATTCAGTCCACTAGTTAGTAATGATTGTTGTTGACTACATTCAGTCCACTAGTTAGTAATGATTGTTGTTGACTACATTCAGTCCACTAGTTAGTAATGATTGTTGTTGACTACATTCAGTCCACTAGTTAGTAATGATTGTTGTTGACTACATTCAGTCCACTAGTTAGTAATGATTGTTGTTGACTACATTCAGTTCACTAGTTAGTAATGATTGTTGTTGATTACATTCAGTTCACTAGATAGTAATGATTGTTGTTGACTACATTCAGTCCAGTATTTAGTAATGATTGTTGTTGACTACATTCAGTCAACTACTTAGTAATGATTGCTGTTGACTACATTCAGTTAACTAGTTAGTAATGATTGTTGTTGACTACATTCAGTTCACTAGATTATAATGATTGTTGTTGACTACATTCAGTCCACTAGTTAGTAATGATTGTTGTTGACTACATTCAGTTCACTAGATAGTAATGATTGTTGTTGACTACATTCAGTCCACTAGTTAGTAATGATTGTTGTTGACTACATTCAGTCAACTAGTTAGTAATGATTGTTGTTGACTACATTCAGTCCACTAGTTAGTAATGATTGTTGTTGACTACATTCAGTCCACTAGTTAGTAATGATTGTTGTTGACTACATTCAGTTCACTAGATAGTAATGATTGTTGTTGACTACATTCAGTCCACTAGTTAGTAATGATTGTTGTTGACTACATTCAGTCAACTAATTAGTAATGATTGTTGTTGACTACATTCAGTTAACTAGTGAGTAATGATTGTTGTTGACTACATTCAGTTCACTAGATAGTAATGACTGTTGTTGACTACATTCAGTCCACTAGTTAGTAATGATTGTTGTTGACTACATTCAGTTCACTAGATAGTAATGATTGTTGTTGACTACATTCAGTCCACTAGTTAGTAATGATTGTTGTTGACTACATTCAGTCCACTAGTTAGTAATGATTGTTGTTGACTACATTCAGTCCACTAGTTAGTAATGCTTGTTGTTGACTACATTCAGTCCACTAGTTAGTAATGATTGTTGTTGACTACATTCAGTCCACTAGTTAGTAATGATTGTTGTTGACTACATTCAGTCAACTAATTAGTAATGATTGTTGTTGACTACATTCAGTCCACTAGTTAGTAATGATTGTTGTTGACTACATTCAGTTCACTAGATAGTAGTTATTGTTGTTGACTACATTCAGTCAACTAATTAGTAATGATTGTTGTTGACTACATTCAGTCCACTAGTTAGTAATGATTGTTGTTGACTACATTCAGTCCAGTTAGTAATGATTGTTGTTGACTACATTCAGTCTACTAGTTAGTAATGATTGTTGTTGACTACATTCAGTCCACTAGTTAGTAATGATTGTTGTTGACTACACTCAGACCACTAGTTAGTAATGATTGTTGTTGACTACATTCAGTAAACTAGTTAGTAATGATTGTTGTTGACTACATTCAGTCCACTAGTTAGTAATGATTGTTGTTGACTACATTCAGTCCAGTATTTAGTGATGATTATTGTTGACTACATTCAGTTAACTAGTTAGTAATGATTGTTGTTGACTACATTCAGTCCACTAGTTAGTAATGATTGTTGTTGACTACATTCAGTTCACTAGATAGTAATGATTGTTGTTGACTACATTCAGTCCACTAGTTAGTAATGATTGTTGTTGACTACATTCAGTCCACTAGTTAGTAATGATTGTTGTTGACTACATTCAGTCAACTAATTAGTAATGATTGTTGTTGACTACATTCAGTCCACTAGTTAGTAATGATTGTTGTTGACTACATTCAGTTCACTAGTTAGTAATGATTGTTGTTGACTACATTCAGTTCACTAGATAGTAATGATTGTTGTTGACTACATTCAGTTAACTAGATAGTAATGATTGTTGTTGACTACATTCAGTCCAGTATTTAGTAATGATTGTTGTTGACTACATTCAGTCAACTAATTAGCAATGATTGTTGTTGACTACATTCAGTTAACTAGTTAGTAATGATTGTTGTTGACTACATTCAGTCCACTAGTTAGTAATGATTGTTGTTGACTACATTCAGTCAACTAATTAGTAATGATTGTTGTTGACTACATTCAGTCCACTAGTTAGTAATGATTGTTGTTGACTACATTCAGTTCACTAGTTAGTAATGATTGTTGTTGACTACATTCAGTTCACTAGTTAGTAATGATTGTTGTTGACTACATTCAGTTCACTAGATAATAATGATTGTTGTTGACTACATTCAGTCCAGTATTTAGTAATGATTGTTGTTGACTACATTCAGTCAACTAATTAGTAATGATTGTTGTTGACTACATTCAGTTAACTAGTTAGTAATGATTGTTGTTGACTACATTCAGTTCACTAGATAGTAATGATTGTTGTTGACTACATTCAGTCCACTAGTTAGTAATGATTGTTGTTGACTACATTCAGTCCACTAGTTAGTAATGATTGTTGTTGACTACATTCAGTTCACTAGATAGTAATGATTGTTGTTGACTACATTCAGTCCACTAGTTAGTAATGATTGTTGTTGACTACATTCAGTCCACTAGTTAGTAATGATTGTTGTTGACTACATTCAGTCCACTAGTTAGTAATGATTGTTGTTGACTACATTCAGTTCACTAGTTAGTAATGATTGTTGTTGACTACATTCAGTCCACTAGTTAGTAATGATTGTTGTTGACTACACTCAGACAACTAGTTAGTAATGATTGTTGTTGACTACATTCAGTCCACTAGTTAGTAATGATTGTTGTTGACTACACTCAGACCACTAGTTAGTAATGATTGTTGTTGACTACATTCAGTAAACTAGTTAGTAATGATTGTTGTTGACTACATTCAGTCCACTAGTTAGTAATGATTGTTGTTGACTACATTCAGTCCAGTATTTAGTGATGATTATTGTTGACTACATTCAGTTAACTAGTTAGTAATGATTGTTGTTGACTACATTCAGTCCACTAGTTAGTAATGATTGTTGTTGACTACATTCAGTTCACTAGATAGTAATGATTGTTGTTGACTACATTCAGTCCACTAGTTAGTAATGATTGTTGTTGACTACATTCAGTCCACTAGTTAGTAATGATTGTTGTTGACTACATTCAGTCAACTAATTAGTAATGATTGTTGTTGACTACATTCAGTCCACTAGTTAGTAATGATTGTTGTTGACTACATTCAGTTCACTAGTTAGTAATGATTGTTGTTGACTACATTCAGTTCACTAGATAGTAATGATTGTTGTTGACTACATTCAGTTAACTAGATAGTAATGATTGTTGTTGACTACATTCAGTCCAGTATTTAGTAATGATTGTTGTTGACTACATTCAGTCAACTAATTAGCAATGATTGTTGTTGACTACATTCAGTTAACTAGTTAGTAATGATTGTTGTTGACTACATTCAGTCCACTAGTTAGTAATGATTGTTGTTGACTACATTCAGTCAACTAATTAGTAATGATTGTTGTTGACTACATTCAGTCCACTAGTTAGTAATGATTGTTGTTGACTACATTCAGTTCACTAGTTAGTAATGATTGTTGTTGACTACATTCAGTTCACTAGTTAGTAATGATTGTTGTTGACTACATTCAGTCCACTAGTTAGTAATGATTGTTGTTGACTACATTCAGTTCACTAGATAGTAATGATTGTTGTTGACTACATTCAGTCCAGTATTTAGTAATGATTGTTGTTGACTACATTCAGTCAACTAATTAGTAATGATTGTTGTTGACTACATTCAGTTAACTAGTTAGTAATGATTGTTGTTGACTACATTCAGTTCACTAGATAGTAATGATTGTTGTTGACTACATTCAGTCCACTAGTTAGTAATGATTGTTGTTGACTACATTCAGTCCACTAGTTAGTAATGATTGTTGTTGACTACATTCAGTTCACTAGATAGTAATGATTGTTGTTGACTACATTCAGTCCACTACTTAGTAATGATTGTTGTTGACTACATTCAGTCCACTAGTTAGTAATGATTGTTGTTGACTACATTCAGTCCACTAGTTAGTAATGATTGTGGTTGACTACATTCAGTTCACTAGTTAGTAATGATTGTTGTTGACTACATTCAGTCCACTAGTTAGTAATGATTGTTGTTGACTACACTCAGACAACTAGTTAGTAATGATTGTTGTTGACTACATTCAGTCCACTAGTTAGTAATGATTGTTGTTGACTACATTCAGTCCACTAGATAGTAGTGATTGTTGTTGACTACATTCAGTCCAGTATTTAGTGATGATTATTGTTGACTACATTCAGTTAACTAGTTAGTAATGATTGTTGTTGACTACATTCAGTCCACTAGTTAGTAATGATTGTTGTTGACTACATTCAGTCCACTAGTTAGTAATGATTGTTGTTGACTACATTCAGTCCACTAGTTAGTAATGATTGTTGTTGACTACATTCAGTTCACTAGATAGTAATGATTGTTGTTGACTACATTCAGTCCAGTATTTAGTAATGATTGTTGTTGACTACATTCAGTCCACTAGTTAGTAATGATTGTTGTTGACTACATTCAGTCCACTAGTTAGTAATGATTGTTGTTGACTACATTCAGTTCACTAGTTAGTAATGATTGTTGTTGACTACATTCAGTCCACTAGTTAGTAATGATTGTTGTTGACTACACTCAGACAACTAGTTAGTAATGATTGTTGTTGACTACATTCAGTCCACTAGTTAGTAATGATTGTTGTTGACTACATTCAGTCCACTAGATAGTAGTGATTGTTGTTGACTACATTCAGTCCAGTATTTAGTGATGATTATTGTTGACTACATTCAGTTAACTAGTTAGTAATGATTGTTGTTGACTACATTCAGTCCACTAGTTAGTAATGATTGTTGTTGACTACATTCAGTCCACTAGTTAGTAATGATTGTTGTTAACTACATTCAGTCCACTAGTTAGTAATGATTGTTGTTGACTACATTCAGTTCACTAGATAGTAATGATTGTTGTTGACTACATTCAGTCCACTAGTTAGTAATGATTGTTGTTGACTACATTCAGTCAACTAATTAGTAATGATTGTTGTTGACTACATTCAGTTAACTAGTTAGTAATGATTGTTGTTGACTACATTCAGTTCACTAGATAGTAATGATTGTTGTTGACTACATTCAGTCCACTAGTTAGTAATGATTGTTGTTGACTACATTCAGTTAACTAGATAGTAATGATTGTTGTTGACTACATTCAGTCCACTAGTTAGTAATGATTGTTGTTGACTACATTCAGTCCACTAGTTAATAATGATTGTTGTTGACTACATTCAGTCCACTAGTTAGTAATGCTTGTTGTTGACTACATTCAGTCCACTAGTTAGTAATGATTGTTGTTGACTACATTCAGTCCACTAGTTAGTAATGATTGTTGTTGACTACATTCAGTCAACTAATTAGTAATGATTGTTGTTGACTACATTCAGTCCACTAGTTAGTAATGATTGTTGTTGACTACATTCAGTTCACTAGATAGTAGTGATTGTTGTTGACTACATTCAGTCAACTAATTAGTAATGATTGTTGTTGACTACATTCAGTCCACTAGTTAGTAATGATTGTTGTTGACTACATTCAGTCCACTAGTTAGTAATGATTGTTGTTGACTACATTCAGTTCACTAGTTAGTAATGATTGTTGTTGACTACACTCAAACCACTAGTTAGTAATGATTGTTGTTGACTACATTCAGTCCACTAGTTAGTAATGATTGTTGTTGACTACATTCAGTCCACTAGATAGTAGTGATTGTTGTTGACTACATTCAGTCCAGTATTTAGTGATGATTATTGTTGACTACATTCAGTTAACTAGTTAGTAATGATTGTTGTTGTCTACATTCAGTCCACTAGTTAGTAATGATTGTTGTTGACTACATTCAGTTCACTAGATAGTAATGATTGTTGTTGACTACATTCAGTCCACTAGTTAGTAATGATTGTTGTTGACTACATTCAGTTAACTAGTTAGTAATGATTGTTGTTGACTACATTCAGTTCACTAGATAGTAATGATTGTTGTTGACTACATTCAGTTAACTAGATAGTAATGATTGTTGTTGACTACATTCAGTCCAGTATTTAGTAATGATTGTTGTTGACTACATTCAGTCAACTAATTAGTAATGATTGTTGTTGACTACATTCAGTTAACTAGTTAGTAATGATTGTTGTTGACTACATTCAGTCCACTAGTTAGTAATGATTGTTGTTGACTACATTCAGTCAACTAATTAGTAATGATTGTTGTTGACTACATTCAGTCCACTAGTTAGTAATGATTGTTGTTGACTACATTCAGTTCACTAGTTAGTAATGATTGTTGTTGACTACATTCAGTTCACTAGTTAGTAATGATTGTTGTTGACTACATTCAGTTCACTAGATAGTAATGATTGTTGTT
This sequence comes from Carcinoscorpius rotundicauda, assembly GCA_011833715.1. Classification (NCBI taxonomy): domain Eukaryota; kingdom Metazoa; phylum Arthropoda; class Merostomata; order Xiphosura; family Limulidae; genus Carcinoscorpius; species Carcinoscorpius rotundicauda. The sequence goes on from CM022400.1 coordinate 72,368,515, forward strand.
GACTACATTCAGTCCAGTATTTAGTAATGATTGTTGTTGACTACATTCAGTCAACTAATTAGTAATGATTGTTGTTGACTACATTCAGTTAACTAGTTAGTAATGATTGTTGTTGACTACATTCAGTTCACTAGATAGTAATGATTGTTGTTGACTACATTCAGTCCACTAGTTAGTAATGATTGTTGTTGACTACATTCAGTCCACTAGTTAGTAATGATTGTTGTTGACTACATTCAGTTCAATAGATAGTAATGATTGTTGTTGACTACATTGAGTCCACTAGTTAGTAATGATTGTTGTTGACTACATTCAGTTAACTAGTTAGTAATGATTGTTGTTGACTACATTCAGTTCACTAGATAGTAATGATTGTTGTTGACTACATTCAGTCCACTAGTTAGTAATGATTGTTGTTGACTACATTCAGTCCACTAGTTAGTAATGATTGTTGTTGACTACATTCAGTTCACTAGATAGTAATGATTGTTGTTGACTACATTCAGTCCACTACTTAGTAATGATTGTTGTTGACTACATTCAGTCCACTAGTTAGTAATGATTGTTGTTGACTACATTCAGTCCACTAGTTAGTAATGATTGTTGTTGACTACATTCAGTTCACTAGTTAGTAATGATTGTTGTTGACTACATTCAGTCCACTAGTTAGTAATGATTGTTGTTGACTACACTCAGACAACTAGTTAGTAATGATTGTTGTTGACTACATTCAGTCCACTAGTTAGTAATGATTGTTGTTGACTACATTCAGTCCACTAGATAGTAGTGATTGTTGTTGACTACATTCAGTCCAGTATTTAGTGATGATTATTGTTGACTACATTCAGTTAACTAGTTAGTAATGATTGTTGTTGACTACATTCAGTCCACTAGTTAGTAATGATTGTTGTTGACTACATTCAGTCCACTAGTTAGTAATGATTGTTGTTGACTACATTCAGTCCACTAGTTGGTAATGATTGTTGTTGACCGCATTCAGTCAACTAATTAGTAATGAGTGTTGTTGACTGCATTCAGTTCACTAGATAGTAATGATTGTTGTTGACTACATTCAGTCCACTAGTTAGTAATGATTGTTGTTGACTACATTCAGTCCACTAGTTAGTAATGATTGTTGTTGACTACATTCAGTCCACTAGTTAGTAATGATTGTTGTTGACTACATTCAGTCCACTAGTTAGTAATGATTGTTGTTGACTACATTCAGTCCACTAGTTAGTAATGATTGTTGTTGACTACATTCAGTTCACTAGTTAGTAATGATTGTTGTTGATTACATTCAGTTCACTAGATAGTAATGATTGTTGTTGACTACATTCAGTCCAGTATTTAGTAATGATTGTTGTTGACTACATTCAGTCAACTAATTAGTAATGATTGTTGTTGACTACATTCAGTTAACTAGTTAGTAATGATTGTTGTTGACTACATTCAGTTCACTAGATAGTAATGATTGTTGTTGACTACATTCAGTCCATTAGTTAGTAATGATTGTTGTTGACTACATTCAGTTCACTAGATAGTAATGATTGTTGTTGACTACATTCAGTCCACTAGTTAGTAATGATTGTTGTTGACTACATTCAGTCCACTAGTTAGTAATGATTGTTGTTAACTACATTCAGTCCACTAGTTAGTAATGATTGTTGTTGACTACATTCAGTTCACTAGATAGTAATGATTGTTGTTGACTACATTCAGTCCACTAGTTAGTAATGATTGTTGTTGACTACATTCAGTCAACTAATTAGTAATGATTGTTGTTGACTACATTCAGTTAACTAGTTAGTAATGATTGTTGTTGACTACATTCAGTTCACTAGATAGTAATGATTGTTGTTGACTACATTCAGTTCACTAGTTAGTAATGATTGTTGTTGACTACATTCAGTTAACTAGATAGTAATGATTGTTGTTGACTACATTCAGTCCACTAGTTAGTAATGATTGTTGTTGACTACATTCAGTCCACTAGTTAGTAATGATTGTTGTTGACTACATTCAGTCCACTAGTTAGTAATGCTTGTTGTTGACTACATTCAGTCCACTAGTTAGTAATGATTGTTGTTGACTACATTCAGTCCACTAATTAGTAATGATTGTTGTTGACTACATTCAGTCAACTAATTAGTAATGATTGTTGTTGACTACATTCAGTACACTAGTTAGTAATGATTGTTGTTGACTACATTCAGTTCACTAGATAGTAGTGATTGTTGTTGACTACATTCAGTCAACTAATTAGTAATGATTGTTGTTGACTACATTCAGTCCACTAGTTAGTAATGATTGTTGTTGACTACATTCAGTCCACTAGTTAGTAATGATTGTTGTTGACTACATTCAGTTCACTAGTTAGTAATGATTGTTGTTGACTACACTCAGACCACTAGTTAGTAATGATTGTTGTTGACTACATTCAGTCCACTAGTTAGTAATGATTGTTGTTGACTACATTCAGTCCACTAGATAGTAGTGATTGTTGTTGACTACATTCAGTCCAGTATTTAGTGATGATTATTGTTGACTACATTCAGTTAACTAGTTAGTAATGATTGTTGTTGACTACATTCAGTCCACTAGTTAGTAATGATTGTTGTTGACTACATTCAGTTCACTAGATAGTAATGATTGTTGTTGACTACATTCAGTCCACTAGTTAGTAATGATTGTTGTTGACTACATTCAGTCCACTAGTTAGTAATGATTGTTGTTGACTACATTCAGTCCACTAGTTAGTAATGATTGTTGTTGACTACATTCAGTTCAATAGATAGTAATGATTGTTGTTGACTACATTGAGTCCACTAGTTAGTAATGATTGTTGTTGACTACATTCAGTTAACTAGTTAGTAATGATTGTTGTTGACTACATTCAGTTCACTAGATAGTAATGATTGTTGTTGACTACATTCAGTCCACTAGTTAGTAATGATTGTTGTTGACTACATTCAGTCCACTAGTTAGTAATGATTGTTGTTGACTACATTCAGTTCACTAGATAGTAATGATTGTTGTTGACTACATTCAGTCCACTACTTAGTAATGATTGTTGTTGACTACATTCAGTCCACTAGTTAGTAATGATTGTTGTTGACTACATTCAGTCCACTAGTTAGTAATGATTGTTGTTGACTACATTCAGTTCACTAGTTAGTAATGATTGTTGTTGACTACATTCAGTCCACTAGTTAGTAATGATTGTTGTTGACTACACTCAGACAACTAGTTAGTAATGATTGTTGTTGACTACATTCAGTCCACTAGTTAGTAATGATTGTTGTTGACTACATTCAGTCCACTAGATAGTAGTGATTGTTGTTGACTACATTCAGTCCAGTATTTAGTGATGATTATTGTTGACTACATTCAGTTAACTAGTTAGTAATGATTGTTGTTGACTACATTCAGTCCACTAGTTAGTAATGATTGTTGTTGACTACATTCAGTCCACTAGTTAGTAATGATTGTTGTTGACTACATTCAGTCCACTAGTTGGTAATGATTGTTGTTGACCGCATTCAGTCAACTAATTAGTAATGAGTGTTGTTGACTGCATTCAGTTCACTAGATAGTAATGATTGTTGTTGACTACATTCAGTCCACTAGTTAGTAATGATTGTTGTTGACTACATTCAGTCCACTAGTTAGTAATGATTGTTGTTGACTACATTCAGTCCACTAGTTAGTAATGATTGTTGTTGACTACATTCAGTCCACTAGTTAGTAATGATTGTTGTTGACTACATTCAGTCCACTAGTTAGTAATGATTGTTGTTGACTACATTCAGTTCACTAGTTAGTAATGATTGTTGTTGATTACATTCAGTTCACTAGATAGTAATGATTGTTGTTGACTACATTCAGTCCAGTATTTAGTAATGATTGTTGTTGACTACATTCAGTCAACTAATTAGTAATGATTGTTGTTGACTATATTCAGTTAACTAGTTAGTAATGATTGTTGTTGACTACATTCAGTTCACTAGATAGTAATGATTGTTGTTGACTACATTCAGTCCATTAGTTAGTAATGATTGTTGTTGACTACATTCAGTTCACTAGATAGTAATGATTGTTGTTGACTACATTCAGTCCACTAGTTAGTAATGATTGTTGTTGACTACATTCAGTCCACTAGTTAGTAATGATTGTTGTTAACTACATTCAGTCCACTAGTTAGTAATGATTGTTGTTGACTACATTCAGTTCACTAGATAGTAATGATTGTTGTTGACTACATTCAGTCCACTAGTTAGTAATGATTGTTGTTGACTACATTCAGTCAACTAATTAGTAATGATTGTTGTTGACTACATTCAGTTAACTAGTTAGTAATGATTGTTGTTGACTACATTCAGTTCACTAGATAGTAATGATTGTTGTTGACTACATTCAGTCCACTAGTTAGTAATGATTGTTGTTGACTACATTCAGTTAACTAGATAGTAATGATTGTTGTTGACTACATTCAGTCCACTAGTTAGTAATGATTGTTGTTGACTACATTCAGTCCACTAGTTAGTAATGATTGTTGTTGACTACATTCAGTCCACTAGTTAGTAATGCTTGTTGTTGACTACATTCAGTCCACTAGTTAGTAATGATGTTGTTGACTACATTCAGTCCACTAATTAGTAATGATTGTTGTTGACTACATTCAGTCAACTAATTAGTAATGATTGTTGTTGACTACATTCAGTACACTAGTTAGTAATGATTGTTGTTGACTACATTCAGTTCACTAGATAGTAGTGATTGTTGTTGACTACATTCAGTCAACTAATTAGTAATGATTGTTGTTGACTACATTCAGTCCACTAGTTAGTAATGATTGTTGTTGACTACATTCAGTCCACTAGTTAGTAATGATTGTTGTTGACTACATTCAGTTCACTAGTTAGTAATGATTGTTGTTGACTACACTCAGACCACTAGTTAGTAATGATTGTTGTTGACTACATTCAGTCCACTAGTTAGTAATGATTGTTGTTGACTACATTCAGTCCACTAGATAGTAGTGATTGTTGTTGACTACATTCAGTCCAGTATTTTGTAATGATTGTTGTTGACTACATTCAGTCAACTAATTAGTAATGATTGTTGTTGACTACATTCAGTTAACTAGTTAGTAATGATTGTTGTTGACTACATTCAGTCCACTAGTTAGTAATGATTGTTGTTGACTACATTCAGTCAACTAATTAGTAATGATTGTTGTTGACTACATTCAGTCCACTAGTTAGTAATGATTGTTGTTGACTACATTCAGTTCACTAGTTAGTAATGATTGTTGTTGACTACATTCAGTTCACTAGTTAGTAATGATTGTTGTTGACTACATTCAGTTCACTAGATAGTAATGATTGTTGTTGACTACATTCAGTCCAGTATTTAGTAATGATTGTTGTTGACTACATTCAGTCAACTAATTAGTAATGATTGTTGTTGACTACATTCAGTTAACTAGTTAGTAATGATTGTTGTTGACTACATTCAGTTCACTAGATAGTAATGATTGTTGTTGACTACATTCAGTCCACTAGTTAGTAATGATTGTTGTTGACTACATTCAGTCCACTAGTTAGTAATGATTGTTGTTGACTACATTCAGTTCAATAGATAGTAATGATTGTTGTTGACTACATTGAGTCCACTAGTTAGTAATGATTGTTGTTGACTACATTGAGTCCACTAGTTAGTAATGATTGTTGTTGACTACATTCAGTTCAATAGATAGTAATGATTGTTGTTGACTACATTGAGTCCACTAGTTAGTAATGATTGTTGTTGACTACATTCAGTTCACTAGATAGTAATGATTGTTGTTGACTACATTCAGTCCACTAGTTAGTAATGATTGTTGTTGACTACATTCAGTTAACTAGTTAGTAATGATTGTTGTTGACTACATTCAGTTCACTAGATAGTAATGATTGTTGTTGACTACATTCAGTTAACTAGATAGTAATGATTGTTGTTGACTACATTCAGTCCAGTATTTAGTAATGATTGTTGTTGACTACATTCAGTCAACTAATTAGTAATGATTGTTGTTGACTACATTCAGTTAACTAGTTAGTAATGATTGTTGTTGACTACATTCAGTCCACTAGTTAGTAATGATTGTTGTTGACTACATTCAGTCAACTAATTAGTAATGATTGTTGTTGACTACATTCAGTCCACTAGTTAGTAATGATTGTTGTTGACTACATTCAGTTCACTAGTTAGTAATGATTGTTGTTGACTACATTCAGTTCACTAGTTAGTAATGATTGTGTTGACTACATTCAGTTCACTAGATAGTAATGATTGTTGTTGACTACATTCAGTCCAGTATTTAGTAATGATTGTTGTTGACTACATTCAGTCAACTAATTAGTAATGATTGTTGTTGACTACATTCAGTTAACTAGTTAGTAATGATTGTTGTTGACTACATTCAGTTCACTAGATAGTAATGATTGTTGTTGACTACATTCAGTCCACTAGTTAGTAATGATTGTTGTTGACTACATTCAGTCCACTAGTTAGTAATGATTGTTGTTGACTACATTCAGTTCAATAGATAGTAATGATTGTTGTTGACTACATTGAGTCCACTAGTTAGTAATGATTGTTGTTGACTACATTCAGTCCACTAGTTAGTAATGATTGTTGTTGACTACATTCAGTCCATTAGTTAGTAATGATTGTTGTTGACTACATTCAGTTCACTAGATAGTAATGATTGTTGTTGACTACATTCAGTCCACTAGTTAGTAATGATTGTTGTTGACTACATTCAGTCCACTAGTTAGTAATGATTGTTGTTAACTACATTCAGTCCACTAGTTAGTAATGATTGTTGTTGACTACATTCAGTTCACTAGATAGTAATGATTGTTGTTGACTACATTCAGTCCACTAGTTAGTAATGATTGTTGTTGACTACATTCAGTCAACTAATTAGTAATGATTGTTGTTGACTACATTCAGTTAACTAGTTAGTAATGATTGTTGTTGACTACATTCAGTTCACTAGATAGTAATGATTGTTGTTGACTACATTCAGTCCACTAGTTAGTAATGATTGTTGTTGACTACATTCAGTTAACTAGATAGTAAAGATTGTTGTTGACTACATTCAGTCCACTAGTTAGTAATGATTGTTGTTGACTACATTCAGTCCACTAGTTAGTAATGATTGTTGTTGACTACATTCAGTCCACTAGTTAGTAATGCTTGTTGTTGACTACATTCAGTCCACTAGTTAGTAATGATTGTTGTTGACTACATTCAGTCCACTAATTAGTAATGATTGTTGTTGACTACATTCAGTCAACTAATTAGTAATGATTGTTGTTGACTACATTCAGTACACTAGTTAGTAATGATTGTTGTTGACTACATTCAGTTCACTAGATAGTAGTGATTGTTGTTGACTACATTCAGTCAACTAATTAGTAATGATTGTTGTTGACTACATTCAGTCCACTAGTTAGTAATGATTGTTGTTGACTACATTCAGTCCACTAGTTAGTAATGATTGTTGTTGACTACATTCAGTTCACTAGTTAGTAATGATTGTTGTTGACTACACTCAGACCACTAGTTAGTAATGATTGTTGTTGACTACATTCAGTCCACTAGTTAGTAATGATTGTTGTTGACTACATTCATTCCACTAGATAGTAGTGATTGTTGTTGACTACATTCAGTCCAGTATTTAGTGATGATTATTGTTGACTACATTCAGTTAACTAGTTAGTAATGATTGTTGTTGACTACATTCAGTCCACTAGTTAGTAATGATTGTTGTTGACTACATTCAGTTCACTAGATAGTAATGATTGTTGTTGACTACATTCAGTCCACTAGTTAGTAATGATTGTTGTTGACTACATTCAGTTAACTAGTTAGTAATGATTGTTGTTGACTACATTCAGTTCACTAGATAGTAATGATTGTTGTTGACTACATTCAGTTAACTAGATAGTAATGATTGTTGTTGACTACATTCAGTCCAGTATTTAGTAATGATTGTTGTTGACTACATTCAGTCAACTAATTAGTAATGATTGTTGTTGACTACATTCAGTTAACTAGTTAGTAATGATTGTTGTTGACTACATTCAGTCCACTAGTTAGTAATGATTGTTGTTGACTACATTCAGTCAACTAATTAGTAATGATTGTTGTTGACTACATTCAGTCCACTAGTTAGTAATGATTGTTGTTGACTACATTCAGTTCACTAGTTAGTATGATTGTTGTTGACTACATTCAGTTCACTAGTTAGTAATGATTGTTGTTGACTACATTCAGTTCACTAGATAGTAATGATTGTTGTTGACTACATTCAGTCCAGTATTTAGTAATGATTGTTGTTGGACTACATTCAGTCAACTAATTAGTAATGATTGTTGTTGACTACATTCAGTTAACTAGTTAGTAATGATTGTTGTTGACTACATTCAGTTCACTAGATAGTAATGATTGTTGTTGACTACATTCAGTCCACTAGTTAGTAATGATTGTTGTTGACTACATTCAGTCCACTAGTTAGTAATGATTGTTGTTGACTACATTCAGTTCAATAGATAGTAATGATTGTTGTTGACTACATTGAGTCCACTAGTTAGTAATGATTGTTGTTGACTACATTCAGTCCACTAGTTAGTAATGATTGTTGTTGACTACATTCAGTCCACTAGTTAGTAATGATTGTTGTTGACTACATTCAGTTCACTAGTTAGTAATGATTGTTGTTGACTACATTCAGTCCACTAGTTAGTAATGATTGTTGTTGACTACACTCAGACCACTAGTTAGTAATGATTGTTGTTGACTACATTCAGTCCACTAGTTAGTAATGATTGTTGTTGACTACATTCATTCCACTAGATAGTAGTGATTGTTGTTGACTACATACAGTCCAGTATTTAGTGATGATTATTGTTGACTACATTCAGTTAACTAGTTAGTAATGATTGTTGTTGACTACATTCAGTCCTCTAGTTAGTAATGATTGTTGTTGACTACATTCAGTCCACTAGTTAGTAATGATTGTTGTTGACTACATTCAGTCCACTAGTTAGTAATGATTGTTGTTGACTACATTCAGTTAACTAGTTAGTAATGATTGTTGTTGACTACATTCAGTTCACTAGATAGTAATGATTGTTGTTGACTACATTCAGTTAACTAGATAGTAATGATTGTTGTTGACTACATTCAGTTAACTAGTTAGTAATGATTGTTGTTGACTACATTCAGTCCACTAGTTAGTAATGATTGTTGTTGACTACATTCAGTCAACTAATTAGTAATGATTGTTGTTGACTACATTCAGTCCACTAGTTAGTAATGATTGTTGTTGACTACATTCAGTTCACTAGTTAGTAATGATTGTTGTTGACTACATTCAGTCCACTAGTTAGTAATGATTGTTGTTGACTACATTCAGTCCACTAGTTAGTAATGATTGTTGTTGACTACATTCAGTCCACTAGTTAGTAATGATTGTTGTTGACTACATTCAGTCCACTAGTTAGTAATGATTGTTGTTGACTACATTCAGTTCACTAGTTAGTAATGATTGTTGTTGATTACATTCAGTTCACTAGATAGTAATGATTGTTGTTGACTACATTCAGTCCAGTATTTAGTAATGATTGTTGTTGACTACATTCAGTCAACTAATTAGTAATGATTGTTGTTGACTACATTCAGTTAACTAGTTAGTAATGATTGTTGTTGACTACATTCAGTCCACTAGTTAGTAATGATTGTTGTTGACTACATTCAGTCAACTAATTAGTAATGATTGTTGTTGACTACATTCAGTCCACTAGTTAGTAATGATTGTTGTTGACTACATTCAGTTCACTAGTTAGTAATGATTGTTGTTGACTACATTCAGTTCACTAGTTAGTAATGATTGTTGTTGACTACATTCAGTTCACTAGATAGTAATGATTGTTGTTGACTACATTCAGTCCAGTATTTAGTAATGATTGTTGTTGACTACATTCAGTCAACTAATTAGTAATGATTGTTGTTGACTACATTCAGTTAACTAGTTAGTAATGATTGTTGTTGACTACATTCAGTTCACTAGATAGTAATGATTGTTGTTGACTACATTCAGTCCACTAGTTAGTAATGATTGTTGTTGACTACATTCAGTCCACTAGTTAGTAATGATTGTTGTTGACTACATTCAGTTCAATAGATAGTAATGATTGTTGTTGACTACATTGAGTCCACTAGTTAGTAATGATTGTTGTTGACTACATTCAGTCCACTAGTTAGTAATGATTGTTGTTGACTACATTCAGTCCATTAGTTAGTAATGATTGTTGTTGACTACATTCAGTTCACTAGATAGTAATGATTGTTGTTGACTACATTCAGTCCACTAGTTAGTAATGATTGTTGTTGACTACATTCAGTCCACTAGTTAGTAATGATTGTTGTTAACTACATTCAGTCCACTAGTTAGTAATGATTGTTGTTGACTACATTCAGTTAACTAGTTAGTAATGATTGTTGTTGACTACATTCAGTCCACTAGTTAGTAATGATTGTTGTTGACTACATTCAGTCCACTAGTTGGTAATGATTGTTGTTGACCGCATTCAGTCAACTAATTAGTAATGATTGTTGTTGACTGCATTCAGTTCACTAGATAGTAATGATTGTTGTTGACTACATTCAGTCCACTAGTTAGTAATGATTGTTGTTGACTACATTCAGTCCACTAGTTAGTAATGATTGTTGTTGACTACATTCAGTCCACTAGTTAGTAATGATTGTTGTTGACTACATTCAGTCCACTAGTTAGTAATGATTGTTGTTGACTACATTCAGTCCACTAGTTAGTAATGATTGTTGTTGACTACATTCAGTTCACTAGTTAGTAATGATTGTTGTTGATTACATTCAGTTCACTAGATAGTAATGATTGTTGTTGACTACATTCAGTCCAGTATTTAGTAATGATTGTTGTTGACTACATTCAGTCAACTAATTAGTAATGATTGTTGTTGACTACATTCAGTTAACTAGTTAGTAATGATTGTTGTTGACTACATTCAGTTCACTAGATAGTAATGATTGTTGTTGACTGCATTCAGTCCACTAGTTAGTAATGATTGTTGTTGACTACATTCAGTTCACTAGTTAGTAATGATTGTTGTTGACTACATTCAGTCCACTAGTTAGTAATGATTGTTGTTGACTACATTCAGTCCACTAGTTAGTAATGATTGTTGTTGACTACATTCAGTCCACTAGTTAGTAATGATTGTTGTTGACTACATTCAGTTCACTAGATAGTAATGATTGTTGTTGACTACATTCAGTCCACTAGTTAGTAATGATTGTTGTTGACTACATTCAGTCAACTAATTAGTAATGATTGTTGTTGACTACATTCAGTTAACTAGTTAGTAATGATTGTTGTTGACTACATTCAGTTCACTAGATAGTAATGATTGTTGTTGACTACATTCAGTCCACTAGTTAGTAATGATTGTTGTTGACTACATTCAGTTCACTAGATAGTAATGATTGTTGTTGACTACATTCAGTCCACTAGTTAGTAATGATTGTTGTTGACTACATTCAGTCCACTAGTTAGTAATGATTGTTGTTGACTACATTCAGTCCACTAGTTAGTAATGCTTGTTGTTGACTACATTCAGTCCACTAGTTAGTAATGATTGTTGTTGACTACATTCAGTCCACTAGTTAGTAATGATTATTGTTGACTACATTCAGTCAACTAATTAGTAATGATTGTTGTTGACTACATTCAGTCCACTAGTTAGTAATGATTGTTGTTGACTACATTCAGTTCACTAGATAGTAGTGATTGTTGTTGACTACATTCAGTCAACTAATTAGTAATGATTGTTGTTGACTACATTCAGTCCACTAGTTAGTAATGATTGTTGTTGACTACATTCAGTCCACTAGTTAGTAATGATTGTTGTTGACTACATTCAGTTCACTAGTTAGTAATGATTGTTGTTGACTACATTCAGTCCACTAGTTAGTAATGATTGTTGTTGACTACACTCAGACCACTAGTTAGTAATGATTGTTGTTGACTACATTCAGTCCACTAGTTAGTAATGATTGTTGTTGACTACATTCAGTCCACTAGATAGTAGTGATTGTTGTTGACTACATTCAGTCCAGTATTTAGTGATGATTATTGTTGACTACATTCAGTTAACTAGTTAGTAATGATTGTTGTTGACTACATTCAGTCCACTAGTTAGTAATGATTGTTGTTGACTACATTCAGTCCACTAGTTAGTAATCATTGTTGTTGACTACATTCAGTCCACTAGTTGGTAATGATTGTTGTTGACCGCTTTCAGTCAACTAATTAGTAATGATTGTTGTTGACTACATTCAGTTCACTAGATAGTAATGATTGTTGTTGACTACATTCAGTCAACTAATTAGTAATGATTGTTGTTGACTACATTCAGTTAACTAGTTAGTAATGATTGTTGTTGACTACATTCAGTTCACTAGTTAGTAATGATTGTTGTTGACTACATTCAGTTCACTAGTTAGTAATGATTGTTGTTGACTACATTCAGTTCACTAGATAGTAATGATTGTTGTTGACTACATTCAGTCCAGTATTTAGTAATGATTGTTGTTGACTACATTCAGTGAACTAATTAGTAATGATTGTTGTTGACTACATTCAGTTAACTAGTTAGTAATGATTGTTGTTGACTACATTCAGTTCACTAGATAGTAATGATTGTTGTTGACTACATTCAGTCCACTAGTTAGTAATGATTGTTGTTGACTACATTCAGTCCACTAGTTAGTAATGATTGTTGTTGACTACATTCAGTTCAATAGATAGTAATGATTGTTGTTGACTACATTGAGTCCACTAGTTAGTAATGATTGTTGTTGACTACATTGAGTCCACTAGTTAGTAATGATTGTTGTTGACTACATTCAGTCCAATAGTTAGTAATGATTGTTGTTGACTACATTCAGTTCACTAGTTAGTAATGATTGTTGTTGACTACATTCAGTCCACTAGTTAGTAATGATTGTTGTTGACTACATTCAGTCCACTAGTTAGTAATGATTGTTGTTGACTACACTCAGACCACTAGTTAGTAATGATTGTTGTTGACTACATTCAGTCCACTAGTTAGTAATGATTGTTGTTGACTACATTCAGTCCACTAGATAGTAGTGATTGTTGTTGACTACATACAGTCCAGTATTTAGTGATGATTATTGTTGACTACATTCAGTTAACTAGTTAGTAATGATTGTTGTTGACTACATTCAGTCCACTAGTTAGTAATGATTGTTGTTGACTACATTCAGTCCACTAGTTGGTAATGATTGTTGTTGACCGCATTCAGTCAACTAATTAGTAATGATTGTTGTTGACTGCATTCAGTTCACTAGATAGTAATGATTGTTGTTGACTACATTCAGTCCACTAGTTAGTAATGATTGTTGTTGACTACATTCAGTCCACTAGTTAGTAATGATTGTTGTTGACTACATTCAGTCCACTAGTTAGTAATGATTGTTGTTGACTACATTCAGTCCACTAGTTAGTAATGATTGTTGTTGACTACATTCAGTCCACTAGTTAGTAATGATTGTTGTTGACTACATTCAGTCACTAGTTAGTAATGATTGTTGTTGATTACATTCAGTTCACTAGATAGTAATGATTGTTGTTGACTACATTCAGTCCAGTATTTAGTAATGATTGTTGTTGACTACATTCAGTCAACTAATTAGTAATGATTGTTGTTGACTACATTCAGTTAACTAGTTAGTAATGATTGTTGTTGACTACATTCAGTTCACTAGATAGTAATGATTGTTGTTGACTGCATTCAGTCCACTAGTTAGTAATGATTGTTGTTGACTACATTCAGTTCACTAGATAGTAATGATTGTTGTTGACTACATTCAGTCCACTAGTTAGTAATGATTGTTGTTGACTACATTCAGTCCACTAGTTAGTAATGATTGTTGTTGACTACATTCAGTCCACTAGTTAGTAATGATTGTTGTTGACTACATTCAGTTCACTAGATAGTAATGATTGTTGTTGACTACATTCAGTCCACTAGTTAGTAATGATTGTTGTTGACTACATTCAGTCAACTAATTAGTAATGATTGTTGTTGACTACATTCAGTTAACTAGTTAGTAATGATTGTTGTTGACTACATTCAGTTCACTAGATAGTAATGATTGTTGTTGACTACATTCAGTCCACTAGTTAGTAATGATTGTTGTTGACTACATTCCGTTCACTAGATAGTAATGATTGTTGTTGACTACATTCAGTCCACTAGTTAGTAATGATTGTTGTTGACTACATTCAGTCCACTAGTTAGTAATGATTGTTGTTGACTACATTCAGTCCACTAGTTAGTAATGCTTGTTGTTGACTACATTCAGTCCACTAGTTAGTAATGATTGTTGTTGACTACATTCAGTCCACTAGTTAGTAATGATTATTGTTGACTACATTCAGTCAACTAATTAGTAATGATTGTTGTTGACTACATTCAGTCCACTAGTTAGTAATGATTGTTGTTGACTACATTCAGTTCACTAGATAGTAGTGATTGTTGTTGACTACATTCAGTCAACTAATTAGTAATGATTGTTGTTGACTACATTCAGTCCACTAGTTAGTAATGATTGTTGTTGACTACATTCAGTCCACTAGTTAGTAATGATTGTTGTTGACTACATTCAGTTCACTAGTTAGTAATGATTGTTGTTGACTACATTCAGTCCACTAGTTAGTAATGATTGTTGTTGACTACACTCAGACCACTAGTTAGTAATGATTGTTGTTGACTACATTCAGTCCACTAGTTAGTAATGATTGTTGTTGACTACATTCAGTCCACTAGATAGTAGTGATTGTTGTTGACTACATTCAGTCCAGTATTTAGTGATGATTATTGTTGACTACATTCAGTTAACTAGTTAGTAATGATTGTTGTTGACTACATTCAGTCCACTAGTTAGTAATGATTGTTGTTGACTACATTCAGTCCACTAGTTAGTAATCATTGTTGTTGACTACATTCAGTCCACTAGTTGGTAATGATTGTTGTTGACCGCTTTCAGTCAACTAATTAGTAATGATTGTTGTTGACTACATTCAGTTCACTAGATAGTAATGATTGTTGTTGACTACATTCAGTCAACTAATTAGTAATGATTGTTGTTGACTACATTCAGTTAACTAGTTAGTAATGATTGTTGTTGACTACATTCAGTTCACTAGATAGTAATGATTGTTGTTGACTACATTCAGTCCACTAGTTAGTAATGATTGTTGTTGACTACATTCAGTTCACTAGATAGTAATGATTGTTGTTGTTGTTGACTACATTCAGTCCACTAGATAGTAGTGATTGTCAACTAATTAGTCAACTAATTAGTAATCATTGTTGTTGACCGCATTCAGTCAACTAGTTAGTAATGACTACGTTCAGTCCACTAGTTAGTAATGATTGTTGTTGACTACATTCAGTCAACTAGTTAGTAACTAATTGTTACTACTTGACTAGTAACAGTAGTTATTAGTGTTATTGACTACATTCAGTCAACTAATTAGTAATGATTGTTGTTGACTACATTCAGTCCACTAGTTAGTAATGATTGTTGTTGATTGTTGTTACAGTCCACTGTAATTCGTAGACTACAGTCTACTAGTTAGTAATGATTCTTGTTGACCGCATTCAGTCAACTAATTAGTAATCATTGTTGTTGACCGCATTCAGTCAACTAGTTAGTAATGATTGTTGTTGACTACATTCAGTCCACTAGTTAGTAATGATTGTTGTTGACTACATTCAGTCAACTAATTAGTAATGATTGTTGTTGACTACATTCAGTTCACTAGATAGTAATGATTGTTGTTGACTACATTCAGTCCACTAGTTAGTAATGATTGTTGTTGACTACATTCAGTCCACTAGTTAGTAATGATTGTTGTTGACTACATTCAGTCCACTAGTTAGTAATGATTGTTGTTGACTACATTCAGTTCACTAGTTAGTAATGATTGTTATTGACTACATTCAGTCAACTAATTAGTAATGATTGTTGTTGACTACATTCAGTCCACTAGTTAGTAATGATTGTTGTTGACTACATTCAGTCCACTAGTTAGTAATGATTGTTGTTGACTACATTCAGTCAACTAATTAGTAATGATTGTTGTTGACTACATTCAGTCCACTAGTTAGTAATGATTGTTGTTGACTACATTCAGTCCACTAGTTAGTAATCATTGTTGTTGACTACATTCAGTCTACTAGTTAGTAATGATTCTTGTTGACCGCATTCAGTCAACTAATTAGTAATCATTGTTGTTGACCGCATTCAGTCAACTAGTTAGTAATGATTGTTGTTGACTACATTCAGTCCACTAGTTAGTAATGATTGTTGTTGACTACATTCAGTCCACTAGTTAGTAATGATTGTTGTTGACTACATTCAGTCAACTAATTAGTAATGATTGTTATTGACTACATTCAGTCAACTAATTAGTAATGATTGTTGTTGACTACATTCAGTCCACTAGTTAGTAATGATTGTTGTTGACTACATTCAGTCCACTAGTTAGTAATGATTCTTGTTGACTACATTCAGTCAACTAATTAGTAATGATTGTTGTTGACTACATTCAGTCCAGTATTTAGTAATGATTGTTGTTGACTACATTCAGTCAACTAATTAGCAATGATTGTTGTTGACTACATTCAGTTAACTAGTTAGTAATCATTGTTGTTGACTACATTCAGTCCACTAGTTAGTAATCATTGTTGTTGACTACATTCAGTCTACTAGTTAGTAATGATTCTTGTTGACCGCATTCAGTCAACTAATTAGTAATCATTGTTGTTGACCGCATTCAGTCAACTAGTTAGTAATGATTGTTGTTGACTACATTCAGTCCACTAGTTAGTAATGATTGTTGTTGACTACATTCAGTCCACTAGTTAGTAATGATTGTTGTTGACTACATTCAGTCAACTAATTAGTAATGATTGTTATTGACTACATTCAGTCAACTAATTAGTAATGATTGTTGTTGACTACATTCAGTCCACTAGTTAGTAATGATTGTTGTTGACTACATTCAGTCCACTAGTTAGTAATGATTGTTGTTGACTACATTCAGTCAACTAATTAGTAATGATTGTTGTTGACTACATTCAGTCCACTAGTTAGTAATCATTGTTGTTGACTACATTCAGTCCACTAGTTGGTAATGATTGTTGTTGACCGCATTCAGTCAACTAATTAGTAATCATTGTTGTTGACTACATTCAGTCCACTAGTTAGTAATCATTGTTGTTGACTACATTCAGTCCACTAACTTGTAATCATAATCAGTAATTGCCACATAACCACTAACAGTGTCGGAGTTGTTTATGATACTCATTGTTTACTACATAACCACTAACAGTGTCGGAGTTGTTTATGGTACTCATTGTTTACTACATAACCACTAACAATGTCGGAGTTGTTTATGATACTCATTGTTTACTACATAACCACTAACAGTGTCGGAGTTGTTTATGATACTCATTGTTTACTACATAACCACTAACAGTGTCGGAGTTGTTTATGATACTCATTGTTTACTACATAACCACTAACAGTGTCGGAGTTGTTTATAGTACTCATTGTTTACTACATAACCACTAACAATGTCGGAGTTGTTTATGATACTCATTGTTTACTACATAACCACTAACAGTGTCGGAGTTGTTTATGATACTCATTGTTTACTACATAACCACTAACAGTGTCGGAGTTGTTTATGGTACTCATTGTTTACTACATAACCACTAACAATGTCGGAGTTGTTTATGATACTCATTGTTTACTACATAACCACTAACAATGCCGGAGTTGTTTATGATACTCATTGTTTACTACATAACCACTAACAGTGTCGGAGTTGTTTATGATACTCATTGTTTACTACATAACCACTAACAATGTCGGAGTTGTTTATGATACTCATTGTTTACTACATAACCACTAACAGTGTCGAGTTGTTTATAACACTCATTGTTTACTACATAACCAGTAACAGTGTCGGAGTTATGGGGATATCCAAACTCGTAAAATATATTCATAGAATATTTTTGGAACCTATTCTGTGTATGTAAAATGCATTCAAACTATTTACGTGTTTTAAATAATTTGTTGACCGTATTATTAGTTTTTTAAATAATCATGAACGTTATTATAAATATATCTGTATTTTGTATTTGTTACCGTGATTATTTTTAAAACAATATCTTTACCGTTGCTTCATTCAGTGTTAACTGAAAACTTACATGGTTTTTTAATCTCCTGTTTGGAGCAAGACCTTTTGTGTTCTCTCTCACGTCTTTTTGAACAAAACCTAAAGACAATTTGGAAGGGCCTTCATAAACCACCTCCCCGTACATGATTGATGGAAACCTTGTTTATTTCGCGCAAAGTAAGATTTATTGCAAGAAAGTGTGTTTTGTTGTTGTTCCTAAAACAATGAACCTCGAAGTTCTACTGTAATAGCACGTGATGGTAAAAAGGCCCCCCTTTCAACGCTGTTTTAAATATTATTTGTAGCGGAAGCATTTGATGTTTATAATGTCGGCGGGTAATGTCTTATAAGAATTTAGTTTGTATTAGTTATAATGTCATTTAGTATTAGGGAAACAAGAAGGAATCATCAACAGCCGCGGCACTTGAAATTTTATCAGGCAATTTAAAAGGTATTGAAGATATGTTATTTTAAAATTTCGATTAGTTATGTTTTTGTGTACCAAGAATACCATGTGTGAAATGCAAATTTAATACACATCAGAGCCACTACCAACCCTCATATTTAAATTATTTTAGGCAGGATTAGAATATATTAATCTACGATACCTTTAACGCGGTGTCAACTATTCAACCGAGAAGGTTTGGTTTCTTGTGGCCAAAACTGTAATTTGATCTGAAATCTGTCAAAAGATGACGGAACTATGAGCTAACGTTTGTATTTGTCACGGCTAACATTATGCATTATTTGAAAATGGTTTCTTGTTTCAATCTCATTTGTAACAAACACAGAAATTAATCTGTGATCTGTTGAAAATGTGTTGATGTTTTCAGTAAACCTAATTATTGGTAATAACAGCTTCAGTGTATTTTTTGTAATCTGTTAAAGATGTGTTAATGTTCTTATTAAACCTAATCCTGGGTAACAACAACTGCAGTACAATTTTGTATAATCTGTCAAATATACGTTAATGTTCTCATTAACTCTAATTCTTAGTAAAAACAGCTTTAGTGTAAATTTTTGTAATTTGTTAAAGATGTGTTAATGTTCTCATTAACTCTAATCCACTTCTATCACCATTAAACTTCGTGTGTATCTCGAATATCCCATCTGAAACAAGTGACGTCAGACATAAAACCAACATCTGCTGCTCATTCTACCTGCGCGTGAAGTGGAATGACAAGAATGTGTGACGTCACTCGTGTTGATTTAACGGAACATCATTGTGGCTCGGAGAAAAAAATACAAGTCAGAAGGAAAGTTGCTGTCAATAAAATATTCACCGTTATTGTCTTCAGAGAGCCACTTCCGAGACGCATATATGTACAGAAAACGAGATATAGTTTACTTACAAAACCTTCACTGTCCTCCAACGTCACCTTTCCATGAATGTTGTTGTTGTTTTGAATTAAGCACAAAGCTACACAATGGGCTATCTGTGCTCTGCCCACCACGGGTATCGAAACCCGGATTTTAGCGTGTAAGTCCGCAGACATACCGCTGAGCCACTGGGGGGCTCCTTTCCATGAATGAACTCGGTGTTAGCTTCACTTAGTCCTATCTGTAAACAATATCAACAACTTAAAAGCAACACTATCTCCAACATGGTTATAACGCCATTGGGTTTACTAGGCTTAGTCCTATCTGTAAACAATGTAAACTTAAAACAACACTACCTTCAACGTGGTTATAGCATCATTGGGTTTACGAGGCTTAGTCCTATCTGTAAACAATATAAACTTAAAAATAACACTACCTTCAACGTGGTTATAACACCATTTGGTTTTCTAGGTACAGTCCTACATAGTCAACACGGTTATAACATTAACGTAACAGTTATTTAATTTTTCTGTTCTGCAATATTTATTATTACAAAGAAATATCGAATTTATACTCCAGTTTTCCAGACTATTCAATGCTGTTTCCGTTTGTATCTACGTAATGGTGTCAGTGTTTCACATCGAAATATCTTTTGTTTTCAACGTGTTCAGGGGTTTATTTATCCCTCGGGACAAAAACAAGAGAACCTATTTATTACTTCATGTAGATCACTCTGTCCTACCTCCACGTGAGAAAAAATAAACCAGCAATAGATTGTATAGATCACAAGATATGTAATAGTTCACCAGGCAAGCTTAGTTTCCAAGTCACAGAACGACTTGTGAAGTTATTCGCTTCACTTTTGTAAGTTGTGTGGCACAAACAAATTTTGAAGTCTAACATTTTGCTGTCATATAGTTTCCAAACACACTAGATGTATCTACCGAACGTGATCGCAAGTAGAGATGTTATTACGAATAGCAACGTCACATGTTCACTGTAGTTAACACGTGTATTTATTTCAAGTGTTCGCACGCCTGAAAACGAAGAGGAAGCTGTGGGGTCGTTATAGGTAACAGTCACTCCCACTATTCATTAATTAAAAAAGTAGCCCAATAATTGGCAGTGGGTGGTAGTAAGGTGCTACCTTCTTTCTATGAACGATTAACACAGATAGCTTTCGTGTAGCTTTGCGCAAAATGAAAACCAAATCAATCAAAATTAAAAAAAAACAACTGGTTTATTTCTCCTAACTTTAAAACGTACAACTCTAGCGAAATACAACGGTTTATGGAGATAACTTAGCTACACCTTTGTTGTTGAGAAAATATCATGGAAAAAAGACCAACTTATACATTCATACATTAACAGTGCACGAGGTTTTAGAACGAACAGGAAGAATTTGAACAGTGCGAGGACGTCCGCCATGTTTGGAGTTTAAAGACAGACACAGTTCTCCATTTATATGAACACTGTTTATACTGATAGAATTTCTTTGGCGACATCTAAAAATGTTGAATCTTTTTTTCACAAATATGTGAGGTTTCTTCATTTATTGTCATCACAATAGCATCCAGGGTTTTACACCCGTTCGACTTTACACACATCACCACTTTGAGATTATGAAAATATTCAAACAACGGAACAAGTGATGATTTGCTGGTTTTAGTTTCTATATTATTACCTAACCAGTTTTATTACTTTTACTTAAGTTCTGTCGTATTTCAGAGTCGTAATTTATTAAATATGAACACAACGACACAACCATTGAAGTTTGAATTTAATAACGAGATGAGTATCTATGTTACCATATCTACCATCAAATACTTGTACCACAACAAACCCTGGTTACCATATCTACCATCAAATAATTGTACTAAAACAAACCCTGGTTACCATATCTACCATCAAATACTTGTACTAAAACAAACCCTGGTTACCATATCTACCAACAAGTACACTTGTACCACAATAAACCCAAGTTACCTTATCTCCAATCACACACACTAGTACCACAACAAACCCTGGTTACCATATCTACCAACAAGTACACTATCATTACAACAAACCCTGGTTACCATGTCTCCAATCACACACACTAGTATCAAAATAAACCCTGATTACCATATCTACCAACAAGATCACTAGTACCACAATAAACCCAGAAAAGAAGCAGTTTTATTCTCTGGTAACCAGACTTCACGTTATCAAAATGCCCAATGGTACTAAAACATCAGTACGCTATTAATGTTTCTTGTCGAACGACGCCATTACTGTACACCCTCTATAAGAAGCATGGCTCTAAAAGTTGTGTCAGACCTCCCTATGTCAGCCACAGAGGATGAAGTCTGGGGTTTAACGTAACAACTTACACATACACTGATTTAACGGAAATTTGTTTTATAGATCTATTATAATCTGTGACTCATTATTTTCAGTGTCTTAGGAAACATCGTTCAAAGTTAGAAACATGGATTTCCGTGCTGTGTGAAACACTGTTTTTAAGGGTAATTTAGAGTAAATAAAAGTTCACAATCCTGCTGTATAAAGAGATGTATGAGTGGTAAGTGAAAATAAAGTTAACAAAATCACTTTTACATTAAGCTAACTTTCAAGCTTTGAAAATTTAGATTTACAAAGTTACTTGTACACATTCATGTCTCACAACTGCATTATTCCCGTTCGAAGAAAGACAGCCGTAATGAAAGATCAAACTGAACTATGGTTCACTCTCGTGAATATAATAAATATTATACCTATTGACAGCAATTCAACAACAAATTACACACTTGTAACTTTACATGAGTCTCTTATAACCTGAACATCACTCTCCATAAGTCTCTTATAACCTGAACATCACTCTCCATAACTCTCTTATAACCTGAACATCACTCTCCATAAGTCTCTTATAACCTGAACATCACTCTCCATAACTCTCTTATAACTTAAACATCACTTTACACGAGTCTCATAATTTAACCATCACTTTACATGGGTCTCATAATTTAAACATCACTTTACATGAGTCTCATAATTTAAACATCACTTTACACGAGTCTCATAATTTAAACATCACTTTACATGGGTCTCATAATTTAAACATCACTTTACATGGGTCTCATAGTTTAAACATCACTTTACATGGGTCTCATAACTTAAACATCACTTTACACGGGTCTCATAATTTATACATCACTTTACACGAGTCTCATAATTTAAACATCACTTTACATGGATCTCATAATTTAAGCATCACTTTACATGGGTCTCATAATTTATACATCACTTTACATGGGTCTCATAATTTAAGCATCACTTTACATGGGTCTCATAATTTAAACATCACTTTACATGGGTCTCATAACTAAAACATCGTTTCACATAAGCCACAAATATCAGTTCTCAACATTTATTATAAAATGGCGAAGACAGAGTGAGTTTAACCTCACGCGCTAGAATGTAACGATGGTAAACATGACCTCACATACAGGAAAGTGAATATAACCTTACGTACGGACAATAAACGTAAACTCACATACAGGAATGTGAATATAACCTCACGTGTTAGAAAATGAATATAACCTTAAATGTGCAATTACACACCTAACCTCACATACATGTCAGTGAACATAACCTCACGAACAGGACAGTGAACATAACCTCACGAACAGGATAGTGAACATAACCTCACGTACAGGATAGTGAACATAACCTCACGTACAGGACAGTGAACATAACCTCACATACATGACAGTGAACATAACCTAACGTACAGGATAGTGAACATAACCTCACGTACAGGAAGTGAACATAACCTCACTTACAGGATAGTGAACTTTATGTACAGAACTGAACATGTTCATGGTTTCTTATCGGTTCATACAACTCAAATTCTTTTCCTATTGAATTTAACTCTTCGTTATTTCATATGTATTTAGTTACAAATGTAATAATAAATTATATAAAGTAATCAAGTATAGAAAAGTATAATGGGATTAAATAACAGCAAACAACAGTTTATAAACATCATAATATTTACTGTGATAAACTCTGATGAGGTTAAGTTTAAGATGAATTATCAGTGAACCAATGTTACAAGTTAAAGTTAAGCTAAGCAACCCACCCTTTACAGACATCCATTCACTGAAGTATCGTCTATTGAGGTTACAAAAGACACGCTTATTAAGTCCTTAACCCGAATATCCTTCCGCTAACGATGCCCAGTTATTATTTCCATATAATTAAAAAATGTTTATATGACCCCTAATGGAAATAATCAATGCAGTTCTGGCGAAACGTTGTGTTTGTATTTTTCAAAGTAAGTACGATTAAGGAAAGTATAATTATATTTGATTAACATTTCTCTTGAAAAGTTTATTCTTAAATCCATATTTTTTCTTCAAATAACGTTATAGATTTTTTCTTACGAATTGGAACGAACATTGACATCCAATAACTTATTTATCAATAAGCATTTAACCACCGTGTCTCTGGTCCCACTAATTCGTTTTAAACTAACTTAGATGCCTAACCTTTATGGTGACAAGTAATAACACGATAAGATTTGGTAGTTCGCTACAAATGAAAGGACTCTTTCCTGAACACACGCCCAAAAGTTAATTGGTTAAGTCTAATGACCAATTATAGTTAAATGTTCGAGACATCTTCCCGACAGCTAGAAATGCTAAGTGATTCTAATGGGATAAAGTTTGCTTTATAATTGCATACAGATATAATGAAACAACGAGTTGTCTTTTCGTTTTTATCTCTGATAAGTCTTCTTATAAAAGTACTTGTTTAATTTCAGGTACCTTAATAAATTTAGATATTTGAAAATAAAACTGACCATATAGAACTTTCAGATTCACCCTCGAAATGTACTGACCAACGAATTCTCAACACCAATAGATTGTTTGTTGTTAAGTTCAAAACGTGTTACTTATACAGGATTTCTGTGTTTTAAACTAAATTAGGAACGGACAGCTCTTGAGTATCATTGCTAAAAATTCAAAGCTAAACCAACCAATTGTCCTTGATTTAAGTTCACTAATATAAAACAAATTTCCGCGGAACTACAGATTATTAAATAATATTAAATCCAACTGGGCTGTTCCTGAAATAATTTTGATTTTCATTCAGCCGAAGAAGTTTTAAAATTTCATTATCTACACTCGTTATTCATTTAAACCAGAAGTCGTTGTTCGATGGTTAATGACCCCGCATTGTCAGGTGGTTAAGGCACTCAACTCGTAATCCGAGGATCGCGGGTTCGAATTCTCGTCACATCAAACATGTTCGCACTTTCAGCCGTGTGGGTGTAGTAAGGTATCAGTCAATCCCACTGTTCGTTGGTAAAAGAGTAGCTCAATTGTTGACGGCAGGTGGTGATGACTAGCTGTCTTCCCTCTAGTGTTACATTGCTAAATTAGGGACGGCAAGCACAGATAGCCCTCGAGTAGCTTTGTGCAAAATTCCAAACAAACAACCAAACAAAAACTATCGAATGCCCTGCCCTCTGTTGATCATTAGTTGAACTGTTGCTTAGAATTCTATTATTAATTCAAAAAGTGTTCTCCTTTCCTACTCATATCTGGTTAACATTTTAACACTTTACAGGATCTCTAAATTCTAATGCGTTTTATTTCATAGTTATACCTGAAACGGACGTGGTATAGATTCCCCACTTTCCCTTTATTTCATACTTACACCTAAAACGGACACGGTAAAAACTTCCCACTTCCCTTTATTTCCTACTAACACCTGAAACGGACGTGGTGAAAACTCCCCACTTCCCTTTATTTCATACTTACACCTGAAACGGACGTGGTGAAAACTCCCCACTTCCCTTTATTTCATACTTACACCTGAAACGGACGTGGTAAAAACTCCCCACTTCCCTTTATTTCATACTTACACCTGAAACGGACATGATAAAAACTCCCCACTTCCCTTTATGTTATACTTACACCTGAAACGGACTTGGTAAAAACTCCCCACTCCCCTTTATTTCATACTTACACCTGAAACGGACGTGGTAAAAAACTCTCCACTTCCCTTTATTTCATACTTACACCTGAAACGGACGTGGTAAAAAACTCCCCACTTCCCTTTATTTCATACTTACACCTGAAACGGACATGATAAAAACTCCCCACTTCCCTTTATGTTATAGTTACACCTGAAACGGACGTGGTAAAAAACTCTCCACTTCCCTTTATTTCATACTTACACCTGAAACGGACGTGGTAAAAAACTCTCCACTTTCCCTTTATTTCATACTTACACCTGAAACGGACGTGGTAAAAAACTCTCCACTTTTCCTTTATTTCATACTTACACCTGAAACGGACGTGGTAAAACTCCCCACTTCCCTTTATTTCATACTTACACCTGAAACGGACGTGGTAAAAAACTCTCCACTTCCCTTTATTTCATACTTACACCTGAAACGGACGTGGTAAAAACTCCCCACTTCCCTTTACTTCCAGCCAGATTATTCTATCTTTTATCAAAATAACAGTTAAGGTAGAAACGTAAAATTATAATTAATTATTTTTATTAGATTTATTAAAAAGAAAAAAGAAAACCGATAAATACTGTATGGATTAATGTATATAAGAATTATTAAAACAGTTATTATATCTTTCTACAAATCATAGAACACAAAGAAAACATTACACATTACCTACGTCTTTAATAAAGACCAAAACGTTTCAACAAATCGAGTTCGTTAGTAAGTCATCTAAATGTGTTAGACCTTTGTTATTCGTGTTAGACTTGTGTTAGTACATGTTATGAATGTCATTTCTGTGTTCATACATGTTAGACCTGAGTTATAAATCTAAAGTCTGTATTACAAAAGTTAGGTTGGTGTTATAGGTTTTAGATTTGTGTTAATACATATTATATCTGTGTTGTAAATGTTAAGTTTGTGTGGAAGAAATGTCAGGCATGCGTGTCCTTACTTTATGTTAACACTATTGGTAACTACCAATAAATATTTATATAAGTTGTGTCTAGAGTATTATTAATATTTCAATAACGCTCAAGCACCTGGATTCAGCTTATCTTTGGTCATTATACAGTAATTATACGGAGGCCCGAGGTTTCGATACCTGCGGTGGGTAGAACAGATTGTGTAGCATTGTGGTTAATAACAAACAAGAAACCAAGGTAGAGACTTGTGATAGCTTCAGATTTGAAATGTTTGGATTTCTCTTAAGTTACTTTGTAAATGTTCATCTTCCAATGTGGGTCTAATTTTGAACAACTGATAACTACGAGTTAATCAATTTTCTGACGTCACCTTTAGTTCTTGTTTAGAGAAC
Source organism: Carcinoscorpius rotundicauda (assembly GCA_011833715.1). Lineage (NCBI taxonomy): Eukaryota > Metazoa > Arthropoda > Merostomata > Xiphosura > Limulidae > Carcinoscorpius > Carcinoscorpius rotundicauda. The sequence goes on from CM022400.1 coordinate 72,395,539, forward strand.
TCGTCGACACGTGTAAAGGTGTAAGTTTTTACTACAAATATTGTTGGTCAAGAATAAACGCACGCCATTCTGTTCACTTCTCTATTTCTGAATCAGCTACAAGGGTTTTCAATACAAGGTCCATCAGAAGTTTTTTTTTCATATTTTGTAATTTAAGTTATAGGTAAGTGACTTCTATAAGAGATGAAACGGTACATTCTACCATTAGTTAAAATAATAACCTCACACAGAGATGAAACGGTACATTCTATGCATGGTTAAAATAATAACATCACACAGAGCTGAAACGGTACATTCTATGCATGGTTAAAATAATAACATCACACAGAGCTGAAACGGTACATTCTATGCATGGATAAAATAATAACCTCACACAGAGCTGAAACGGTACATTCTATGCATGGTCAAAATAATACATATTACCTACAGATGAAACGGTACATTCTACCAAAAGACAAAATGGTGGTACACTCAGTCCACAGTCAAACGGTACATTCTACAGAAAATGGTGGTACACTCAGTTCACAGTCTAAAGGTACATTCTACACAAAATGGTGGTACACTCAGTCCACAGTCAAACGGTACATTCTACACAAAATGGTGGTACACTCAGTCCACAGTCAAACGGTACATTCTACACAAAATGGTGGTACACTCAGTCCACGGTCTAAAGGTACATTCTACAGAAAATGGTGGTACACTCAGTCCACAGTCAAACGGTACATTCTACAGAAAATGGTGGTACACTCAGTCCACAGTCAAACGGTACATTCTACACAAAATGGTGGTACACTCAGTTCACAGTCTAAAGGTACATTCTACACAAAATGGTGGTACACTCAGTCCACAGTCAAACGGTACATTCTACACAAAATGGTGGTACACTCAGTCCACCCACAGCTACACACTGTTAGGTATCCTAGTTTGGAATACAGAGGCACGTAAATCTACACTGTGGCTACCCAGTTAGGTATCTTAGTTGGGAATACACAGTATGATGTTGTTCGTTTAAAACGATTCTGCAGCTTTGCCATGACGTTACTGCTCATTTCTTAACAACTCTATTAAAATACAACAGTCTCAGTCGTAAGGCTATAATGGTTAAAGCACGATCTTTTTCTTTTAGTTCCCCATTTAATGTACGAGTCTCCAGCATCTTAGCCAGTATGACAGATGACAAACTGTCTTGTGAAAACATACGGTGTACATATGACTTATGTCGCTAAGCTAACTAAATAACTTTTTAAATATGCTGTGTAAATGGTTTTAATCTACAGTCCAGCACTCTAACCACTGAGCTATGCCATTTATCCACAGTCCAGTACTCTAACCACTGAGCTATTCCATTTGATCCACAGTCCAGTACTCTGACACTGAGCTATGCCGTGTCCCAAAATTATAGAAATTTTCTGACCATTTGCAAAAGATTATTTTCCGTGCAATAAAACAATAAATAAAAAATCTTCGACCCACGATGTAACTTAATTTTCAACAACAATGGATACTGTAATCGATAACAAATGTAACAACCTCATATTGATTACCATTTACATCCAACACGACAAAATGTTTTCACGTTCGCTTTCTGTTTTCATCCGTCACTTTAAGTTTTTATCAGGCAATGAGCAGTGACTGGAGAGATAAAACAGCATTACATACACATTCGAAAATTATGCATACATTATTTCCAATAATATTTGTGAAACAATAATGAAAAGTCAATAGTGGTGGATGGAACACAGAAACGTTTAGTGTCACTTAGAAACCGTTAAATGTAGAAAACAAAACCAAAACCAACTAGTTATATATTACGGTAGAATCATTTTACCTCCGTTCATCTATTCTCAATACTTAAAAAGATTGACATGATTTTGAAAGTTGATAAATTGTTTGAATATATCGTTATCAGATTACCATCACTTTCAATTTGAACGTTTCGTTCTGAGATGCATACCAACAAGTTTGTTATGGTAAATAAACGTGTACTTCGTTGCTAGCTCATTATTAATTTCCTGATAAAAACTGATACTCAGCCATACAGATCATCGACAGAGGTAACGTAATAAATCAGTTTCGTTTTTCCTTTCGAACACCATTTCTTACTCATTATTCGTTAAGTAATGTCCTGAGCTTGACAATTTATAATGCTTCAGTTCTGGTTTTGATCGACCCGGTTTACACAGTAAAGGTATTGCAGATCTTTACGTTAAATCAAGCTCAAAGTTAAATAAAAATTAATTTGCTCCATTGTTTTAATACTCAGGATCATAGACACAAATTATTTGTTAGCATGTGTTATTGTTCACTTATGGAAACTGGTTAGATCATTATGTACGTCTAGAAACAAGTTAGTGTATTCATATGTATAGAAACTGGTTAGAATATTACATATATCCAGAAACTAGTTACACTATTAGGTATGTATAGAAACTGGTTAGAATATTACATATATCCAGAAACTAGTTACACTATTAGGTATGTATAGAAACTGGTTAGAATATTACATATATCCAGAAACTAGTTACACTATTAGGTATGTATAGAAACTGGTTAGAATATTACATATATCAGAAACTAGTTACAGTATTCATATGTACAGAAACTGGTTAATCTCACATATTATAGAAACTAGTTACAATATTACATATGTACAGAAACTGGTGAGAGTATTATGTAAGTAGAAAATGTATGTATAGAGTATTACATATGTATAGAAACTGGTTTGAGTATTATGTACGTCTAGAAACTGGTTAGAGTATTATGTATGTCTAGAAACTGGTTTGAGTATCATGTGTGTCTTAAAACTGGTTAGAGTATCATGTATGTCTGCAAACTAGTTAGAGTATTACATATGTATAGAAAATGGTGAGAGTCTCACATATGTATAGAAACTGGTTAGAATATTACATATGTCCAGAAAGTAGTTACAGTATTAAGTATTTATAGAAACTGTTCAAAATATTACATATGTCCAGAAACTAGTTACACTATTAGGTATGTATAGAAACTGGTTATAACATTATGTAAGTATGAAGACTGGTTAAAATACCATGTACGTACAGAGACTAGATAAATATTACGTACGTGAAGAGACTTTTTAAATATTACGTATGTAAAGAGACTGGTTAAAATATTACGTACGTGTAGAGGCTGGTTAAGAGTATTATATATGTATAGAGACTGGTTAGGATATTATGTACGTCTAAAAACTGGTTAGAGAATTGTGTATATGCCCTTAACCTGGCTAGGGTATTGTCTATTAGTCCAAAAACTGGTTAGAGTATTGTATGTACTCAGAATATCTCTAGAATATTGTGTTTATGTCCAGAAACTGGTTAGAGTAAATATGCCCATATTCTGATAAGAATATTGGATACAAGTTCAAAAGCTAGTTAAATTATTGTTTATATGCTCAGAATCTGGTTATATTATTGTATATTGTTTGTTCGCGTTTTGAATTTCGCGCAAAGCTACTCGAAGGCTAACTGCACTAGCTGTCCCTAATTTAGCAGTGTAAGACAAGAGGAAAGGCAGCTGGTCATCACCACCCAACACCAACTCTTGGGCTACTCTTTTACCAAAGAATTGCGAGATTGACCGTCACATTATAACACCCCCATGAATAAAAATCTGAGCATATTTGGTGAGACCTGGACTCGAACGCCTTAACCCACCTGCTCATGTCGGGTCTGTTATTGTGCACATAAGGTAACGTATATGCCCCAAATACAGTCAGAGTATTGTGTATATGCCCAGAATTTGGTCAGAGTACTGTGTATGTGCCCAGAAGCTGATTATAATATTGTGTATATGCCCAGCATCTTGTCAGTGTGTCCTTTATGTTTAAATGTGTAAAATCCATCGAGCATTTGTCTCTTCACAAAACTTCACTTGCAGGCCTACAATACCCACCCACATCTCTCTAACGTAATGGATTAGCAGAGTAAAACAACGTAACTAGTTTGACGACGGTATTTAGATGACATAACTCTGACTTAAATCAGAAATTAATCACATGTAATCCTGATATTGTCGTCTTAATTTTCTCACGAGATATTCCTTTGTTGTTAGGTGGCGTGAACTGTTTTTTTTTTCTTGGTCTGTGACGCTTTCGTCGTTTCATGACTAATTTAAGGTCGAACCCGAAATTGTTAGACATTCCCCTCGTATTTTGCTTAGAAAAATATGAAAAATAAAACATGGTATCTAATATTAAAAGAAAGTAATGCACTTCGACAGTTAACTCTTACTTATGTATTGTATAATTATTGATATAAATCAGTAACATTATAGTATGTAATATAATTAGATAAGGTTTTTACAAAGTACGCCTTGGTTTTATCATCTAAAGCAATTCTTTTATTGGTGCAATTATGTTCATTAAAATACTGAAAGTCATATACAGTTCCCACCATGATATGATGCTCCAAATCACGCAAAATAAAGATAGCCTTATGACTCAAGCTCTTTTGAAAAGTTGACTTTCCTTGATCAAGGGTAAATGTCTTTCAGAAAATAAACTTTCCTTCATCAGGGGTAAATGTCTTTCAGAAAGTGAACTTTCCTTCACCAGGGGTAAATGTATTTCAGAAAGTGAACTTTCCTTCATCAGGGATAAATGAATTTCAGAAAATGAGCTTTCCTTCATCAGGGGTAAATGTCTTTCAGAAAGTGAACTTTCCTTCATCAGGGGTAAATGTATTTCAGAAAGTGAGCTTTCTTTCATCAGGGATAAATGTATTTCAGAAAGTGAACTTTCCTTTATTAGGGGTAAATGTGTTTTACAAAATGAACCCCAGCGACGGGGTTAATCTAATGATACTTTATAATCGAGTGATTTAAAATATCCAATAATAACGGTTTAAACAACAACCAAAGGTCCTACAATTTCTATATGATGCCCTAATTTTATATTTCGTGTATTCTTAAAGAACTCAGTCTAATGCACTGTTTGATAGTTTAGGCAGACTATTCATAATGAAACTTTCTATAATGGACGGCAACTGCCTGCTGTGGAGACACAAGTCTATTGTAATAAAACATAATACTCCCTGTAAGTGAAAGAAGACAGAATGCGTAAGACAATGATAAAGATAATAGAATTTGAAAACTATTTAAGATGTTCTCTCAAGAGTAAATACCCAAACAGTTAATTCTGGCGGGAAAGAAATGTGAGGTCTAGTCTAATCTTGACTCGCCACCTATGACAGAGATCAGTTAGTTTTTGGTAAATTTCTGCATAAATACAGTAACATTAGTTACCTAAAAACTCGATATGAACAAAGCTTTAAATAGCAATGTACAGATAATATTTAAATTTCGACGAATTCATAGTTACAAACATAGTGAAAAACTTACATAAGATAAACAAATCACAGTAGAGGTCTAGTTAGAGTAATGTTTTTTAACATTGTAGGCTCCACAGCACACTAAATACATTAACACACACCAAACATGTACCAATATTAGCATTTTATATTATACATGTCTTGCTTATCAGAACTAGTGGAATATTTATACCAGCACTTTGGTGGTGGATATGCTTATGGCTACATGGCTTTATTTATTTTCGAAAGGGGCCTGGCATGGCCTAGCGCGTTAAGGCGTGCGCTTCGTAATCTGAGGCTCGCGGGTTCGCGCCCGAGTCGCGCCAAACATGCTCGCCCTCCCAGCCGTGGGGGCGTTATAATTTGACGGTCAATCCCACTTTTCGTTGGTAAAAGAGTAGCCCAAGAGTTGGCGGTGGGTGGTGATGACAATCTGCCTTCCCTCTAGTCTTACACTACTAAATTAGGGACGGCTAGCACAGATAGCCCTCGAGTAGCTTTGTGCGAAATTCCAAAAACAAACAAACAAACAAATATTTTCAAAAGCAAGACTCGAACGAATGTAAACACTAAAATTAGATAAAATAATTGGTGAAAAGTTTAAACAGTATAAAAGTATAAAATATGAAAAGTGTAGTTGAGAAACACCTAGTTCGAACAGAATCTGTTTAATAAACAGACAAAATAAAACAGGGCAGACTCGGGTGAACAAATAAGTGAATATTTATCATCGCAAGGTCCAAAATAAAATTTCATGTTCTTGTAATACTGAATTATTCACTGGCCGTGTGCGTGTTTTCCTGTGAACATGGTAATGTATGTATGTATATTTAGTGGAGTTGAGTCAATCATAGAAACAAACTCTTATTTGTCATGAAAACCTAATTCCAACTAGTTTTTGTTTTTTATTTAAGCCCAAAGCTACAAAATGGGCGAACTGTGCCGTGCCCACCACGGGTATCCACAGACTTAACGCTATGCCACTGTATAGAAATGGGACATACGTTACAAGCTATAGTAACAGTACTTCTCTTGTGAAGAGCTTTCTTCAAAACACAGGTAACGTAAAACACTGAACACTACATATAAACTCAATATCTTAACGGTGGATTGAAATAAATATCTCACCACGTTCAGCGTAGAGACATTAGAGAACATGTAATTTGCTACACATTAGAAACGGCGAGTAGAAATACCGCTTTCTTATTTTTTATTGGGATATACTGTATATTTTCGCCACAATATTCTATTGGTTCGTTTGGTCGTGAATTAGCTGAATTCAAAATTACGTTTGTTTGTTTGTTTGTCGCTAAACTACAAATGAGCCAATGGGGGGCGACCATAGTTTTCTATCTGAAAGCTGATAGCTTTTAGACCAATAATAAAGCCAGTTTTAAAACACTTTACAACGATAAAGAGATTTTTCAAACAACTTTAGTTTTAGAAATACTTCACTTAGTTTGTTCCGGAAAGTACATCACATCAGCTACTGAAAGCTTCTTTTCAGAATAAACGGAATAATTATGGCCATGTTCTTATAAAATCAACAGTACTGATGTTATTTTATAACTGATTCAATATAAACACATATTTTATTAGTTCGCAAAATTTCGCGCATAGAAGAACCATTTGCTGTAACATTCTTTAACTTGAGAGTGATAAGCTAGAGGAAAGGCAGCCATCTGCTGCCAATTCTTGAACTCATATTTTACCAACAAAAAGAAGAACTGACCACAGTTATAACGCATCACGGGTGAATAAACGAGCAAATTTAGTGACGGGACTCGAACCAACGACCCACAGATTGCGAGTCGAGCACCTAACCACCAATACAAAAACTGGTACAAGGGTAGGAAAACAGACTTGTTATAAAATTAACTAATCTTTCTAGCAATATTTCTTCGGTAATACGTCAAATAAAATAACAGTGAAGACCCGTTCAGTTCACTACAACGAACACACGTACTTGTCTGTATAGCTTTATCCTGTGAGCTAATAACTGATGTTAACCGAGATGTTATTCATGGTATTATCTGTCTTTGTAACACACATTTTCTGCAAACATCTAAACCGTAGGTTCCGTAAGCTTTGTAGGTACAGAGAGTCGCATTGAATTAGATCAAAGACAAAACACTGGGGAAAATGAGTTTACATTCAAATATTTTAACACAAACAGAAGGAGCTTACATCATCTGTAATCATGACCCAAGATTGTCAGACGGACTGGTGGTATGTATAGAGTTTATTAAGATAACTTGTACCTGACACGTGAAAAGAGTGTAGTTTAATATATATCACGTTTTCACAAACCAACCAATCAGGAGTCTGTTTTATACTTCAGAATGTTGGTTATTACGTTTACGGACTGACTGCTGATAAAACAGTTATTCCGTTTTGTTTATTACACATATGAAGCAATTATCAAATTGTTTTTATGGCTAATATTCTACACAGTGACTTAAGTCTAACTGACAATCAAATTGTTTATACTGACTTGCCCAAAGTTTCGGTGTTTTTCCAGTGACGTCCTGAGCATTAATTTATCTTTGTCAGTAAGGAACAAGACTGCGTCTTCTTAAAGCAAGTATGATTCCTTTTCTATTTGGTTTTCAAACTTGAGTCAAGACAGGTATTTTTCTGACTTCAGAATGGTTATTAGTTAGACTTATTTAATATCCTATTAATTTAGTTGCTTTCTCTAGCATAATATAATTTTACAAATCAAGTCTCGCATGTTTATTATATTTTTCAAAATGTTTTCTTTTTCAATGTCTTGGAATTCTTATTAGTAGTTGATGTTTTAAAGCGGGTTTTTTCTTATCCGTTGGGTATTTAGAGGGTTTGATGGCTACTAACTGTGTTGTGGGTCTTTAATGGTTTTAGTTATGCTGTTCACACCTCTTTGTGTTGAATAATTAATGAATAGACGATCGAACAGACTTCTCTACTCGTGGCGGGAAATGACAACTAAACTCTACAATCTTACAGTAAGTACTGAAACCCGGCTTTACAAAATTAACCAATAAGAAATAATACTGTCCCGGTATATCCAAACAGTAACGTACGTGGTACGTTCAAACTAGTTGGTGTAGCATATCTGATACACTTAATCTGTATTTATAAAGTTATTAGTTTTTGCAACAGTCTTAATTTAATATACAACAACAACACCACATAAATATTTGTATAATTTATTAATCTCACACAGATTTTTTTACAGTTTATAAAGGAGTTAAAATATTACTAACTTGGTTTCCAGTAAAACAATTTCAAAGATTTAAAACTCGGTATCTCCGACGAAGTGTGTATCACGAGACAGGCTGTTGCCAAGATCTCAACATATGACATTTTAAAACACAATAAAACTTCTGATTAAGCACGCTCTCGTGCACACTTCACGTGTTTTAATAAAATTGTATTGTTTCTCAAAATCGATTATGTAAACGTAATTTGTCAAACGTCAGAGTTATTCTTTAAAAGTATGATATAGGTGCACAAGTTTTATTAAATAAAGAACACGCTGTTTTCTATCATTCCAATGAAATTTCATTCTGACAAGGAGATTTATAAGGTAAACATCACGTGTATACTTTTTCAGTAAAGTATACGTTTATTATATAATACATAATATATGAAAACCTTAGTTACGTCAGTCGGACAAAACATTGAGCACAACAGAACCAACACAAGATTTTTAACTACATTGTTCCCGCTATCAACGCGCCCCCCAGTAGCTCAGCGGTATGTTTGCGGACTTACACGCTAAAATCCGGGTTTCGATACCCGTGGTGGGCAGAGCACAGATAGCCCATTGTGTAGCTTTGTGCTTAATTCAAAAACAAAAAAAACAACAGCTATCAACGCAAAAGCGCCACATATGTTGAGGAAGATGAACCTTGGTGTATCTTAAACACACAAGGCTTAAGACACTTAGACTATACTGATAAAAAATATTCAAAATCATTTCCTACACAACGCGTTCACCACTCTTGTTGTGAACGTGCTTTGTAGTCACTACGAAAAAACCTGTACACTTACTAAGTTTATTTATGTATTTATTTATACATTTACTGTTATCCATGTTAATCAACATCACTTGTTTCATAAAACCCTATTCTTCTTGTCTGTGTTAAACAGCTAAACTTTAACTACAAGCCTTATTACTGTTCTCTATGTTAACCATAAAACCTTGCTATTGTTATGATTATATTTATTGATTCCAGCTAAGCTTTGTTCATTTATATCTTTTATGCTGTTAAAGAAAATGCTTTGTTTTCTAAAAGTATTAGTGATTCAGTTTTATATAAAGAATTATCAACTGTAGGTGGCGCTAAACGTCCTTCATGGTAGGTTTGAAACAGTATATCTGTTCGCCAAAATTAATGACCTTCTTAATCATTACTTTCAGATATTGAACGTTGTTCTTTCTTACAGCCCTCCAATGGCACAGCGGCGTGTCTGGTGACTCAGACCGTTAGAAACCTAGTTTCCATACAAATTTTGGGCAAAACACAAACAGCCCATTGTGTATCTTTGTGCTTAGTTCTAAACAAACCAACAAACAAATATTTCTTATAAAAGTATTGAATTTGCAAATATTAGCCCCGGTGGCTCATGAGTAAATCTGAGAACTTATAACACTAAAATTGGGTTTCGATACCTGCAACAGGCAAAGCACAAATTACTCATTGTGTAGCTCTGTAGTCAACAGTAAAAGAATGAAACTTACAAATATTTTAATAAAAATAACACAAAGTTGTGTCATTCTACTGCTCTCGGATGGTGAGTGTTCGCAATACTTTCACAGAACCTTTACTGTATTTTAGGAGTTAAATTCACATTGTATATTGTAGTGCACTAACACATATTTGAGTGTAGCAGTGATCCAAGTCATCACTACCTTTTAGGCTGACGATTTTCCATTATTCCAACCACCTTTCATTAGTTCAGAGTTCTAACATTTTAGTGACTTGTTATAGAACCATTGTTCCCTGTTCATTTGTCGCCTTTGTTGTTACGTGTTGTTTATTATTTCATTCACTCCACGCTTTGTACTCAAGTGAACGCATCGAGAACAATAGCTCACAAAAGCCAGGCTTAAAGAAATGGATATGTTAATAGGACTAAATAACAATAAAGATTTCTCTGTAGATGTTTGATTATTCTACGAGTTCGTGAGTTAGTTGTTATTTAGCACAAAGCTACACAACGAACTATTTTTGGTGCATCCACTACGAGAGCATCGAAACCCGAATTTCTGGGTGGTAAGCTTGTAGACTTGTCGCTGTGCCACTAGGAAGATTCCTTGGTATGTTGTTAAGCACAAAGCTACACAATGGGCTATTACTGCTTTGCAAACCACGGGTATCGAAACCCGATTTTATCGCTTAAATAAACTAGAAATTTAACCTTGAGCCGCTGGGATTCGTTTTCGACACATCATGTGATTTGAACGACCACTTGGATCCTTCATTTCTCGAAGTGTTGAAGTTTTAGTCGTTACGAATTTGATTTTTTTCTAAAGTATTCATATATTTAGTTGATTCGAGTTTTATCTGGTGAATCCCTAGTTGATAGTTAACTTTCTAGCAGATTCGAACCCTGATACTATGAACACATAAACGTTTTTTTTCTCAGGGATTTCCTAAATGTGATAGAACAGCAAAATATCAGCAACCTAATGTTCAGTGATAAACAAAATAATAGAACGTGATACTCCTAGAAATAACTTTGAAGTTTAACTACACCAACTTCGTAGCGTTGGTGCATGCATAATGTAAAAGGTTTCGATAGCAGTTTATTTAAAATGTGGAAAATAAGACATAAATTGAATTTTATCATATCGTTCTAACTTGTTAAAAGGTAGAACTTACTTGTTTTATCGTTGTTTCACTTCCCATTTTATTTTTATCGTGTCAAAAAGTGTAAGCCTAAAATTACACTGAAGACAACGTAGAACACAAATAAACCGTTCACGCCTGACCAAACTAATTTGCTTCACTTATAAACTCGAAATTGCACTGTAAGAGATGCATCTAGGATAAACTTTAATTAAAACCTCACTTTATAGTAAATTGAATATCTTATAAAGCTATATATTTTAGAGAACAAACAAGACTGAAGTCCTGAAGAGTTTTTCTGTCAGAAATAATGTTTTAAACACACAAAAACACTCTCAACAGCATTCATACACACAAAAAAACCGTAATTGAACTAATGTATATGTATGATGCTGCCATCCTCGGACTGACATTGGAACTATAAAAATAGAGAATTAATTATGTATGTTTAATTTATTTTGGCAATAAAGTTAGAAAAATTACCTTATTTTTCATCGCAACATTATTCGCATTGATGGTTTTACAAAAAAATAAATTTAATTAATTATGTTTTATTTCTTTTGAAAATAAAATTGGATAAAAAAAAAACATGTTTTCTCCCAGATATTAATAATTGTTTTTTGTTTGTTTTTTTGCAGTGAATATTTCACTGTATCTAATAGTACCGCAGTTTCCTAATATTTTCCTATTTTTAGAATTCAAGAAATTTACTTTTTTCTTTGTTGCATGTAACAGAATCAGAAGCGCATATATATATATATACCAGGTGTGTTAAAAAAATACGCGGACTGTTTTAATTGCGCGGCTCCAGTTGGTTCCAAGGGAATCCGCTTGGTGTCGAACAGATCAGCTGATTACGACGCCATTTTCCGATTGCAGATATCTTCATTTGTGTATTAGCTACGCGTTTTAAGTGAAATGCGATTTTTTCGTTTGGCGGATTTTAGAATGAATGGCCTGAAGGTGCTACGATTTGCTGTGAAATTTTGTGTTAAACTTGAAAAATCTGCAACTGAAACTTTTGCTATGCTTAACACGGCTTACGGTGATGTTGCTATGAAGCGTACGGCATGTTTCAAGTGACATGAACATTTTTAGGATGGTTGACAGTCCATTGAAGATGATGAGCGTCCTGGACGTCCTTCCACGTCAACTGACGACCCACACGTCGACAAAATCAATACCCTGGTGCGGGCAAATCGACGTCTGACTGTCACGGAGCTTGCTGAAGAGTGTGGAATATCAGTTGGATCTTGTTACCGAAAAATTGAAGATGCACCGCGTTGCTGCGAAATTTGTACCTCAGAACTCGTGAGTTCTTGGCCAAACACCCGATCACTGTTCTTCAACACCCCACCTACTCACCTGACCTTGCTCCTTACGATTTTTTCTTGTTCCCCAAACTCAAAAGACCCTTGAAAGGAAGAAGATTTGAAACGATTTCCGAGATTAAGGCAAATGCGACGAAGGAGCTAGAGAACATTACAAAAGAAGCGTACCAGAACTGTTTCAACAAGTGGAAACACCGTTGGGATAAGTGTGTGCGTTGGGGAGGAGAGTACTTTGAAGGGGCCCCAGACCTGTAACTTCTCAATAAAGTACATTTTGTTTTGTGACGTCAGTCCGCGTATTTTTTGAACATTCCTCGTATCTTAATTGTATCATCCAGCATCATAAGCCTGCCATTTTGTTATTCTTGTCTATTTTATTTATATAAATAATGTTGTTTTTTCTAAAATAGAAAAACAAATATATATAACAAAATGGCAGGCTTATGATGCTGGATGATACAATTAAGATAGAGTTTAGGGTTAACTTTGTCTGTATAATTAACGTCAGGTTTAAAAGTTATTAATACATCAAAATAACGTCCCCCAGTGGCTCAGCGGTATGTCCGCGGACTTATACGATAAAATCCGGGTTTCGATACCCGTGGTGGGCAGAGCACAGATAGCCCATTGTGTAGCGTTGTGCTTAATTCAAAACAACAAAACAACAACATCAAAATAATATTCTAATAATTATTCTAAGAATTACTAATAATGTTTTATTAATAGATTATACTAATGTGTCTCAGATTAAAATGTTTTTAGCTGTGTTAACTGTATTAAAAAGGAAACATGAACTATAAGCAGGAAGAAAATTACAAACACATATTCTCCTTTATCAGAGGCCTATCTGTGATAAAGATAACCACAATTAGTTCGCTCCACACAACCTAATGAATCAGTATGGACCAAAAGTAACCGTTTAGAATAACAAGAAGAATCTCCTCCCCAAAAGTCCAACTCACCCCGTTATCTGACATCATTTACCTGTTATCTGACATCATTTATCCATTATCTGACATCATTTACCCATTATTTGATATCATTTACTCATTATCTTACATAATTTACCTATTATCTGACATCATTTACCCATTATCTGACATCATTTCCTGATACAAATGCTGTATTTTCTTTATCCTTTTTTTTCTAATAATTAACAATAGATACCAGACCAGTATATATGCTGAAAGTGTAGTGAAACTTTGTGAGAAAAAGTATTATTATATCGTAATAACAAGTTGGCAAACAACGATTTTTTGTGTGACGACCGGAAGAAGACAGACCAGTGTTCTATCGGAACATATAGTATGTTCTCGCAAACATAAATCAATTTGTTACGTTTAGAAATGTTTGTTGCTCTTCAGCTTACCATTGAAGTTTAATAAGATTTGCGAAACTTTCACGCCTTCTATTGTGTGGCTTTTTAACTTTCGTGATACATTTTACCTAACCAAAGATACAATTGGTTACCGGTCTTGTTATCTGTCTGAACGTGTTCCTTCCTTATCTGATCTGACTGTTTCACGAATTTTATTGTTTTTTTTTAATCTCACGTGACTGTGTTATTCTTCTTCTTGTTTGTTTCATCTAATCTTACTGTTTTACTGTCCTTCTTGTATGTTTCATCTGAACTAATTGTTTTACTGTTCTTGTTGTTTGTTTCATTTTATTTGATGTTTTACTGTTTTTATAGATTGTTTCATCTGATCTAATTGATTTTCTGTTCTTGTTGTTTGTCTCATCTGATCTTACTGTTTTACTGTTCTTGTTGTTTGTTTCATCTGATCAAATTGTTTTACAGTTCTTCTTGTTTGTTTAATCTGATCTTACTGTTTCACTTTTTATTGTTTGTTCCATCTGATCTTATACTGTTCTTGTCGTTTGTTTCATCTTTTCTTATTGCTTTACTGTTTTTATTGTTTGTTTCATCTGATCTACTTGTTTTACTGTTCTTCTTGTTTGTTTCATCTGATCTTACTGTTTTACTGTTCTTGTTTGTTTTGTCTGATCTAATTGTTTCACTGTTTTTCTTGTTTGTTTCATCTGATCTAATTGTTTTACTGTTCCTATTGTTTGTTTCATCTGATCTAATTGTTTCACTGTTCTTCTTGTTTGTTTTGTCTGATCTAATTGTTTCACTGTTTTTCTTGTTTGTTTCATCTCATCTAATTGTTTTACAGTTCTTGTTGTTTGTTTCATCTGATCTAATTGTTTTACAGTTCTTGTTGTTTGTTTCATCTGATCTGACTCTTGTAATTGTCTTGAGGAACTTGGTATGGTTTTGAATTTCAAACAAAGCTATACGAGACCCATATGCGCTAGCTGTCCCAAGTTTAACAGTGAAAGAGAAAAGGGAAGGCAGCTAGTCATCATCACCCACCGCCAACTCTTGAGCTACTCTTTCACCAATGAATAGTGGGATTGACCATCACATTATAACACCACGATGACTGAAAGGACAAACACGTTTGGTGTGATGGGGATTCTCTTGTCAATGTATAAATATCTTATTGTGTAAAGAACCGTTTTAATCCTTAAATAACTGTTATTCGTAGCACCACTTTAAAATGCGTGAAATAATTTACTTTCCTTTTAGATTTAGTAGCGTTCTAGCTATCTAGAAACAAACGCTTATTTTTCTGAAGTATAACTTCATCTGTTTACTTATTCTGTTTATTCATTCCAGCTTCGATACTCTACACAGCTATAGTACGTGGGAAAGTGGCTCTTCCATGTGACATCTCCTCTCCCTCGGCCGATGACTCTGCAGCTCTCGTCCTCTGGTATAAAGATGACTCTGCTCAGCCTATTTATACTCTGGACGCCAGGCGGGGTAATGTGGACCAGGCTCACCAGTCTTCCAGTCCTCACTTGGAGAGTCGTGCCTACTTCAATATGATCAACAGACCAGCGTTTCTTCAGTTGGATCCTGTGAAGGAAGATGACGCTGGAGAGTACAGGTGTCGAGTGGATTTTCACAAAGCCCGGACTGTCAATACAGTCATCACGTTGAAAGTTATAGGTATGAGCATTTATTACGTGGATTTTAAGATGTTTACTAAGTTTGGAGTCATTTTTTGTTGTTTATATTTGCCTGGCTATGTTTTTTTATTGGTATGTTTTATAATATTATATTTTTTGATATTTCGTTGGTTTGATTCACAAAGTTTACACACCACAGATAGCCCATTGTGTGTGTATCTGCGCTTAACAACAGAGTAAACAAAAGCGTAGTTCCTGAGTATTAGGCCTAATAAATTATGGTTTGATAATACAGTAATCTTCTAATTTTACAGTGTGTCAGACACGACGTGATGGGGGGTATATTTATTCTTGAAGACCAGAAGTTCTTACGGTTAAGTTTACTTTGCTTGTACTGAACCACAAAGTCCATCTCGGGTATAGAAACTTGGTTTTATAAGCCTTTCTATTTACTGCTGAATCACAGGGGGCGCTGTAGCTATTAAACTCGAGCAGGGTTTGAAACAAGTGGATTAAGAATATTGTGGTTCATTAACATACAAAGATCACTTGAATCATGGTTTTACAAAACAGAACATAATTTTATGACGAGTTTTGATGTGTTATTTACTTTACTATTAACACCATTCACGCGATCTTATTGGTTAGTGTTTGAACTGGCATCTTTCGATACGTTGTTTCATTACATTTCAGCTCGGTTTGGACTACTTAATGTGAAACTTGGTGAAACTTAAACAACTTACAAAACAACTTTCAGTATGGTCTGTTCTTTCTAGTTCCTTCTGGAGAGCCCGTAATTACGGACGGTCAGGGTCGCAAACTCAATGGTTTAGTTGGACCGTTTAACGAAGGTGATTCTTTGGACTTGAACTGTGGAGTCCGAGGAGGTGAGTAAATCTTCATTATTTTGACAATTTAAGGGCTTATAACTTTAAATTCTGGGTTCAGTTCCCGAAGTTGGCATGGACTGTATAGCTCATTGCGTAGTTTTATGGTTGACAACAAATACGTAAACTTTTTTAGAACTGTCGTCCTTGTGGTTAACGTATGATTCCTTGTTTGCTACCTGCTACAAAAATTAGGTTAAAAAACACAAATGTAATTTGTTGCCAAAGAACGCCAATGTTCGTGGATTAATAGTAAAATAACTAGCATGAAAATATTTATATGACCAAGATATTATTAAAATAATACAAATAAACCTATGAAACAAAAAGTCTAGGTCTAAAATACGGTTAGGGAACAAACGTAGTAATCAATATATCTATTTATTTAACACCCGAAATCCAACAATATCTTTATGTCAGAAGTGGTAATAGAGGCTTTGAAAATAACGTCACCTATCGAATGGCACCACAAATAAAAAACTTCACAGTTTGAGTGTTAAAAAAAATTGAAAACTAGCCATGGTATATACAACAACCATTTGTTTTTAATATAAAACAATTTTAAATAAAAGTTTTCCTCTCACAACAGGAACACGACTTTCATTAGTTCTTCTCGATAAGACTTGATTTTATCTTTAAAACTATTATTTATCTTAAACCAATTTTAATGTAAAAAAAATTCGGTTTATTTCAGCAAAATTTGTGAAAATCCTGAGCTCTGTAAATTAGTCATTTCGATCCTATGATAGATAACACAATCTTAATACTTTTACTGTACAGCTGGATAAATAACACAATCTTAATACTTTTACTGTACAGATGGATAAATAACACAATCTTAATACTTTTACTGTACGGCTGGATAAATAACACAATCTTAATACTTTTACTGTACAGCTGGATAAATAACACAATCTTAATACTTTTACTGTACAGCTGGATAAATAACACAATCTTAATACTTTTACTGTACAGCTGGATAAATAACACAATCTTAATACTTTTACTGTACAGCTGGATAAATAACACAGTCTTAATACTTTTACTGTACAGATGGATAAATAACACAATCTTAATACTTTTACTATACAGCTGGATAAATAACACAATCCTAATACTTTTACTGTACAGTTGGATAAATAACTCACCCTTAATACTTTTATTTTGCAGTGAAAAATAATTTTTAAAAAGTTTCACTTGTTTTACAGATTTTATATTGAAGTACGAAAACTACGATTAGCAACTACTAGCAAAACGACTGCCCATAAGGTGGCGTTGCTGCTGATCTAATGAATGTAAATTAAGTGTCCATTGTACATAATTTAATCAAAAACACTTTGGTTGTGAAAGCAAAAGGTGCGGCCAAGAAATGATTGAGTCCACGACTTGCAGGAACAATATCAAAATTTGTAACTATATTTGTAATATTGTTTGTTCGAATTTCACGCAAAGCTACACGAGGGCTATCTGCGCTAGCCGTCCATAATTTAGCAGCGTAAGACTAGAGGGAAGGCCACCATCCACCGCCAACTCTCGGGCTGCTCTTTTACCAACGAATAATGGGATTGATCGTCACATTATAACGTCCCCACAGCTGAAAGGGCGAGCATGTTTGGTGTGACGGGGATTCGAACCCGCGACCCTCAGATTACAAGTCGAGTGCTTTAACCACCTGGCAATGCCGGACCTTGTAGCAGTGATCAGAATGTTACAACAAATATTCATTCATTTGTTAAGAAGGTTAAATATTTTGCTCATATGATGGGTCGACCTTAATCCAGGTGACAAAAACTAAAAACAATCCACTTTTTCTCTTTGATGAAGTTATAGTGAAAATATTAGACTGACAGCTCATGCGATTTTTTGTCTAGACAAGAGCTACGATTTTTGGCAAAATTTGGCGGTTTTTCCACACGTGATTTATATATACAATAAGTATGGCATCCAAGAGTAGATTAAAAAGATCTATCAGTACACCAAATTAAAAATATCCATACAGAGTTAAGTTTGTTTATCTATCAAATAAACTTTTCGTACTTTCTCTGCTAATAAAAAAATAAAATGAAGAAATTCAAATAATATTGGAAATATTGTATATTTAGTTAGTAAAATAAAGGTCCAGTGGAGGACGTGATTTGTTTGTTTGTTTTGGAATTTCGCACAAAGCTACTCGAGGGCTATCTGTGCTAGCCCTCCCTAATTTTGCAGGGTAAGACTAGAGGGAAGGCAGCTAGTCATCACCACCCACCGCCAACTCTTGGGCTACTCTTTTACCAACGAATAGTGGGATTGACCGTCACATTATACGCCCCCACGGCTTGGAGAGCGAGCATGTTTAGCGCGACGCGGGCACGACCCTCGGATTACGAGTCGCACGCCTTAAGCGCTTGGCCATGCCAGGCCTCAGAGGACGTGAACTGGGAATATCTGACAATTTGGATTGCCATTGCCCGAGCAAATTAAATTATACTTCTGTTACTAGAAAAGCGTACCCTATAGGTTGTTTTGGCCCCACGACACACTGCTAATTAATACTAAGCTTTATAAATCTAAACAAAGCGTTAGCACTATCATTATACTAAATTAATTAAAAATTAAGTTTATTACTTGTTCGTGTGTAATAAAGCACAAAGCTGCACAATGAGTTTTATTTTCTGTGCTCACTACAGATAAGGAAAACTGGTTTCGAGAGTCTTAAGTTTACAGACTTTTCACTGTGAATTACTGTAAACGTCATGAAACAAAACAAACTGTTGTTAGTATGATGTAAAAAAAATTATTTCGGTGATGAATATACTGAAAGTGATATTACAAGTGCGCCTGGTTAACAATTAACATGTTAAATTGTCTTTACGAGTCTGAACCTTAATACCGTTTACATAGATATCCAATTATATTTAAATTGTTGTTTATTTCGTAAAGGTAAGTTAATAGAACTTTTTTATTGACATATATAACAAATTATTTACAAAAATGACTTGTTAGGATTAAGTAATTATATCTGTATTTCAGGTAAGCCTCGGCCTTCAGTGACCTGGTGGCGAGAGTACACCCTACTGGATGATGACTACACTTTTACACCTGATAACGAGGTTAAAAACGATTTAAAAATACCCAAATTAAAACGTCACGACATGCTGGCCGTTCTCACGTGCCAGTCATCAAACAACAACGTCACTGTTCCTTCTTCACGTTCTGTTACTATTGACTTAAACAGTAAGTAAACTGGAATTGTTTCAGCCTAAAACACTTGTGGTTCATGAGCTGTTCTAATTATGTCGAACTGCGTAACGTTTCGTTTTTCAAACATTTCAATTGATACAAGGATATAAATATCGAATTGTTTTCTAAATTAATTTCTTCTTGTGAGCATGTTTTATTATATTCTTTGTCTATTTTACATTAGTAAAGCCAGTGGAAGTTAAAATTCATCCCTACCAGCAGCCCCTATCGGCAGATAAAGAAGTTGATCTGACATGCACGTCTAACGGCTCTCGCCCACCAGCAAAGATCACGTGGTGGAAAGACAAGAGACAGATGCAGAACACTCGCGATAGTACAAGTCGTGCTGGCGTCAGCACCAGTATATTGACGTTTGTGCCATCTGTTGGCGATAATGAGAAGTTATTATCCTGCAAAGCGGAGAACCCTCTCATTCCCAACAGTGCAATAGAAGACGGATGGAAATTAGAAATATACTGTAAGTCTTAAATCTGACATTATTTAAATACGGTTTTACGTATGGTCTACTGAACTATAAACCTTAGAATCATGGCTTTTGTGAAACTAGAAACAAATGTTGAACTATTCAACATTTACTGTCGGCTTTGAACTTATAACATTAAAATACGTTACGTTCCCAGTGAGTCAATGTAAGGTTTATGAAATTTCACAGCTAAAATTTGATGCTCGATTTCCGGTGATGGTAACGTATTCGTAAAATGCTCATAAGCGACAAAACTTGAGACCAATAAGAAAAATCGATACAGCCATATCTTCTACTTAAGAAACTTCTAACCAATGAACAAATCTTGATACACCAGTTCTTGAAACGTACTTACACGTAAAGACACTTATTTATAATAAAGAGTAGCTAATACATTACTGCGTTGCAGCCAAATCTGCTTACACAGCAAGGCTTCTGACCAATAAAAAGCTTTAAGCCAAGACTTCTAGCCAATAAGAATGGTCAATACAACCGCAGCTTTCAGTCAAGGCTTCCAATAAGAATGCTCAATGCAACTGTAACATTCAGCCAAGTCTTCTGACCAATAAGAGTGGTTAATACAACCATAGTTTTTACTTGAGACTTTTAACCAATGAAAATAGTCAATAACAACTATTGCTTTTAACTAAGTATTCCAATAAAAATGGTCAATACAACTCTAGCTTTTAACCAAATCTTCTAGCCAATAATAACGGTCAGTACAACCTTAGCTTTTAACCAAATCTTATAGCCAATAATAATGGTCAGTACAACCTTAGCTTTTAAGCAAATCTTCTAGCCAATAATAACGGTCAGTACAACCTTAGCTTTTAACCAAATCTTATAGCCAATAATAATGGTCAGTACAACCTTAGCTTTTAAGCAAATCTTATAGCCAATAATAATGGTCAGTACAACTTTAGCTTTTAACCAAATCTTCTAGCCAATAATAACGGTCAGTACAACCTTAGCTTTTAACCAAATCTTCTAGCCAATAATAATGGTCAGTACAACCTTAGCTCTTAACCAAATCTTATCGCCAATAATAACGGTCAGTACAACCTTAGCTTTTAACCAAATCTTCTAGCCAATAATAACGGTCAGTACAACCTTAGCTTTTAACCAAATCTTCTAGCCAATAATAATGGTCAGTACAACCTTAGCTTTTAAGCAAATCTTCTAGCCAATAATAACGGTCAGTACAACCTTAGCTTTTAACCAAATCTTCTAGCCAATAATAATGGTCAGTACAACCTTAGCTTTTAAGCAAATCTTACAGCCAATAACAATGGTCAGTACAACTTTAGCTTTTAACCAAATCTTCTAGCCAATAATAACGGTCAGTACAACCTTAGCTTTTAACCAAATCTTCTAGCCAATAATAATGGTCAGTACAACCTTAGCTCTTAACCAAATCTTATCGCCAATAATAACGGTCAGTACAACCTTAGCTTTTAACCAAATCTTCTAGCCAATAATAATGGTCAGTACAACCTTAGCTTTTAACCAAATCTTATAGCCAATAATAATGGTCAGTACAACCTTAGCTTTTAACCAAATCTTCTAGCCAATAATAATGGTTAGTACAACTTTAGCTTTTAACCAAATCTTCTAGCCAATAATAACGGTCAGTACAACCTTAGCTTTTAACCAAATCTTATAGCCAATAATAATGGTCAGTACAACTTTAGCTTTTAACCAAATTTTCTAGTCAATAATAATGGTCAGTACGACCATAGCTTTTAACCAAATCTTCTAGCCAATAATAACGGTCAGTACAACCTTAGCTTTTAACCAAATCTTATAGCCAATAATAATGGTCAGTACAACTTTAGCTTTTAACCAAATTTTCTAGTCAATAATAATGGTCAGTACGACCATAGCTTTTAACCAAATCTTCTAGCCAATAATAACGGTCAGTACAACCTTAGCTTTTAACCAAATCTTCTAGCCAATAATAACGGTCAGTACAACCTTAGCTTTTAACCAAATCTTATAGCCAATAATAACGGTCAGTACAACCTTAGCTTTTAACCAAATCTTATAGCCAATAATAATGGTCAGTACAACTTTAGCTTTTAACCAAATCTTCTAGCCAATAATAACGGTCAGTACAACCTTAGCTTTTAACCAAATCTTATAGCCAATAATAATGGTCAGTACAACCTTAGCTTTTAACCAAATCTTATAGCCAATAATAATGGTTAGTACAACTTTAGCTTTTAACCAAATCTTCTAGCCAATAATAACGGTCAGTACAACTTTAGCTTTTAACCAAATTTTCCAGTCAATAATAATGGTCAGTACGACCATAGCTTTTAACCAAATTTTCTAGCCAATAATAATGGTCAGTACGACCATAGCTTTCAGCCAAGACTTAATATGAATGGTTTCAAAGTGTTCATCTTACTTATTAATATTTTTGTCGTGACTTTTTAATAATAATCATCATTATTCCAGATTTCTGAAAGAAAAAAAATTAAACAGTTTAAGAGCTTTTTAGCTAGCTTCCTCTCCTACAGTCAAATTTTTATCTTCAGGTAACTTTTACCAAGCTGTGCCATTTTGTATGTGAATCTTTAACGGTGTGAATGTACGTAAACTAGTAATTTAAATGTACATTTAATTATAAAATCAGATACTTGTAGTTTGGCAAAGTAAAACAGCGTAATTTTATTTTATGGTCTTTGACGCTAGATGAGATAACACGAGACAATGTGAGATAGAAAGAGACAACTCGAGACATCTCGAAATATCTCGAGACATTTATCAGCTAGCACTAGACATCACGAGATAACTCTATACAGTCTGATATAGCACGAGACAAGACGAAATAACTCGAGACAACATGATGCAACACGAAACAGCGAGAGATAACACGAGACAATATCCGACATGTTTGTGTATGACAACTGTTTTGAAACATTTCTCACTTTAGTCATTTTTATTGGATGTAGTTCCACCACAAGTCACGCTACACGTGGGGAATATTCCTGTGTCAGGTGAGATACAAGAAGGAAACGACATATACATGGATTGCAACATCCGGTCCAACCCCTGGATTCGGTCCGTGAACTGGCAGCTCGAGGGAAGAGACGTCACTACAAATTTTACATACGGGATCATCATTAGCAATCACACCTTGCTAATTCAACGAGTTCAGCTGCATCACCGAGGACACTTTACCTGCTCAGCCAGCAACAGAGAAGGGATAGGGATTAGTAACAAGATTTTTATTGATGTCAAATGTGTGTTGGTACATCATTTAGCACTTACACGAATCTCTCACTAATTTTATATCATTAATATTTTCCTTCGATCACATCAATTCAGAACTAGAAATTAATCTGGTAATAATTATGGCTAATAAAGTATGTTTTTTTATTATTTCATTAATTGGGTTTTCTTTACTACTAACGACATTTTCGGGTGTAAATCCAGTGAGATCTTTTGATATTCGGCCATCTCAGCCATTTTAGGTTTATCTCCAATTCGAATGCTAATCTAGAAATACAAGATAGTCTCTATAACAAATCTCTATCATGAAAACATCAAAATCTGAAGTTAAGAATAATACGTTGTTAATAAAAGTGACATAAAAGGAAGAGGTTACATATTGTTGCAGAGCTGTTAATCATAAAAAACATGCTCGCGACTTCTATTTTACGAAACCATTTGTTTATAAAAATTTGTTGTGAGTACTGAACGTGTGTACACATTTTGATAATAAAGTTCGAGAATAAAACAACGAACTCTACATTCCAGATAATGGTAAGTGAACTTTTATTTTAATGCGAAACGTCTGTTAAAATAAAAGTTACCTTTTGATTATTTGAATGATAAAGGTTGTTTTTTACCTAACTTTATTAACAAATTCCTCTATTTTTAAAATAAGATTACAAATTATAGTTTTTGAGCTCTGAAATCTAAACAAATTAATGTGGAAACGAAGTGCTCCAGCTGAACATCCTAAATTATTTCTATTTCTTGTTTTTAGAATTATTTTTGTAATTGTTCCAACTAACTGGATTACTTCACAGATGCTCCCCAGTGTCAACCGGGACAGAAGTTCACTTATGGGGTCGCCATACAAGAAACAGTCTACGTGTCTTGCAGTCTGGTAGCAAATCCTCCAGATGTCACTTTCAGCTGGTTGTTCAACAGTTCCACTAAACATTCAAGCCAAATCGAGTACAGCAACAATCAGACACAAAGTCTGGCCACCTACACGCCCGAAACTGATGACGACTATGGTACCATACTTTGCTGGGGTACCAATGATATTGGCATTCAACGAGAGCCTTGCGTCTTCACTGTTGTTCCTGCTGGTATCCTTTATATACCTCTTTTACAATATACATCTCTTAACTGTATGTTGAATGCTCATTTTTTGTACTCCTAGTAAATGTGAATGCATACGATATAAATTACAGATCAGACTAGTATGTGTGATATTCAGTAAGCCGACATCTGTAATCTGACTATTCAGTAGTCAGATCAAGATATATAGCTCAGATAAGTCGAACACACACTTCTTTGTTGCCGGTATTCAGTTTGAAAAGATTTAGCTAACTTATTTGGAATCTGATATACAACACCTGAGCTTAACATACAGGTCAGAGACCCGCAATTTATGATCTAGAACTACTGACCATAAGTAGCCAGCTAGCAGAATACTCTTACCCGATTACCGGAATTGAGTGTGAGAGTTGTATAGATCCGTCAGCACATTGCAGCTCGAGCCTAGGACTTCCCGATCATCAAGTCGGCACACTAATCCTAGGCCTCGTTTACTCAAAAGCACTCGATGTTAAACGCTACTTATTAATCAAATGTTTTGTAATTTCATTCATGAATCTTTTCTTAATTAAGCGAGCCAAAGTGGCTCAAATTTCAAATTTCTTGGTTTTAGTGCAATAATCTACGGCAATATGGAAAGGCCTAGCAACTCCAAGATAAAAGTGTATAACATTATGGTTAGAGCACAGTACAGGAGATTCGAGACTTGGGGCTAACAAACACGCTTCATACTTTCAGTTAGGGCGCGTTACAAGAGTGACAGTCAATTCCACTTACTCAGTGGTTAAGAGTAACTTTTAAAGGCGGTGGATGGTCCCGACTTGTTGCATTTTTTTTGTATGTTTGAATTATGTGTTTAAAATGTTCTTCAGGTAAACAAAACCAACATAAAAGTGTACTATAAAAATAGGGGCATATCCATAATGTAAAAGTTTTTTTTCCCCTTTTTATATATTTATAAATAAGTTGAAACAGAAAGTGTTTGTTAACATATAAAAATACAGTATGTTACGTACTCTTGAGAAAATATAGTACCCTCCAAAATTTTCTCATTGTAAGTCATGACTCAACATTAAAGGTCCTTTAGAGTACCCTTGCAATTGACTGTAAGATGTTGTCTAACACTACAGGTCCTCGAAAGCTTCCTCACAACTGATACTATGTCATTATCTAACACTACAGGGCCTCCACATCCTCCTCACAACTGATTAAATTAAGTGCCATTTTCTAACACTACTGATTCTCCAAAGCTTTCTCACAACTAATGCTATGTCATTATCTAACACTACAGGTCCTCCAAACACTCCTCACAACTGATTCTATGTCATTATCTAAAACTACAAGTCCTTCAAAACCTCACAACTGATTCTTTGTCATTGTCCAACACTACTGATCCTCCAAAGCTTCCTCATAACTGATTCTATGTCATTATCTAACACTACAGGTCCTCCAGATCCTCCACAGAACTGCTCGGTTGTAAACCAAACAGACAACCTGATATATTTAGAGTGTATGGAAGGGAACAGTGGCGGTGTGCACACAGACTTTGCTCTAGAGGTGTACAGTATAGGCCAGGGTGTCCTGCAGGCCAACCAATCATCTCCAATCCCCACATTTCTGGTTGAAGGACTCCCTGCTGGAACTGCCCTGCGACTCTTGGTGTTTGCTTACAACCCTAAAGGTCGTAGCGAACCAGCCATAATATCGGCAACCACTCTCAGGCCAGCCGAAAAGCTCTTGGACAAGAGTAAGGTCTCGTTTCTTGGTTACAACACGTACACACTTTGTTAATATGAAGGTTGGTAAAGTAAAGTAGATAAGAAGAGAATATTTCATGAGAACAGTACACATGTTCCAGTGTATTTTGTAGCATTTCATGAGAACAGTACATATGTTCCAGTGTATTTTGTAACATTTCATGAGAACAGTACACATGTTTCAGTGTATTTTGTAACATTTCATGAGAACAGTACACATGTTTCAGTGTATTTTGTAACATTTCGTAAGAACAGTACACATGTTTCAGTGTATTTTGTAACATTTCATGAGAACAGTACATATGTTCCAGTGTATTTTGTAACATTTCATGAGAACAGTACACATGTTTCAGTGTATTTTGTAACATTTCATGAGAACAGTACACATGTTTCAGTGTATTTTGTAACATTTCATGAGAACAGTACACATGTTCCAGTGTATTTTGTAGCATTTCATGAGAACAGTACATATGTTCCAGTGTATTTTGTAACATTTCATGAGAACAGTACACATGTTTCAGTGTATTTTGTAACATTTCATGAGAACAGTACACATGTTTCAGTGTATTTTGTAACATTTCGTAAGAACAGTACACATGTTTCAGTGTATTTTGTAACATTTCATGAGAACAGTACATATGTTCCAGTGTATTTTGTAACATTTCATAAGAACAGTACATATGTTTCAGTGTATTTTGTAACATTTCGTAAGAACAGTACACATGTTTCAGTGTATTTTGTAACATTTCATAAGAACAGTACACATGTTTCAGTGTATTTTGTAACATTTCATAAGAGCAGTACATATGTTTCAGTGTATTTTGTAACATTTCATAAGAACAGTACATATGTTCCAGTGTATTTTGTAACATTTCATGAGAACAGTAGATATGTTCCAGTGTATTTTGTAACATTTCATGAGAACAGTACACATGTTTCAGTGTATTTTGTAACATTTCATGAGAACAGTACACATGTTCCAGTGTATTTTGTAGCATTTCATGAGAACAGTACATATGTTCCAGTGTATTTTGTAACATTTCATGAGAACAGTACACATGTTTCAGTGTATTTTGTAACATTTCATGAGAACAGTACACATGTTTCAGTGTATTTTGTAACATTTCGTAAGAACAGTACACATGTTTCAGTGTATTTTGTAACATTTCATGAGAACAGTACATATGTTCCAGTGTATTTTGTAACATTTCGTAAGAACAGTACATATGTTTCAGTGTATTTTGTAACATTTCGTAAGAACAGTACACATGTTTCAGTGTATTTTGTAACATTTCATAAGAACAGTACACATGTTTCAGTGTATTTTGTAACATTTCATAAGAGCAGTACATATGTTTCAGTGTATTTTGTAACATTTCATAAGAACAGTACACATGTTTCAGTGTATTTTGTAACATTTCATAAGAACAGTACACATGTTTCAGTGTATTTGTAACATTTCATAAGAGCAGTAACATATGTTTTCAGTGTATTTTGTAACATTTCATAAGAGCAGTACATATGTTTCAGTGTATTTTGTAGCATTTCATAAGAACAGTACATATGTTTCAGTGTATTTTGTAACATTTCATAAGAGCAGTACACATGTTTCAGTGTATTTTGTAACATTTCATAAGAGCAGTACATATGTTTCAGTGTATTTTGTAACATTTCATAAGAACAGTACATATGTTTCAGTGTATTTTGTAACATTTCATAAGAGCAGTACATATGTTTCAGTGTATTTTGTAACATTTCATAAGAACAGTACACATGTTTCAGTGTATTTTGTAACATTTCATAAGAACAGTACACATGTTTCAGTGTATTTTGTAACATTTCATAAGAGCAGTACATATGTTTCAGTGTATTTTGTAACATTTCATAAGAGCAGTACATATGTTTCAGTGTATTTTGTAGCATTTCATAAGAACAGTACATATGTTTCAGTGTATTTTGTAACATTTCATAAGAGCAGTACACATGTTTCAGTGTATTTTGTAACATTTCATAAGAGCAGTACATATGTTTCAGTGTATTTTGTAACATTTCATAAGAGCAGTACATATGTTTCAGTGTATTTTGTAGCATTTCATAAGAACAGTACATATGTTTCAGTGTATTTTGTAACATTTCATAAGAGCAGTACACATGTTTCAGTGTATTTTGTAACATTTCATAAGAGCAGTACATATGTTTCAGTGTATTTTGTAACATTTCATAAGAACAGTACATATGTTTCAGTGTATTTTGTAGCATTTCATAAGAACAGTACATATGTTTCAGTGTATTTTTCATTACATGATTTTATTTTCAACGTTTCACTCTGAAAATAGAAACAACAATTAAAATGGTTTCAGTGATCTTCTAATACTGTCTTGAATGTCAACTGTGTAATACCAACCGTAGGCGAACATTGGCCTCGCCAGAAATATATATATATATATATATACATAAGTCGTCAACACTTAATTACTTTATAAAATAGCATTTAATGCAATAATTACAAATATTTATATTGATTTACTGTTTTATTAGTGATAAGCGTCAAAGAGTATATAGCTGAAGTTCCCTGGTTCGCGTCCTGTTACCACTACTTACCGGGAGTGTGTGTTAAAAGAATGACATCCGTGTCCAACTATTCGATCTCACAAGATTATTCCAACAGATAACAACATCTTTGTCTTACAACTTATCAAACATTTTATGAACTGTATTAATACTTACATAGCTCACCTTTAAAACAAACTTAGAACATTGGAGATCAGCAGGTCATACAAACAAGCCTCAGAAATCTTCAGTTAAATTTAGTACAAGTTGTTTTTTTAGAATATGCTTGAAAGGATAAATATAAACTTCAGATCGTCTTGTCAGAAACTCGACTGTGTAAAAATTGGAACAGATTTGATTAGAGATGTTTTATTCATGTCGCATCTTGGAAATAGAATTATTTCACAGATAAGACAGAAAGCTGCTGTCGTTTTATCCAATGCTTTTGCCGATAAACTTCTGTTTCAAACAGAACAAATGGCCTGGCATGGCCAAGCGCGTAAGGCGTGTGACTCGTAATCCGAGGGTCGCGGGTTCGCGCCCGCGTTGTGCTAAACATGCTCGCCCTCCCAGCCGTGGGGGTGTATAATGTGACGGTCAATCCCACTATTCGTTGGTAAAAGAGTAGCCCAAGAGTTGGCGGTGGGTGGTGATGACTAGCTGCCTTCCCTCTAGTCATACACTGCTAAATTAGGAACGGCTAACACAGATAGCCCTCGAGTAGCTTTGTGCGAAATTCCAAAACAAAGCAAACAGAACGAATTACATATACACGTGTAACGGTGTCGTAACCGTAACAATCGACCCACCTTAAACTGGTTGTAGTATTTATAACCGTGGCGATAAAACGTTGTTATACTGATAACAAACAACGAGTTTAAGTCACGTATATAAGTTTTCTAATCTTTATTTCATGCTGTTGCAGAGAATACATAAAGTGATACAGAATATTTGGTGAGCAGTTTTAAAAGTTAGAGTAACTCTATAAGTAAACTCTATAATAAATGTTCATGTTATTTTCTTAGTGAGTTATGTCTTCAAAAGTTAAAGAATAAATCCTTCAGAACCGAGAACTACACCAAGGACAAAACTTTCCTATTCGAGTGGCATATCCTTCTTTGTAGAGGCAAAAACAAAGTACACAAAACTAATGTGGACATCTTTCTATATAAAATACACAAAACTAATGTGGACATCTTTCTATATAAAATACACAAAACTAATGTGGACATCTTTCTATTTCCATCAGTTCATTAAACGTGTTGTTGTTATTTTTTATAATGTTGATAGCTTATCAAATATCTGCTGCTTTTGCCCTTTCGAAAGAAATGATAAGAAAACAATTAAATATGAGTTAATTATATTAATTAAAGCTACAGTAATTAACGAATTCGCTTATTTAGTGAAATCATTCGATTTACACATTAGTCGTTGTTTTAAGTAATTCAGCGAAACGTTATGAACATGCTTACATTCACATTCAAATATCAGACTTTATTAGAATCTCATCAGATCAGATCAGAATATCCACTTGTTAAGTTAAATAATTGAGATGCAGGAATGGAAAACGGTCAGAAGATAGACTTCATCTGTGAGTTTATGTGTACGATAGGTGGTTGATTACAAGCATGCGTAAAGTCTTAGCTTTCAGTTGGGGTGTAACTTCTAGGTGGAAGGCACCAGTTTAAAGTATGCATAAAGTTTTGGCTTTCAGTGGGTGTAACTTCTAGGTGGAAGGCACCAGTTTAAAGTATGCATAAAGTTTTGGCTTTCAGTGGGTGTAACTTCTAGGTGGAAGGCACCAGTTTAAAGTATGCATAAAGTTTTGGCTTTCAGTGGGTGTAACTTCTAGGTGGAAGGCACCAGTTTAAAGTATGCATAAAGTTTTGGCTTTCAGTGGAGTGTAACTTCTAGGTGGAAGGCACCAGTTCAAAGCATGCGTAAAGTCTTGACTTTCAGTGGGGTGTAACTTCTAGGTGGAAGGCACCAGTTCAAAGCATTTATTTTGGTAAAAGTGTTAATACCCATACCAGCTGTCCTAACATACATTTATATGGTAAATTATCTACACCCATATATAGTACACACAAGGACTTGCTGCGATTTGTATTGTGGGCTGTATCTAGCCCATCGTGGATCACTAGATATGTAAAGTCCCATCCTAAGGAAGAGTGAAGTGTTTTGATGTACATCCTGGTCACGGGCACACTGTGGTTCCCAAGTAAAAGTCATTTTCTAGACGTCAAAAAAAGGTTAGCCGAACCTTAGAGGTACCTTGATTACTGAAGTGATTTTCGTCTTTAGCCCTTTGGCTGTATTTTGCTGACGTCCTAGTGTACGTGTCACCATACGCAATTTACAGACTGCCATCTTTACCCATTGGTTTATGAACTCATGTCAAGTACGGCCTAATGATTAGGGTATTCAACTCGCATTCTGCGGGTTCGAATCACGAACATGCTTGCCCTTTTAGTCGTGGGGGCATTATAATGTTACATTCTTCCTTTTAATCGTTGATAAAGGTGGATGGTTCTGAGTAGCTACTTTCTATCTGGTCTATCTCTTCAGAATTAGGGTCAGATAACATAGTTATCCCTCACGTAGCCTCAAATATGAGAATAAAATTCACTATTTTAGTGTATGAATAGAAAACTTTCGACATAACTTTATTTTATCTATTCTGTGTTAGTTTATAGTCATGATATAAGTTTTTGATTTTTTAAATAAATAATATTATTTCTATAATTATATCTCTTCAAGATCTCTCGCAGATATTTCTATAATTATATCTCTTTAAGGTCTCTCACAGATATTTATATAATCATGTCTCTTTAAGGTCTCTCACAGATATTTATATAATCATGTCTCTTTAAGGTCTCTCACAGATATTTATATAATCATGTCTCTTTAAGGTCTCTCACAGATATTTATATAATCATGTCTCTTTAAGGTCTCTCACAGAATATCTTAGTCGTTCGACCTCTATTTGTCATCCTCATATCTACTGTGGCTACTCTTGTTCTCATATCTGTGGCCGTGGTGATAATCCTTAAAGCTAGAAGTAGAAGGAAGTCAACCAGAGGTACACAACAAGTGACGATATTTAATTACTTAAAGAAATGTTTTCAGAATCTCAAACATAGGAATTCGTCACCGAATATGAAGTAATTTATCTGTACAGTTTTTATTATTGTTAACGTAATAAAAAGTATATGGACATTTTTAAATCAAATAAATTTTTTACACTTTATACGTTCTAGCTAAGTTACAGATCTCATTTTTGTCCATTTTTTTATCTGAAATAATTACGTAACGAATGTTGTTTGTCATTAACAAAGACAGGCTTAGAGAGTCTAAAACAGTGTGGTCAGTGTTTTTATGTGGGTGTTTAACGTTAGGAACGAACGTGATTCTTATTTGAAACTACCGACAGAAACCCCACCACTACCTTAAATAGCTCAGCGGTAAACGCTAGGAATTAGGTTTCAATACCCGCGGTGGACAGAGCACACCTTTTATCTACCTGTTGCCAAAGCTGAACATCGTGTCAGCAGTATTCTGCCGACCGTGAGTGTCGGAACAATGTTTTTAGTTTTAAAAGCTCCTACACGTATCCATTAGATTTGTTTGTTTTTTAATTTCGCGCGAAGCTACACGAGGGCTGTCTCCGCTAGCTCTCTCCAGTTTAGCAATGTAAGAGTAGAGGGAAGGCAGCTCGTCATCAATACCCATCGCCAAGTCTTGACCAATAAACAATGGGATTGAGCGTGGCATTATAACGTCCTCACGGCTGAAAGGGCAAACATGTTTAGTATGACGGGGTTTCGAACTCTTGACCCTCGGATTACGAGTCTAACGCCTTAACCACCTCGCCATGCCA
Source organism: Carcinoscorpius rotundicauda (assembly GCA_011833715.1). Lineage (NCBI taxonomy): Eukaryota > Metazoa > Arthropoda > Merostomata > Xiphosura > Limulidae > Carcinoscorpius > Carcinoscorpius rotundicauda. The sequence goes on from CM022400.1 coordinate 72,428,098, forward strand.
GGCATATCCATTAGAAATGGGAAGGTATATTAAGAGACGATCTTTAAAGAAATTGTTTTTAATATTTTAATAATTCTATTACAATGTAAAACTTAGTGATAATTTATTACCACTGGTAAATTTATATATTATTTATTGTTGTGAGAGTAAAACTAAATGTAAATTAAACTTATTCTCACAACTATAAATAATATACATATATTACAACAAATAATATATATATACATATATATTATATATGTTAATTAAACGTATTTTCACGACAATAAATTTCTATATTTTTCATTTATACCCAGGTGAGCTCGACAGAAGAGAGGATTACAAGTACGTATCGTTGTTATCTGTAGATGTTGTAAATGTTGTTATCTGTAGATGTTGTAAATGTTGTTATCTGTAGATGTTCTAATATTGTTATCTGTAGATGTTTTAATATTGTTATCTGTAGATGTTATAAATGTTGTTATCTGTAGATGTTGTAATATTGTTATCTGTAGATGTTATAAATGTTGTTATCTGTAGATGTTGTAAATGTTGTTATCTGTAGATGTTCTATTATTGTTATCTGTAGATGTTATAAATGTTGTTATCTGTAGATGTTGTAAATGTTGTTATCTGTAGATGTTCTATTATTGTTATCTGTAGATGTTCTAATATTGTTATCTGTAAATGTTGTAATATTGTTTTATCTGTAGATGTTCTAATATTGTTATCTGTAGATGTTTTAATATTGTTATCTGTAGATGTTGTAATATTGTTTTATCTGTAGATGTTCTTATATTGTTATCTGTAGATATTGTAATATTGTTGTTGTTTGTAGATATTGTAATAATGATGTTGTTTGTAAAGGTTGTAATATTGTTTTATCTGTAGATGTTCTTATATTGTTATCTGTAGATATTGTAATATTGTTGTTGTTTGTAGATATTGTAATAATGATGTTGTTTGTAAAGGTTGTAATATTGTTGTTGTTTGTAGATATTGTAATAATGATGTTGTTTGTAAAGGTTGTAATATTGTTGTTGTCTGTGGATATTGTAATAAGGATGTTGCTTGTAAAGGTTGTAATATTGTTGTTGTCTGTGGATATTGTAATAAGGATGTTGCTTGTAAAGGTTGTAATGAACTATAATAATAGTGATTTCCATATTCTCTACAAGAATATTTGTTGTCTACCATGTTACATGTCCACTACCAAGTTGCTTGTTGTCTACCATATTACACGTTCTCTACAAGATTACTTGTTGTCTACCATGTTACACGTTCTACACAAAATTACTTGTTGTCTACCATGTTACACGTTCTCTACAAGGTAACTTGTTTTCTACCATGTTACACGTTCTCCACAAGAATACTTGTTGTCTACCATGTTACACGTTCTCTACCAAGTTACTTGTTGTCTACCGTTTTACACGTTCTCTACAAGGTTACTTTTTTCTACCATGTTGCACGTTCTCTACAAGGTTTCTTGTTGTCTACCATGTTACACTTCTCTACAAGGTTACTTGTTGTTTACCATGTTACACGTTCTCTACAAGATTATTTGTTGTCTACCATGTTACACGTTCTCTACAAGGTTTCTTGTTGTTTATAATGTTACACGTTTTATACAAGGTTACTTGTTGTCTATCATGCTACACGTTCTCTACAAGGTTACTTGTTTTCCACATAGTTACACGTTCCTCACAACGTTACTTGTTTATCATTACATGTTATCCACTTTTTTGTTGCTTTCTAGAACGTGCTTTTGTGTTTCATCTACGACTCATTAAATACACATTCTAGTTTTACCTTATTTCCTACTCGACAAATTCAACTGAATCAAACACATACATTTATTGGTGAGGGTTTAAGTGAATCACGACATGAATCAGTAAGAAATTCATAGTTTCAACACCAGGTGGGGCTGCAGGATGAGTTAAGTTTAGACGTACTTTATGAAATGACACGTCATAGTTACGTAATGAATGTCAAGAGGTAAGCCAGCAAATTAGTCGGCAGCAATATCCATATTTGCCTTTATTGGTGACCAGAACCATCGTGTTTAGTTAGATTTGATAGACCTAATTTATCAAAAAATAAGTTTCTAGTTAACACTAACATCAAGATTTTTCTATGTTCAGGTCCCACGTGCCACTCAAAAAAGATATTGACGATTTTCTAGAAGACAAAGGTCCAGATATAATTCCATCCAGGACATTTTACAGAGCTTCGTGTCCAGGTAGGAATACATAAATAAAATAAGACTGAGGGATAGATATACAGTTGATGGTAGATGGATGGATAGTTGGTGCATGGATGAGTGGATACATATATATAGTTAACTTATAATTGGTGGATATATTAATGGTGAGTTAGTGGGTGGATGGATAGGTAGTTGATAGATGGGTGGATACATAATTATAGCTTAATCGATAGAGAGTAGATGGATAGATGATAGAATCATATAAAAATGATAGATAAATCGCTGGATTATTGATAGGTGGATAGATAGCTGGTGAGGAATTAAAAGGTAGATAAATAACTGATTGGTGGATGAATAGATAACTGTTTGATGGATGGATAATTGTTGAATGGATGATAGATGGATAGATCATTGATATTTACCAACAGATTAATTTAAATTTTAATAACATAAACGTTTTTACCCATTTTAATGAGCAGTTAGTTCGAGTTCAAAGTAGACAATTTCTGTAGAACTGGAAGAAAGTTTGACTTTGTTGTTTGATACAAGTTTGAAAACGAGATATTGATGATCAAACAAGAGGACTTAAAATCAAACATTAACATTTAACACAACACACATCTTATGTCCTTATATTATTGTTTGAATAAACTAACTTTCAACTTTGTTTCGTAAGAAGCTACTCACAGCTTTTTGCGTTATACGTTTCTAATTTAGAGGTGCTAAACTTGAAGGAAGACAGTTAAATATCGCCACCCACCGCTAACTCTTAGCAATCAGAAAAAAAATGCCTTGACTACCAAACCATGCTAGGCCTAATATATAGTAAAGTTATTGTACGAAGAACGACAAAGGTTGTAGCAAAAGAAGTGAGGCATCGGGCTATTAGAGAAAAGCGTCCTCTATTGGACAATAGATGAACAAAACTAAGAAGCCAGCAGGTTATAACCGAAGTTCAAGAGACCCATCAAACATCTGCTCGAATTAACTGAATCATTAATGTATATGTTGTCATAGCTATGGTGTTTTTAGTTGTCTTTCAATCATCTCAGTAAAAACCAATATTTATAAGAAACGTGCAGCACCGATGGTACTAATTCATTCTTCTGACGATCTTAAAATTAAATATAAAACTCAATTCAGTTGTTGAGAGAAAGTATGGTGAGGCCCACCAATTTCATCATTTCATTCGCCACCTGTGACCTGTGTTAGATGCCTCCAACTTGTTAGTAATAAGTCTGAGGCTTAGGACATTAAAAATCATGATTAACAGCATATTTAGTGATTGACCATCATCATTTCTTGTCTCCAAGGTTACCCTGATGTGTAAGATGGCCGACGCTTCCAACTGATAGAATCTTTTTACATTATAATACAACTATCATTTAGTATTAAAAACTAACTACAATACCAGTTTATTATGTAAACAATCCTTTCTAGGTTACCCTGAAGAGGAAGATGGCCGACACTTTCAATTGATGGAATCTTCTTACAGTACACCAGTAAGACACAGTAGTCATTTGGTGTTAGAAACTAACTACAGCACGCCACGTCCAGCAAAAAGAGTTGAGAGTCTTAACCCATCATCCAGGGAGCTAAGAGAGATCAATCCTTCACATAACAACCCCAGATTAGCTGAGGTAAAAATATAAGTTACTTATTTATTATCTCCAAAACCAAAAAATAGCGATATTTTATGACACTTCTGTGATTTCTCAGATTTCTCTGTCATTGTTTATTCTTATTGGCTGAGATCACTTCTACGAACCGGGCGCAGCTAATGGTTAGCGTGCCAGTCTTTGTATACGAGTTTCCAAAGCTTGCGTCCCGATTCGATTAGTGAAGCCCAAAAGTTAGCGGTAGGTGTTTTCTACTAGTTGCCTTTTTCTCTCGTCTATCATTATATAATGAGAGGTGACTATGTGTAGATAGTATTTATGTAACTTTGCACGAATATACAAAAGAAACAAATAGATAGACTATCTTTTGAAGTCACCATTTCAAATCTGAAATCACTGAACCACTACAGGTGACCATTTTATGTCTGAAATCACTAAACCACTGGACGTCACCATTTTATGTCTGAAATCACTAAACCACTGGAAGTCACCATTTTAAATCTGAGATCACTAAACCACCGGAAGTTACCATTTTAAATCTGAGATCACTAAACCACTGGAAGTTACCATTTTAAATCTGAGATCACTAAACCACTGGAAGTCACCATTTTAAATCTGAGATCACTAAACCACTGGAAGTCACCATTTTATATCTAAAATCACTAAACCACTGGAAGTCACCATTTTATATCTAAAATCACTAAACCACTGGAAGTCACCATTTTAAATCTAAAATCACTAAACCACTGGAAGTCACCATTTTAAATCTGAGATCACTAAACCACTGGAAGTCACCATTTTAAATCTGAGATCACTAAACCACTAAAAGTCACCATTTTAAGTCTGAGATCACTAAACCACTGAAAGTCACCATTTAAAATCTGTGATCACCAAAGATAATTTAGCAAAAACTTAGAAAGAAAAACAATAACTTTTACTTCAATGTAATCTTATGACTGTTTTAACACGTCGATTGAAAGAGACATGGTAAGTGAAATTTATAGAGTGTGTATTCATATCCACAGAGTGAACTTTTACTGAGTTTGGAAATTGTATACAAACAACGTCAAGTTTTCAGGGTTTTGTTTTCAATATTAAAAGTTTGTTTGTTTCTTTAATTTTCACACAAAGGGGCTATCTGCGCTAGCCGTCCCTAATTTAATAGTGTAAGACCAGAGGGAAGGCAGGTCGTCATCACCATCCACCGTCAACTCTTTTACCAACGAATAGTGGGATTGACCGTAATATTATAACACCCGACGGCTGAAAGGGCGAGCATATTTAGTATGACTGGGATTCGAACCCGCGCCTCTCAGATTACGAGTCGAACGCCTTAACCAACTTGGCCATGCCGGACAGTAGAATATTATAAATTTTACAATACTACAAATATTATAAAAAGTAAGATGATATAAACTCATATTTTTAAATTAAAATGTTACTTAAATCATTTTAAAAGACGAAATTTAATAATTCTGATATTTTGAGTTTGTTATTAATTGGCACGTGACTCGCCTTTTTAGACCAAGGACATCACATATGCTGAGTTAGCCTTGCCTGGAGTAGGTCAGTGTTCCTCAGTAGTTAGACGACAAGAGGTACCAACAGAGTACGCTCAGATCGACTTCAGAGGGCGGCAGCAGCTGGAATATGAAGACTGCAGCGCCTCCTGTGAGACGCCATTGATGAGTAGTAGCAGGTGGGAAAGTGAAGTTTAGAGTTGGAAAAGTTTCTACAACGGGGACGAATTGTATATAAGACAAGTATTAAACCTTTTAGCTTATAACTACTACGCATTTTGTATCTTTAATAACTCACTCTGGTTTTGTAAAGCAAAGAAATTACTAATAATATATCTTTCAAAATAAAAATCATATCCATCCAGTGCTAACTGCCGGTGAATGTCACGAGATAGCTTATTGTCTCTCCTCCTGTATGTCACGCAGTTCAACTGTCATCGATATAAAATTTTAAATTTTTTTCTGCCCCATAATTACTTTTTCAACCTCCTAAATAAAAAAATACTATAAAAACCACTGGTTTCAGGTGTAAATTTCATAAGCTTATTACGTAGGATAAAAACAGTCCTTTAAACACTTTACAGATGATATATTTGAAATAAATTATTTTGTTTTATGAATTCTAATCTTTTAATACTTATATTGTTCATGAATTACTTTTAGTCCTAAGTACTACGTTTTTAATACAGATATACCAGAGGTATCAGTTTGACCCTTATACCAAGTCCTACATTGTATCCATCTGGGACGTACACTTTGTAGCTGTCATAAAATGTAAATATTTGAATAATGTAATGAAAACTTACAAATTCAGATTTAATCAAAACTGAGATGACACGTTTTGTAGATCATTTGTACTGTAACTGTTGCTTCCTTTTTCATCACAGAAGGAAAATGCCAAACGTTCCAGTAAAGTAAGCGTGAATTAAAATTTAACATTCGCCAGAACGCCATATGTTTATTGCTGAAACAAATAAACCTCGTACATTTCTAAGTTCCTTTCGCTTTTATTTCCCTTATAAGAGGTAAATGTATCTCTTTACTAATGTATTATAACATTTGACTCATATATAAACAATATTTTAAAATATTTCTGATCGAAATTCGTGCTCTGTATTTTTCCTTTTTTAACATTCTAGAAATTCCTTCTGAGAAATAAAACCTTTTCGGAGTTTGTCCGTAGATTCTAATTTTAAAGCTTGTATCTCCATCATTACAAATACTTTTTAACATGGCTCTACATCAGTTTTCTATTTCTTTGTACCACCATCACACGAGCAAGGCTACTCAAGGCTATCTAAGCCAACTCTCACTGCTATCCTCTGAACAAATAGTTGGATTTGGCTGCCACTGTTAAACGATGTCCACGTGGTAACAGAGCGCGAACAATAGACCTTCAGGTCCTTGGTATGGGACTCTAATCTCTTGGCCGCGTTCAGCTCATATCCTGTTAGAATTGTTGTTTTTATTAAACACAAAGCTGCATAGTGCCATTCACCACTGGGATCAAGCCCAAAATTTCAGGATTATTAGTTTTCAAGCTTATCTCTGTGCCACTTAGGAGGAAGGATTCAGTTAGAATAACAAAATATTAAGACAGTCCTCAAAACGGTTTCTGAAAATCTATTTTTATCGATCGAGGAAATTTCCTTGTTTACATAAATTTCCAAGATTTATTGGAAAGGCTGTAAACCGACTACAAGTTATACAATAATACCCCCAACTCTTGAAAAGTTTATTCTCTTGGTCTGAGCTGTTATTAAACAGCAGGTGGCGCATTTTTGGTCCCAAGCTCCTGTTTGTTTTTCCCAAGGGTATCTGAAAATAATTTAAAACTGATTAATTACAGATAAGGTGACCATTCAACAGCTCACACCGTCGACTCTTGTCTGACTGAATATTGGGAATAAAGCATCACTGTTACCACGCGCCTACAGTCCCAAAGTGGGCTGTAGGCTTCACAACCCGAGCATGTGAACTTCTAGACGTCTCAAAATATAACGCTACACGATGGGTTGTTTGTGCTGTGTCAAAGACGAGTTACGAAAAACGATTTTTAGTGTGATAAGTCTGTTGACTTACCGCTAAGTTGCTGATAATGGAGGGGGAGAATAATCTGTTTAAAGACAAGAGCTTAAACAATTATAAACTGTTTGGTTCGTAATACCGTGATTCAATTCCCCAGTAACTTAGAACGCAATTCAACGTGTAATGACATTCCTGTTGTGTGTAATAAGTTTGTAACATAAGTCTTTGTTTAATAATTTTTCCTTTTATTAGGTGAGAAGATACTCCAGACCACGGCGATCGTTTCGGTCTTACGAAACTATCATATAAATACATCAAGATGTGTTGTGAAAAAGTTACGAGAGTAAAGATACTTCTACATTTAATGTTTTCTGAAGTTCCGTGGAAGCAATTAGTATAATAAACAGCGTCATCTATAGGCAATTCACAAAACAATCTATTACTATTATTTTTAGAGACCTGAGGACGCAAAATGAATTGTCTGCATTCGTGTTACCTTTGATATTTCTAAAAGAAGAACATCCTTTGACAGAGAGTACCTTACTCGCTTGGAATTGTGGGTGATCATTTCTGCATGAAAATCACAGACATTAAACTAGCCTAACCTATTCGATGATTAAGTCGTAAGGGCTCTCGCGTTTGGACTTCTACAAGTTCAAGCTTATTTGTAAACTCCTTTTTAAGTAATTATGCTTAAGACCTAAATGTCACGTGGTTAACACCTCCATCTATGCTTTTAATCATATGATAAACCTAAACCTTGAATTCTACCAGCGTCAAGTTCGTCCCATTTCAAATAGATTCATTTTAACAAGTGCTTTTAGCCATTAACATTTAACATTTTGTCGCTTTGACATGAGTTACAACAAATATTGTAACTGTACAAACTGTTTTTATTAGTACATTATACGATAGATTTCACTTTGTATTTTAAGCTACGCGAAATGAATAATTGAATTTAAAGCCATATGTAATGTTCTTATGATTAATATTTAAATATATTTTAATAAATTGTGTAAAGGGAACATAATACATCCTGACATCAACTGTAAGTCAACTTAATCTTGCTGAAACTATCGATGGGCTAACAGCAGTGAACTTCGAGTCTCGGTTGTTTTCAGATTTCATTTTTTAGCCTTTGCGTGTCACGTTTCTATCTTATAAGGGTCACTTTTTACAAATTTGAGTAGACATAGAAGTCCTTTCTTACAGTTGTAAGCGCTTCTATAGGTCCCTTTTTGGAGATGTAAGTGCTTATACAGATTCCTTCTTGTACATGTACCCTACCGACGTTTGAATTTCAGTGATTTAATATGAAACATTTTTCCATCAAGAAGTGGCTGAGAGGAGTAGAATAGTGCCAAATTAGACTTTAATATTTAGTTATAAACTTGTCTTGGCTTAGAATACTGTTAGACTAAACTGTAATATTTAGTTATAGACTTGTATTGGCTAAGAATACTGTTATAACAAACTCTAATATTTAGTTATAAACTTGTCTTGGCTTAGAATACTGTTAGACTAAACTGTAATATTTAGTTATAAACTTGTTTTGGCTTAGAATACTGTTATACCAAACTCTAATATTTAGTTATAGACTTGGCTAGGAATACTGTTAGACTAAACTGTAATATTTAGTTATAGACTTTTCTTGGCTTAGAATACTGTTATACTAAACTCTAATATTTAGTTATAGACTTGGCTTAGAATACTGTTAGACTAAACTGTAATATTTAGTTATAGACTTGTCTTGGCTTAGAATACTGTTATACCAACTCTAATATTTAGTTATAAACTTGTCTTGGCTTAGAATACTGTTAGACTAAACTGTAATATTTAGTTATAAACTTGTCTTGGCTTAGAATACTGTTAGACTAAACTGTAATATTTAGTTATAAACTTGTCTTGGCTTAGAATACTGTTATACCAAACTCTAATATTTAGTTATAGACTTGGCTTAGAATACTGTTAGACTAAACTGTAATATTTAGTTATAGACTTGTCTTGGCTTAGAATACTGTTAGACTAAACTGTAATATTTAGTTATAAACTTGTCTTGGCTTAGAATACTGTTATACCAAACTCTAATATTTAGTTATAGACTTGGCTTAGAATACTGTTAGACTAAACTGTAATATTTAGTTATAGACTTGTCTTGGCTTAGAATACTGTTATACCAACTCTAATATTTAGTTATAAACTTGTCTTGGCTTAGAATACTGTTAGACTAAACTGTAATATTTAGTTATAAACTTGTCTTGGCTTAGAATACTGTTAGACTAAACTGTAATATTTAGTTATAAACTTGTCTTGGCTTAGAATACTGTTATACCAAACTCTAATATTTAGTTATAGACTTGGCTTAGAATACTGTTAGACTAAATTGTAATATTTAGTTATAGACTTGTCTTGGCTTAGAATACTGTTATACCAAACTCTAATATTTAGTTATAGACTTGGCTTAGAATACTGTTAGACTAAACTGTAATATTTAGTTATAGACTTGTCTTGGCTTAGAATACTGTTATACCAAACTGTAATATTTAGTTATAAACTTGTCTTGGCTTAGAATACTGTTAGACTAAACTGTAATATTTAGTTATAAATTTGTCTTGGCTTAGAATACTGTTATACCAAACTCTAATATTTAGTTATAGACTTGGCTTAGAATACTGTTAGACTAAACTGTAATATTTAGTTATAGACTTGTCTTGGCTTAGAATACTGTTATACCAAACTCTAATATTTAGTTATAAACTTGTCTTGGCTTAGAATACTGTTATACCAAACTCTAATATTTAGTTATAAACTTGTCTTGGCTTAGAATACTGTTGGACTAAACTGTAATATTTAGTTATAAACTTGTCTTGGCTTAGAATACTATTAGACTAAACTGTAATATTTAGTTAAGAGCGTGTCCTGGTTTATAATACTGTAAATTTTACTTAAGAACTTGTCTTTATTTTCCACTATTCGCACGTGGCTACACAAGACCTATGTGCATTAGCCGTTCCTAATATTGATCTGATATTCTTGAGAGAATGCAGCTAGCCAGTTAACAACATGCCCCAACAACTGTAAGACAACACTAATTGAATACTGGCATGGTCTGGTTTGTTTTGAATTTCGCGCAAAGCTATAGGAGGGCTATTTTCGCTAGCCTTTCCTAATTTAGCAGTGTAAAACTAGAGGGAAGGGAAGCTAGTCACGACTACCCATCGCCAACTCTTGGGCTAATATTTTACCAATGAATAGTGAGATTGACCGTAACATTATAACGTCCCCATGGATGAAAGGCCGAGCATATTTGGTGTGACGGGGATTCGAACGCGTGACCCTCAGATAACGAGTCGAGTGTCTTAACCACCTGATCATGCCGGGCTGAATACTGGTATACGACTGTCACTCTTACAACGCGCCCACAGTTTTAATGTGTATTTATAACACAATAGTGCGGTAATGAAACCCATGAATTCAAAGACTGGCATCTTAAGCATTAGGCAATCCCCAGGTACAACATAATATAGTTTTAAGGAAAACAACTGGTTTCATTTTCAATCCGCAGTGGCTTAACGGTAAGTCTACTGGCTTGAGTCGCTAAATATTGGCTTCGGTCCTCGTAGTGAGCACAGCACAGATATTCTGGTACTTTGGTCTGTGCTTACGAAACATACAATTATTTTCAAAACAACTTATTGATGATGAAGTCCACATATTGTACCATATTAAATAATATTGTAAGAGTGTAAAGATGCATCTCAGAATAACGCAAAATAAATCATGTTATATTCAAAACACACAAGAGATTCTTAGCAATAGCTGTTAGGGTTAATTGCAATATCAGTGGTGCTACATTTATTTGTTATTTTCTGCGGCTTATAAAGACATGGATCCACCAGCAATCTGTTTACAAAACTGAAAACCTCTGATAATTGTTTGTCCGCTGCGTTTACTTCACATTTAACTCATGTGAAGGTACACAAAACTATAATTTTTCATTAGATGTACGCGTCTATGGTCGGCTGATGATTTTACCGTTAGCGTGTACTGTATAGGAATATTTATTTAATCGAGAGTAATTTCATATATTTATATGGTGACTACGCAAACTTGACATTTTTTTGGTAAGTTTGAGTTAACATTTAATTTATAACATAGTACTAGAATAAACAGGCATATTTATTTATAGATTTACTTTCACACGGAAAAGAAATATATGCAGAATTAGAATGTCATGTGTGGAAAAGCAAACAGTAGGCCTAGACTATAAAACAAAATGTCGTCTGCCATAAGACAGGCTATGTGAAAAGAGTAAGGCTTAAATTGTAACTGTTTTGTTTTGAGGTCATTAACTTGTTATTACAAATTTCAGCTTTTACAATAATAAAATTGGTTTTAAAACAGATTCTTAAATTATAATGTTTATTGTGTAGAATAAGATTCTAAATTCAGAGAATGTATTTTACATTATTTTATCCAAGTTGTTTGATACCTGGAAGTGAATTTTGTTTTTTCCTCCCTATACGTTATAAAGTACAGTACCACATTTTTGTAGTACATTTCATACGTCAAAGTGAAAGAAAAACGAAAGATCGTTCATGAGGAAATCCCGATTTAAAACAGGTTCGTTGTTTATTTTAAAAATCAAACCTAAAGTGTAGTTTTTTTCTTAAATTCACAAAATATTTTTTACCTATCAAAATATGAAATGAAGTAAACAGTAAGGTTTTCTCCGAAAGTTTGGGTATTACTACTACGGTAAATTTGGTATATAAATATTTAGGCCGAGCGCGTTAAGCCGTGCACTCGTAATCCAGGGTCGCGGTTTCGCGCCCGCGTCGCGCTAAACATGCTCGCCCTCCCAGCCGTGGGGGTATATAATGTGACGGTCAATCCCACTTTTCGTTGGTAAAAGAGTAGCCCAAGAGTTGGCGATGGGTGGTGATGACTAGCTGCCTTCCCTCTAGTCTTACACTGCAAAATTAGGGACGGCTAGCACAGATAGCCCTCGAGTAGCTTTGTGCGAAATTCCAAAACAAATCGATTGCCCCCAACCACAGTGATAATTGTAGGGTTAATTTGAGAAATAATGTTATAGAAGTTCATGTTCGAACTGGTGATGAAAAAAAAATATCGTTCTTAAAATACAGACTTTTAAGTTTATACTTTTATTTTAATTTAAAACAAAACTGTTGTTTATACAAAACGTCTGGCATTAATTGGCAGTTTGGGAAATCTACACACAATCTGTAGATAGGCCTGTTGCCTTCTCTATAGTCAGCTTAAAAGTAGAGACGGCGGCAGTTTTATTAGCTTTACCATAATCGGTTGGAAACAAACATCTTAAACGGGAAAAGGCTTAACGAATTAACCTTTATTCCTGTCTATAAAATATAATTAGTGAATCGTATTAACAACAGATGGCGTAAACTTACGCAATATTGTTGATAATTCAATAAGCAAGCAGCAATAAAAATGTACAAAAGCTGATAGGAGTAATAATATCATATCACATTTAAAATAAAATATTGATGGTGCTAGTGCTACGTGGTACACTTCGTATTCAATTAGCATCACTTATCTCAGAACAAATTAAAATATGCAGTATAGAATAGACCATAATGGTATAAAACTTACCAGTATAATGATGCGACGTTAAATATTTACATCAGTGGTACATAGCTCAAATATTTTGATGACAAACAGTTAACTGGTATGTTAAAATCCCAATATTTGTTTTAACAAACGATGTTCATAAATTAATCTCTCACATTTTAGTTATAATACGGTTTCTTTAATGTGTACTATTTTAAAACAATTTTTTTAATAAATATATTTCTTGGGTATTTTAACAAATTCTAAGTAATTAACATATTTTAACTAAATATTTAACCATAAAGTCTGAAAACACGATGTCGTTCTTGGGAATATTCGTATACAATTTTTTCTTCGCTGTAAATAATAGGTTAAGACTAGTCCCATGCTGGGACAACGTTAAGTCTTTAAATTTACAACGCTAAAATCAGATATTCGATTTCCCTCGATCGAAACAACAGACAGCTCGATGTGACTACTAGAAGAAGAACACAAAACACAAGGCTAAGACTAAACTTTTTTTGTGGTATTCAGTATTGTTTTCGTGGTTAGAATCCCTAAGCCTAATTATCAATCAAGAATTGTTTTGTATTTTAATATTATAGCGAGGTATTAAAGTTTGGCTCGCTTTATCTTACGTCTCTGCTGCTAATCTGTTACCGTCTACAGGGAAGTCCAGAAAAGGACGAGGTTTGGAGTGGCTGTGGCCTGGATTCAAGCTTGTATCTGGAGTTAAAAAAATAACCATCGTGAACATATAAAAAGTTACAAACATTCATCCCTATCATATTATTTCACACCACTCTGCAAACATACAAAAGATATGTACACAACGATATTCAGAAAAAAAAACGTAAGATAAACAGACATAGAAAATAAATAATCGTGCTAAGGAAGCAGGCAATATGATATGTTCCAATAACGAACAACCGTGCCTGCAGCCTTTACAAGGCTCAATATATCACTTATGACTCGCAGAGACTCCAGTGTATCAATTAAACTCCTACATTATCCTTAGTCACGTGGACGGTAGTTTTATGCGAACATCGAAAACAAACAAATCCTTCGTCTGGTCAACAGTTCTAAATTTTGGGTCTCTAATCATACCCTTCAATTTCTGCAAGGCACACAAGCATCATCTGCACTGAAAACTTTCAGAGTTTATCAGATGGTTGGAGACTTAAATTGTTCAATTTAAATCAGGGGCTGGTTTCATACAAAATCGTTTCGATATCGGGAAATTGTTCAATTTAAATCAGGGGCTAGTTTCATACAAAATCGTTTCGATATCGGGAAATATTTTTCTCGTGAATAAATATTACAAGATATACTTTAGAGTACGCGATTAAATGCTTACAAACCTAACGGGAAAAGTTTTCTGTCAATCTTATGCCACTGTAGCGAGGTTCTTTACTCTCTGAGGGTCGTGGGTTCAAATTCTCGTCACACTAAACATGCCCTTTCAGCCGAGGGGGCGTTATAATGTTACGGTCAATCCAACTATTCGTTGGTAAAAAAGTAGCCCAAGAGTTGGCGGAGATGACTAGTAGCTGCCTTTCTTCTAGTCTTACACTGCTAAATTAGGGACGGCTAGCACAGATAGCCCTCGTGTAGCTTTGCACGAAATTAAAAATAAACTTTTCTCTCTATGTTAAATATTCTTTTAATTCGATTTCGTCTTGATATAAATAAATGATTACGTTTTCGGCCGGTAGAGGTAGTATCAGGTCACATGTTAAAACCAATTACACAGCTCAATAGTCAATGACGAGTAAGACAGTCGATGAGCTAAAGCGGCTGACAAAACAGTAAGAATTTTCATTTTTAATTCAACAGAGTTAGGTTAACAGTCTATACGTATACAACAAAAAATAGTTTCAGAGATGATATTTTTTATGACATTTTTCATTGCTTGCCAGAACGAAATAGCAAACAGTAATACCGCCCCTTACAAAGAAATGTTTTTCAATGAAACCCTGGATCATTTCATTTTTGTGTCTTTTCGGGAAGAAACGTTTCAACAAAGATATAGAGACTTGGTGGAACCAAGGAATAGGGCCTATCTTCTTTTACACAGGAAATGAAGGCGACATTAATGTATTCTGGAACAACACCGGTTTTATACACGAAATTGCTCCCAAGTTTCAAGCTTTGGTTGTTTGCGCTGAACACAGGTTTTATGGGAAATCACTGCCAGCCCATAATTATTATTGGGCTTTTAACGATTGAACAAGCCCTTGCGGACTACGCTCACCTGCTAACTCACCTGAAGGAAGCACTCAACGCCACCCAATGTCCAGTGATTGCATTTGGGAGTAGTTATGGAGGGATGTTTAGCGCGTATTTTAAATTTGAGTATCCAAATATCGTTAATGGAGTTATAGCAGCGAGCGATCCTATATATCAGGTAGCTGGACTTACATCGACTTCAATGTTCTTCCAGGCTGTGAGACAGAAATTCCATAACGCACTTCCTAACTGTGAATCTTAAATAAGAAAAGCCTTTCAGATTTTAGACCAATGGGCCACAGAAGGAGTTGTCGGGTTTAATAGAATACGGAAAACATTCAATCTCTGTAACGATATTTCTAATTTTACAAAATTTCAACATTTTCTTTCATGGGCGAGAAATGCTTTTGTCTTGTCGCTATGGTGAATTATCCATATCCAACAGATTTTCCAGGAAAACTCCCTGGTCATCCAGTCAAGGCAATGTGCCAGCAAATGTTCTCAACCTCAGTACCGACAAAGGGTCTTGCTCTGGCTGTCTCTCTCTTTTATAATGCATCTGGAGACAAAGAATGTTTTGATGTGGAGAAATACACCCCATGTGCTGATCCAACTGGCTGTGGAGAAGGTGAGAATTCTCGGGCCTGGGACTTCCAGGCCTGTACAGAAGTAAACTTGGAAGGAGGCAGTAATAACGTGACAGATATGTTCCCAGATTTGCCCTTCACAGCCCAGATGAGGGACGAATATTGTCTAACAACCTGGGGAGTGACTCCTCGACGAAAATGGTTAAAATCTCATATGTGGGGAAGAGATATTACCCATTCCACAAATATTGTGTTCAGTAACGGTGATTTGGATCCATGGACACAAGGGGGAGTTACACACAATGTATCGTCTGGGATTCGTACTATCCTCATCAAAGGAGGGGCATACCATCTGGACCTAAGAAGAAGCAATCATGCAAATCCAAAATCAGTTGTGACAGCTAGATCATTTGAGGTGATGATGATTTATAGTTGGATTAAACAGAAAAGTAAGAATATGTAACACATTTCTTTAAAACAAGGGCCAAGCCAAACTGGCCCGTAAAGACAGTTATTAAAATAATGGAAGTAATACATGTTTTTGCAAAACCATATTTTGTGTGATTATTAAAATATAGTTACTTTTGCATTACTAAGCCATTAAGTTTTATCAGTGCAAGAACTAGTTTAATTATTTAGTTTTTACGACAGAAGACAATATTTGTTTGTTCTGTGAGTAAAAAGTCAAATAAATATTTATTTTCCTTACTCCTGTGTTTAGAAATTTCAAATGCCCCCACATTATACAACTCTTTATCCACGGTCAGGCTCGACCCAGGGGTTAAGATGCCGTGCTGCGGATTTAAGGTCCAAGGTTCGAACGCACGATATACTATTGAAAATGGGTTATAGCTGCGATAATTAATCCCGTTATTTGTTCAGCCGTTTTTGAGAAATCCTGTTAAAAGACAGAGAGACACACACGGGGTTAAAAACAATCTTTGTCATTTTCGGTGGCGGAGGTAACTAGGGAAAGTACCTGTTAAATGCACGAGAAATACAAGTTCTGCCATGGCGAGTAATATTCAAAAGGTTGCTCTCATACATCCTCCACAGAAACGCTAAGGATACATGACAGGTTTGATGAAAATCGGTCAGACAGCTGTAAGAATTATTTGTTTGTTTTGGAATTAAGCACAAAGCTACACAATGGGCTATCTGTGCTCTGCCCACCACGGGTATCGAAACCCGGATTTTAGCGTGTAAGTCCGCAGACATACCGTTGAGCCACTGGGGGAGGGCAGCTGTAAGAAGGCACATACATATTTTGTCAGATGGAGTCTTTCAAAACTAGTAGTGAGTGCATACTAGAAGAATTAACAAATTTTACTAAAAAGTTCAGTACAAAACTGACGAAGCCGTAAAATGTGAAACTTTTGTTAAAATGAAGTTCTTATAAAGACGGTTATTTTAATAAATTTTTGTGATTGTCTGTTCATTAAGTTGTATAAAACTAGCTTGAAGATGACTGACAAACTTAAGAACAAAAGCTTTGAAGTTTTTGCATATAAAAGTTCTCAACAAGTGGGTTTCTCGACATCACTGAAAAGCTTTGAAGAGGGGAGGACTTCAAGGTTAATATTCCCACCTCTGTATTTTTAACGTAGCTAAGTAACCCAAGCACGACTGCGGAAGCGAAACTGAAACCGAGTTGTTGGCCAACAAAAATTGCGTTAAATCTTGCTTGGTGAGAGAAATTTCTCAAGTGAATAACATGTTTTCGCGCGCTACTCGTGCTGTATTGACTGTCTGTTACAACTTCTCTCCTACCTGAAAATATAGAGTATACACCACCTTGGATACTTCGCATTTTAACCTTAGGGAAATAGCTAAGCCTATAACAAATTATCTTTAAATGACATCATTTCAATCATGTCTTAATTTAGTAGGTTCGGTGTTACGCACTCAGGCACAAGTAGGACCACAAGTGATAAGTGATTTTTAATTATTCTTTATTTAAAACGCACTTCTCCCTTTTTTAACAAAGGAACACTTTAGGCACTTGGATTATTTAAAACAAACACAGTGAATTTGTAAAGAAATAATATATCACAAATACAAAATAAATGATTGAAAAAAGGCAAAAATAATAATACGCCACAGTCAACCATTACAGTAACCCTACAGCATCTTTAATTCAGTTTACACGTGATTTAGAAACATTTGTTAATACAAACACTCGTAATTTCTACACAATTGAAACGAACATACATAATTAGGAACCCAAATGGTACCACTGACCAGAAAGGTTTCACAACTGAACGAACTATATAGATCTCTGGCTCTTTTAGAGATGAAATATAACAAACAAAAGTGTTAAACTTCCTACCAGAAGCTGTGTTAGCGATGGGTCGTAGCTACTTCTAAACAGAGAAAAAAGTTCAGACCACTTTTAACCAACAATAAACCAAGTTTATAAATGTTAAACATACAAGCTTAACAGTCACAGTACTTTTGAAACGTTTATTAAACCTAACTCTTCTTTTAATTAACTTAATAAATGTCCACCTCCCTGACCAATGTTCCTGAAGCAATAAACAAAGTGTCCACTGCAGACTGTCCTTCAGTCATTCAAGTTGTCTTAAGATAAGAAACCAGTATGCAAAAACTAAAAAATGAGGCAGTAAAGAAAATTTAACTTAAAGCGAGGTCTAAAAGGAAAGAAAACATTTTAGTAATATGTTCAGTTTAACACAAACGGATATCAGTGAAGAACTCGTTGATCACGTTCAGTTTAACACAGACAGGATAACAGTGAAGAACTCGTAGATCACGTTCAGTTTAACACAAACAGGATAACAGTGAAGAACTCGTAGATCACGTTCAGTTTAACACACACACAGGATATCAGTGAAGAACTCGTAGATCACGTTCAGTTTAACACACACAGGATATCAGTGAAGAACTTGTTGATCACGTTCAGTTTAACACACACAGGATAACAGTGAAGAACTCGTAGATTACGTTCAGTTTAACACAAACAGGATAACAGTGAAGAACTTGTAGATCACGTTCAGTTTAACACAAACAGGATAACAGTGAAGAACTTGTAGATCATGTTCAGTTTAACACAAACAGGATATCAGTGAAGAACTTGTTGATCACGTTCAGTTTAACACACACAGGATAACAGTGAAGAACTCGTAGATTACGTTCAGTTTAACACAAACAGGATATCAGTGAAGAACTTGTAGATCACGTTCATTTTAACATAGACAGGATATCAGCAAAGAACTCGTAGATTACGTTCAGTTTAACACAAACAGGATAACAGTGAAGAACTTGTAGATCATGTTTAGTTTAACACAAACAGGATATCAGTGAAGAACTTGTAGGTCACGTTCATTTTAACAGACAATATCAGTGAAGAACTTGTAGATCATGTTTGGTTTCATACAACAATAAAAGAAGATAATGAATTTTATTCACCACCTTCATCAAATCACAAATTAATGTATAAATTAGGTGTATGCAATGTACCTTTTAAACATCAAAAATCATGTAATTTTTACAGTTATAAACCCAGCATTGTCAGTGATCATTTATCTTTTAGTGACAGAATATATGTTCTATCATGCGATATTTCTATGAATAAATTAAAGGTATAGTAATAATTTTTATCGAAGGTTAAATGTTATTTTGTAACATAAATCTACTAGCTAACCAACCATGCAGTAAATCGTATCTGTGTACCAACTTAATACCAGTGAAGAAACCTACAGGTTCAAGTCACACCCACTTACAATTTTTATATCCCATGAACTACTAATATTTATTCTGAACATAGAATATTGCTTGGACTAAACTATAATGGATACAAAATACTTATTTGTGTGCATACATGACTTTCTTGTATGTAAACTAACCATACATTTTGTTCAACATGCCCATGGGATACATCCCTCCTCATCAGGGATCCTCTGTCCATATTTTTGTTTCCACATCTGGTAAGTTCTAGTGTCAACACTGCTTAATTAACATGTGAAAAATAATATACTACATATACTGCCTCTACTGCCATAGCAACGAATTTTCTGTGTTATTAGGATATTGATGTTTTTAATTCTTATGGTGTCCAAGGAAACTATAAATACTTGAAGAATACAAAGATCTGTAGGTGTTTCTGATTTTCTGAAGGATTTCTACACATTACAAATAAACCTATTTAAAGAGATGCAGTTCCTCAAAGCAAACTGATGAAAGTGTCTGAATTTTGTACACAGACTAATTTTTAACTACTGTTCTTATTACACACTATATAGGACAGCATCTTTAAAGAAACAAACTGCTGAATACGTGCCGTGTAAACTATGAATTTCAATTAACTGATCCGGACATTCAATAAAACATTTTTTATGATACGATGGTGAGCAAACTGTGTGTGATGTTAATACTCTTATGATCAGCAAATGAAATTAACCTCACAAAATGTTCCATTGGGAAATATTTCTAATTAAGATAAAACAGTCATCAAAAGTAATAAATAATAAAACATTATTATGTTCACGTTTTTCATTGTCCTGAAGGGTATAATGGAGACAGTATTTATATACTAATCCAATTCTGTTCACTTCTGTCCACCTGCTGGATTAAAAGATGGTCTTTCTTTTGTTAATTGTAAAAAGTTTAAGATTAAAAAAAAACAAATATTCTTACGATTAACACATATGACTTGCACGAAAGTTCATATCTACAGAGCCACTGTACACATAAACTTATGTCCTTACATTCTTTACATGTATAAAATACATATAGAGCACTAATATTAAAAAATAGAAATAAAATTAACATAGAATTTTATTACAAATACAAACTGTATCACAAATGGTAAACACCTCTGTAATCCTTATTCAGCAAACTGTATTACAAATGGTAAACACCTCTGTAATTGTAATGAAGAACATAAATGATGCTTACAATGCATGTTTTAACTGCATTATGTCCATGAAACTCGACATATTTTATTAAGCCCTCTACAGATCATTTTAAATACTTCACACACAAAATTCTTTTCCTTACAAATACTATCACTCTGGAGAAGGTAGAACTCCAAATATGACTTCTTGTTCCTTTTTCCATCTTCCAAAGTGGCGAGGGTTTCTTGGTTGGGGAAAACTTGCATTTAAGGCCTGCCAAATAAAATTATTTCACCAGTCTTGAATTCCATAATCAGATCCCCTGTGTGTCTTACAGTACACTTCAAGGCTGACAAAATATAAATTGAAGCTATGCTAGCAACAGATACAAACTTTAAGACAACTGCTACTAAAAAAAATAACATACTAGGAAAGAGAATTGGACTGTCTTTTGATAAACAATAGCTACAAAGTAAGATGATGCACTAGAAGAGAAAGGATAATTGTTTGTAAAAAACAATTACTGCTGAACAAATAACACACTAGTGAAGAAGAGTGTACTGTCCTGTGACAAAAGATTCCTACCAAGAAAAGAAAATAATGCATAGAAAAGAGGGCGTGTTTGTTTTTTGTTAAGCACAATGGGCTACCTGCATTGTGCCCACCATGGGTAAACAAATTTTAGCATTAAAAGTCTTCAGGCTTACTGGTCAGCCAATGGCAGGTAGAACATGTAGTTGGATTGCCTTTGACATAAACTTTCTGCATGAATAGTATGAATAGGCTATTTTTTAATTGGAACACTTTTAAGGAACCTTTCTTCATAATAAGTTGGAGTTGTTCATGAAAGATGTTATGGATAAAGCAATCAACTACTTGTACAGCAAATTTCAATAAAAAATTTGAAATGCAGGAGAATCTGTTAACAAAGGAAAAGATGAATTGTCACAGACTCACTAAAACTTTAAAAGTTGATTTAATTTTCTCACTTGTTTTCCTTCTTAATGTTTCTTTTTTATCACAGAAATCACACTTCATTAATAAATTGTCCATTACATTTTATATCCCATCCTGTCAGTAGTATGTACGTCTAACCATTGGTTGTTTCAGTAGTATGTAGATCTAACCATCAGTTTTTCAGTAGTATGTACGTCTAACCATCAGTTTTTCAGTAGTATGTAGATCTAACCATCAGTTGTTTCAGTAGTATGTACGTCTAACCATCAGTTTTTCAGTAGTATGTAGATCTATCCATCAGTTTTCCCAGTAGTATGTACGTCTAACCATTGGTTGTTTCAGTAGTATGTAGATCTATCCATCAGTTTTCCCAGTAGTATGTACGTCTAACCATCAGTTGTTTCAGTAGTATGTACGTCTAACCATCAGTTGTTTCAGTAGTATGTACGTCTAACCATCAGTTGTTTCAGTAGTATGTACGTCTAACCATCAGTTGTTTCAGTAGTATGTACGTCTAACCATTGGCTGTTTCAGTAGTATGTAGATCTAACCATCAGTTGTTTCAGTAGTATGTACATAACTAGTATTACAGAATGAATTAAATTTCATGCGAATTACATTAAAAAATAAATTATTGCAGTACCTCAACTGTTCAAAATTAATGAGCTTTAAGGAAAGTGAATTATGTATAACCTTTAAAGGTATATTATTTACCGTATTCTTTATGTTCAAATCAATGTTTCTGATACCTGCATTTGTAGGACATTTGCCCTTTGACTGCCTTCCCCTGCTGGGTTCTTTCTTGATGGTTCCAACTGTGAAGTATTAGTTGTTCCACTAGCACAAAGATGGTTTTGCTCATCATAATTTCTTGGATTTTGAATTGGGTTTGGATCATAACATCCGTTATTATTGAAGGGAGAGTTAATGTTATTATATCCAGGAATTCTCATTTGTTGTGGTTCTTCTGTAACCCTTCTGAAGGTTCTTGCTCTTCCACTTCCTTTGAATTGACTGCATTTATTCTGTAAAATCGATGCTGATGCAATATTTTTTTGGTGGTGATCCTGAAGACAGGTTTCAGGTGATGCAACCTGCAGGTGAACACCAGATGTAATATTTCTTTGTGTTGGACTGTCGTGGTGAGAAGTGTTGTTTACCAAATAATCATCAGAAAAATTAACTTCTGGTGGCAGCAGTGTTGTAGAAATATTGGTTCTGTTTCTTAGCTGATGATCTTTGGACTTACTTACGCAGAATCCTGTATTATGATTAGTTGGATACATACTGGCTGGAGGGTGAGAAGAAATAATAAGATGGTGGTTATCCAGAACTTCACTACCATTTAGCAGTGGTGAATAAAAGGAAATTGGAAGAGAGGATGCAGAAAGATGTGGCAAAGCATAACTTAAAAAAGGATTTTTTGGTAGTGATTGTAAATACAGTTGGTATTGTAGGTTCTGAATATAAGTTGCTTGCTGCTGCAATAAATGTAAGGTCCTACTATTATCAGGGAGTAAAAATAAGCCAGGAGAACCAGCTACACCTGGATTGGTTTCTGTAGGAATTTCTAATTCTGTAGCAGGTGGAAGCACACTCTTACTCAACACCTGTGGACCTGGATTACAGTAACTATTAGCAACAGTGTAATCAGACTGAGTTGACAGTTCTCGAGTTGCCTGATTTTCATTCTGCTGAGGATAAGGATTTTGTATTGTGGGATCTTTAATGAATGGCTGAATAACTCTGCCTAAAGGAACATCAGATGATTCCTCTTCAGCCATACTTACTTGAGCATCAGAAGCCTGGGAAAGAGAATCTTTAATTTTCTGGTTTGTATGAAGCAGCTGACTGATAACACTTGAAGAAACTTGTAATGGCTGCTCCAAGTCTTTCCTGGAAACATCAGAAACAGAGTTCAGCAGTCTTTGATCTGGAGGGTAAGGCTGACTTACATTAGCAACAGACAGCTGACAGGTGTCTGTTTGGTTATTGGAAAACTCAGAAACAGGAGTCATCATCTTTGGTTCATTTGTATGATAAGTGTGAAACACTGTTTGTTTGTTCTTTATGGTCATTATAGGAGAAGGGAGATTACAAGTAGCAACATATACTGAATTACTCTGGACTGGAGAGTACGTGTGCTGAAAAGGTTGCTCATTTGGACGAAGGCACGGCAACGTTCTTATCCTGCCAGGTACATTTTCCTGCAAGGTGTTCCCATCATCTGTAAACTGTACACTGTTTTTATGAACTGTCTCTCTAGGTTCAAGGGTAGTGGATACAGAGATATGTTCTGATTCTGTATCTGTTGGCAAGTCATAAGTAGCACCATCCGAGTACAAGCTCTTCTGAAAATCAAAGGAGATTTGGTTTTCTTTGGAAACACAGTTCACTTGTTTATCACCAGATGAATCATTACTACTGAGTTTCATCAACTGTACATTCCTTGAAACTGGTTTTATATCTGAATGACCTAATGCTTTGTTAATCTTGTTAACATTATATATCTTACAATTATAAGTTTGACATGAATTCAGTGCATTAGGGGGATTTGAAAGTCGCATGAAACACTCATCTTTTCTTTCATTCACGAAGCCTGGTAATTTTTCAGTTTTTTGCTTTTCAAGTTCACCACTTTTCATCTTAGATATTTCATATGTGAGAAAATTGGGAACAGAAATATCCAGTTTCTCCTCCAACCCATATTTTCCATCATCTTTTTGTTTTTCTACTTTTAATATCTCAGTGTCTGATGAGAAATAAGGACTTTTAACAAGTTGGTCCAACTCTGTTTCACTTTTTGTGTCTGACAACCTGCTTACACCACAGGGCATACTGTGTCGTTCTTTTTCACTTTCTCTTGAAACATCTGGTGTCTCACTACTGGAAGTTACTTCTGTGTTCATCAGTTTCAGATTTGCACTAAAAATGGAACATTAAAGATCTGATGTCAAACAGATCGTAAATGATTTTATTCATGAAATGTGTACAATATTTAGTCCTTTTTAACATTTTATACTCTCACCAATTATACTTGGACAATAATATTAAAATAATTTAAAAAACAACTTACATCTATGTGTTTCAGACAGTTCATTTAGACTTCATAAAATAATAAACTGGCACTCATAAATCTTGCCATAAAAGGTGACACTTCTGTCATAATGACATTTTAATTTGTTAAATTAAAGAAATTGCAACATATACACAATGGCTCAGACAAAATGGTAATAAACCCAACTCTGAAAATACAATTTTTATATTCTTTTTATTTCTTTAATTATTTTAAGATGGATCTTTTTTATTAAAATTTCAGAAAGTTTCTAGGGTGAAAATTTAAAGACAGTTTTTTTTTTTCAGGGCCTTTTCACATAGCTTAATCTGTGCTTTGGTAAGATACTTTCTACCATTGACAAAAAGAATGTTTACACATCACAAAGTCCCTATTTTATACCAGTTACTTTTGGTTTCTGTATGATGTAATATTAAATCTTAAAACAGCCAAAAGTAGACCATTAAAGCCAAAACTATACAATGATTAGTGTTACTAAAAGCTGGTATCTTGAACGAGAATAAACCTGTTTCAATATAGATGTGTTACTCAACATAGTACAGAATACAGAAATGGACTATGAACATGATAAACCTGACTGTTTCATTGGAGATATGTTAATCAACACAATAATATAATGTAAAAATTTACTCTAGAAGCTACTCTCAGAAGAGGAAAATTTCAAAATATGTACATGTTATAATATCAAAGTTATTGGTAACTAACAATTTTGAATTTAGATATCCACCAAATTATCTGTTTTATACTAACTTAACAGTAATGATCCATATTTAAGAAGTCACAACTTTTGTCACACCCACCATTGTAGTTTAATCAACAAACACTATTATAGTCCACACTGATGATATGCATCTATAAGGACAACGTGATAAGTTATAACATTCTTGTCTCATGGAAAAAATATTACAATTTTTAGCCTCCCAGTGACACAGCATACTTATGGCAGGACAGCCTATTGTGTAGCTTTGTGTTTAACTTTAAACAAACTTAACATTACTTGATTACAATTTAAAACTACAGAAAATTAATTATGTTTACATCCTAAGCTGTTCATCTTTCACCAGTTGAGCTCTGCTTAACTCTACAGCCTTCAACAGCATTGCTTCCTCATCTTCAATGGAAGATGGAATCAATTTTTGGATAGCATCTTGTTTTGCTTTACGCTCTTCCCAGATGTTAATATTAGGACATGGTGCTTTCGGTTCATCAGTCTCATACTTCCAAACTGAAAGAAAAAGTGTTGTATGTACTAAATGTTTTTAAACAATCTTACAGTTGGGGAAAAATGTGATAAAATAAATAGAATATTTGACCGACTTGTGTATTTTTTGAAATATTTCACTCTGTTCTTAGATCTTTAAAAATAATTAAATATACTGGACAGGATAGCTTCTTCCTGATATGTGAAAGCAAACACCATTTCAACCTTTAACAACCCACTGTTACACTGGACAGGATAGCTTCTTCCTGACATGTGGAAGCAAACACCATTTCAGCCTTCACCAACTCACTGCTGCACACCAGACAGTTCATTTCCTTCCTTGAAAATTGTCCAAAACAGCGCACAAGAACTATCTTGTATGTCTGTTCTAATTTTAACTGGTACAGTAATCATTTGTTATCATCAAAATATTAAACTCTGCCTTGTTTAGTTTGGTTGTTGTTCTTACAAAAAAAACTATCAGTATGGGTTTGCTTGTCATTATTCACAAAGATACATGAAGAAATATCTGTGGTGCATGTACTGAAACATGGTTTTTAGGGTTATAAGCCTGCACATTTATCACTAGGCCCCCTGGGGGACAAAACTGTAAGCTCTTTTTTCTTTCTAGCAAGTATTCTACCTAAAGTCTTTACTTATATACCACACACAAAAGTGAATGCAACCATTCAAATTTAGGATTGTGAGAAGAAAAAAAATTCAGATTCAGCTTATAATTATGTAAAGTTTATTCATATTTACATAAAACATCAACAGATGTAACCATAATCCTGTCTAAAAATTCAGAAAAAAATACATTTTTCATTACTCTTGGCCTGGTAGTCCTTTAAATCTACTTCTTCTGGTTCATTCATTCTTCCTGTCGAAACAGTATTGGTCTCAGGTTCTATCCACTTGTTCATTTTCTCTGGCTTTTCATATCTAATCTGCTTCTTTATAAATGAAAATAAGAATTTGGATAATTGAATTTTACTAAACATTGGAGCACTGTAATAACCAATTGCTTACTAGCTTTCTGAAATAACATGAAAAAACACAATAAAACATAAATAATGGCAAAACATGTTTAAAATCTTTTAATTTGACTACTTTAGGTTGCAGTAGACTTTAAAAATTTCTTTAATTTGTACTTTGAAATTAATAATATGAATGAACACAGCCTGAAGGTTTTTTATATAGATATATTTAACAAAGATTATCTTATCTTAGCAACTTTCACAGAGTTCCTCAAGTGAAACAATACAGTTTAGTTCATGACATGATAAAAGTTGTTCCTTTTGGCATGATGAACAACAGAGTACCATAACAAACCAAGGACCGTTTTCTAGGTTTGAGTGTTCTTTATTGTAAAGTAGATTTCTACAGGAGAGATATTAGTCCTAGTAACATACATGCAGAAACAATTTGAAATAAAAATAAAATTAACTGCTCATATGATTATTAAACTGAAGATGTAATATTAGACACAACATTTACATACTTCAAGACAAAGATACAAGAATAAATTGCATTCTACATTTGCAAGCCAGATGTTGATAAATTGCACAATAAACAAACTACTAAATCATTTATCATTTTGCACCTCCCAGAGAAATCTAAAGATATTCATTCTTGTGGAAACCACATTAAAAGAACATGTGTCACATACCAATACATTAAAAGAGCATGTGTCACATGCCAACACATTAAAAGAGCATATGTCACATTCCAATATATTAAAGAGCATCTGTCACATGCCAACACATTAGAAGGGCATACGCCAATACAAAGAATGTAAACCTGACCAGCAAATAAGTCAATAAATCAGTACCAAAGAATTGGCATTGTTATGGTTGATAAGAGTCTGGTTATTAATTTATTAATTTTTACTTTAATTGCTACATTATATTACTATTGTTTTTTTTATCACAAGTTTTAAGTGTGGTCTTCAAACAAAATCACAAGAGATACTTTCTACAACATTAATAGATTCAAACCTGCAACTTCCCAATAACAAGACAAGTGTGCTTGTCTGATTCTCTGTCATTAAAACTTACATCAGCGAACTAGACAAGTGTCTGGGTTTTGCCAACTCTTATGCAAGGCTGACCGAGTGTGTGGTCAGTTAGACAGATGTAAAAAATACTTCTATCTCTATTCCTCTCATGTGTGTTTCATACCCAATTACTTTAATATTATTCAAATACATTATATCATAAACTTCTTTGATGTAATTGGCTGTTAATCTCAGATCAATGTTATGAATCTAAAAGATTTAGTACAAGATAGTTTTTGTTTTCCAATGTGTCATAAAACAAGTAATGTAAATCCTAGGATATCACTTAGACATGTTAATGATATATTCATATTATGGCCACACACTCTGTACATAAGGTTCAAGATTTCAATATCCATATGAACAAACATCATCTCACAGTACAATCATTTGATGTAGAGACCCTAACTGAGAAGATAGCACATAAGTATCTCTATCAAGAAACATACGGATTGAGTACCGACCACTCCGAAAACATTTGTTCTCAGCATTTCTGTGAAGATAACTGCTTGAACGTACAAGTTTCTAGCCATTAAAGAAAAACAAAATTAACTGATTAATTATGGTATTCAGGTAAAGATTCGGACTGCAAATCATGACACCTGATTACCACAACCTAACTTTAAGGAGTTATGATTTGTATTATATGTTACAAAAACTACTGGAGATACTCTTTCATTTTAAAACAAGAGGTGAAGCAGATAAGCTGTGGAAAGAGGACATAAATTCTGCAGTTAATCAAATTATATGTTCTATAAAAGTTCTACCATTTCAAAGTGAAAAATAAACAACCTTTTTAGTTAGTTGATTCTGCCCACTTGATGGACAACAACTATTGGTGTTCCATTCTTTGGACTTCTGTCTAGAACAACGCTGATTCATCATTCTCCTTCTGCCATTATCAGCTCCAAATGCTTTAATTTCCTGACGTTCTTGCATATTTATTTTTCTTTCCATATTCTGTAGATGTTTTACTGCAGTTTCTTGATCCACGTCCTTCATATGAGTGGATTAAGAGAATTTCAAAAGGAATCTTATTATACATACTTTTAGTACTTGAACTTGGTTATCACATTACAGAATGTTTTAACAATCATTTCTAACATAATTATAAAAATAGATATAGAACAGTATTTAAAGTAATATGCTTTCTAATTCATTAGTACCCACAGAAAGCTGCAGCTGAAATGGAATAACTTGATAGTGAGCTGGTGATTAAATGACGTTTGATGAAGGTACATAAATAGTCATGTTATAAACAGTCCACCACACAAGTTGTACAGCAACTTCCAGTTCTTTGTCTTTGAAACAAAATATATGCATGAACTCAGTGGAAAAAAACAAGTTAAATTTATTTACAAATTTTTCAACCTGAGTAAATTAATAGACTTCTTTTGTACAGTTACAACACTTATGCTTAAGGCAAAGATTTTTTACTTTAAAAAACCGTACATTTTTGTATTTTCAACAGATATGTTTAATCGGCTTGAAAACAAACAAACTAGTCGTTGTAACATACACTCTACATTTCTGTCATTTTATGGATGAAGTGTTACATCATCCAAATCCAATGAGCTAGTTGATTTGAAAGAGAAATGCGAACAATTTTTTGCATTTTAAGAGATAATGTACCTTCTTTGATGGATGACCATTCCAACCAGACAATTCAGTTGGCTTAGAAAAGGAATAGAAACAACCTGTGTAGGAACATTCGTGACAGTTCAATTTTTCATATTCTTCCTGAACATTTTCACTTGGATTACTCGAGTTTTTTCTTTGACGATGTTCAAAACATGTTCATTGTAGCTCTTTCTCAGTTCCTTCTAATATATGGAATTGAGTACAGTTATGTTTTGATTGCAAATGTACATTCACATACTATCAGTGTCAGAAATGTGCTTACATATTACCACAATTCCATGAGGCGAGGTATTATTGGTTGTGTAATGTAAAGAATGAGTTTAGGGAAAACTTTACATTTAAAGTGATTTTATCTTAGAAACTACTTGTAAACTTCTTTAGAGGCACATGAAAATAACATTTTATTCTGGAAATCTTACATGCATTTAATATGCTTTTTCCCATTCTGAGTAATGAACATATCAATCCTATCTATAAATGAACCTACTACGAGTCTCAACTATCACTGAACCCTTGTTATATTACTGAATACCATCACATCCTTGCAATATCCTGCACACCGACACACCCTTACAATATCTTATACAGTGAGTGATACATCCATGCTACGTCCCGTGAATCAATACATCCTTATGGTGTCATGTACACTGATGCATACTTGCAATATATTGCACATCAACACATCCTTACAACATTTTATACACTATATCAGAACTCTTTTTCTTTATTACAGACCATTTTGTGATAAATTTGATTAACTTTTGAACCTTTAAATAACCATAACTAAATATGCATTATACTAAGGTATGTGTAATTTTTAAACTTAATTCAGAATGATACTTGTGTAAAATAATTTTCACTGAAAATGCATATATATATTACATTGGTGATGAACTTTAATTACACTAAAGTATTATATTCTACACCAGTCAAGAAATTTAATTAATATAAAGTGTGTACAGTGTATATCTACTATGTTACTTATGAATATAACTTTATTTAAAAAACTAACATTATAATGAAATGTGTTTAACTTAACGTTCTGGGACAGCATGTAACCTTTTGGTCCATCTTGGCTGTTCCACTCTCTAACTTGAAGAAAAACAAACTTAAAGCCATCCCTTATCATTCACTTAGTATTATCTGAAACTCATTTAAATTCTCTGCCTCTACAACATCTTAATGCTTATTTTTAAGAGTGAAAACAATTTGAGATATTTTAACTTTTCCTCATATGAAATCCTAGGCACCATTCTGGTTATCCTTGTAAGTCAGTGTATCCTCTGACAACCCCTCCATCCCAGGCACCATTCTGGTAATCCTTGTAAAGTCAGTAGCATCCTCTTCACAGCTGACAACCCTCAATACCTTAATATCATCAGCAAATGCAAGTAATTTATTGACTATTCCTTCACCTATGTCAATGATGTAAATCAAAAACGGTCCTAAGACTGAGGCACCCCACTTGTAGCATCAACCCAATTTGACTAAACTCCAATTGCCCCCCAGTGGCTCAGCGGTATGTCTGCGGACTTACACGCTAAAATCCGGGTTTCGATACCCGTGGTTGGCAGAGCACAGATGGCCCATTATGTAGCTTTGTGGTTAATTAAAAACAACAATCATTTGTAACAAACCTCTGCTTTTTTACATCCAACCACATTTTTTTAATCTAATTTTCTAACTTATTCCCAAAAGTTTTAGAAACATTGTTTACAAGCCTTTTATGACTGTCAAATGCTTTCAGAAAACCCAGATATATCAAATGTGTACCTTTACCCTTATCCACACAAGTTGTAACCTTGCCAAGGAAGGCCAAAAGATTGGTAAGGCAAGATTTTTTCTCAGTGAAACCATGTTGACCACCTAATAAAATTATAAAGTTTATTAAATGAATTTACATAGTATCTTTTATCTGACAACAAAAACTCGAACACAACTGATGTAATACTACAGGGTCTATAATTACAAGAACTTTTATCACCTTCCTTGAAAAGAGGAGTTACATTTAATCTTGTTTCCATTTACCAGAAATACTGCTTAAATCTTTGTCAGTAAAAACTGAAGAAAAAGCAGAATTTAGTAACCCAGCAATCTCATAATCATTAGATAAAAGACATCCTTTATCATCCTTCAGGGGTCCTGTTCCCATCTTTAAATTTTAACTCTTAATATGTATAAATAAATTCCTGTTGTCACTTCTTCCATTTTCTCATACATTAACTTTTCACATTTTACTTCCCTGTTTCACCAACTTTCTTCATCTTCTATAATGTTTCAAACCTCCTTTTATGCCAGTAAATTAAAACTTCTTAAAAGTTTATGATGCTTTTGTTTAATTTTTGTCTTTTCAAACTCAACCTGGTTTTAACTTGCAGAAACTCTTTACTTTCTATAAGAAATGTATTTACCTTGAATATTTAAAAATATTTCATATCTGATACGTGCCTACAAATAACCCAATTTACAACAGATAGTTCATGTCACACCCCTTCGAAATTTTTATTGTAATTTGTAACAAAATATCATTATTCCTTATCCCCATATGCAGCAAAACATTAAACCTAATGGATTTGTACCCAGATGTTCCCCAGTTTCTACCATCTTCATCATTTATATGCATTTAACATTAACAATAAATACATTGCTGGCCAAAATCTTGAGGCCAATGAACATAAAGAAAAAATATGCATTTTTGCATTGTTAGACTCAACCACTTATTTGAGTATAACTTCAAAAGATGAAAATAAGAAAATAAAAATAAAAAAGTTTTTAGTATTTAATAAGGAAAATGTGAACACCATGAAATTAGCTTAAATACTAGCTGGTCAAAAGTTTAAGACCATACCAAAAAGAAGTCCTAAACATGGTAGGAAATGTCCAACAAGAGGTCTCAGTAGTGAGTTGCATGGCCATCATTGCAAATAACTTCAAATATTTGCTTTGGCCGTCTGGACCATCCACGTTAAATTTTTTCTCATCAGAGAACAAATCCTTTGTCTGCTTTTCGACATCCCATGTTTGGTGCTTCTCAGCAAAGTTTAACTGAGCTGTTTCATGGTGTGGAAGGAGGCATGGCCTTTGAAAACGTTAAAGGTTTTTAAAGTCTTTCTCTTGAAGATGCCATCTTATTGTTCTTGAGCTGCATTCTACGTTCGTAAAGGCCTTAATCTGGTTCGACGATCGGCTGGTGTCTTGCCAGACAACCCGTCGAATCCTCCTGCTCAATGTTGGTGAAAATTTCTTGGGCTGACCACTTGAAATTCTTGTTCTGTATCCCTCAGTCTTTTAAGAAATTTGTAACAGCAGTTTTACTATGCCCAGTCTCACTAGTGATGGCATGCTTTTGCAGCTAAACAATTTTGCCACATTCAAATTCTGTCAACTTTTTAGCCCTTGCCATATTTTTACCCAATGTAACACAGATGTTAGTGGGAGATGTTGACAATGCTAATGCTTGAACACATGTGACTTAATTTCGTGTTTACCGATCAACTCTTTATTTCACTATAGTTTTAAACTTTTGACCAGTTAGTATTTAGGCTATTTTCATAATGTTCACATTTTCCCTATTAAATGCTAAAAAGGTTTATTTTTATTTTCCCGTTTTTTATTTTTATCTTTTGAAGCTCTATTCAAATAAGTGGTTGAGTCTAACAAAGCAAAATACATATTTTGTCTTTATGTTCATTGGGCTCAAGATTTTGACCAGCAGTGTGTAACGTTGTTTCTAGTTGGTTTAAACCTAATGGATTTGCACCCAGGTGTTCCCCAGTTTCTATCCTCTTCATCATTTATATATATTTAATGTTAACAATAAATATAATGTTGTTTCTAGTTGGCTCCTTAATCAACTGGTGAAGAACGCAATTCTGAACAGCTTCTAAAAAACTTCTGCATCGTGGTTTTTCTATAGCATTTCCTAATCTACATGTTTGAAATTAAGCTCATCCATAATTTCAACTTTATTAACAGCTGAAATATTAATCTTACTATAAAGTTTTTCACTAATTTCATCAGTATCATCTAGTGGTCTCTAACATCTTTTATTAAAAGCCTTTACCTTTTATATCCACTAACAGAAACCCAAATATCCCTGCTATAATTTTTAATATCCACAATTTTATAAGATGTAACTTACATTTTATAAACAAAGTCACTCAACCTCTCTTTAATACCTTATCCCTATTAAACAGCCTGTAACTCTATATATCAAAGAAATTTGTCACCAAAATCATCTTCGTTTAACCGTGTTTCACTCAATCCCATTACTTTAAAATCTTTCATTACTACCAGTTCTAAAACTATTTATTTCTTATACTTCTGCCATTACAACAGCATACTTGTATACTTATTTCCTGTGAAAAAGTTTTATGTACTTCTCATTATTTTTACATTCAACTTTCCTGGCCCTCACCAGTCTAGTTTTAGTTTAAAACTTCCCTTATAGCTGAGTTAACAGCCTTAGAAAACAAGCCAATGGCTGCCTTATTTAGATGTAAACTATCCATTACAAAAAGACTTCTTTCACTGAACTGATCCAACATGTTCAACTGGCCTATCTGCTCATCCTTACATACTACACTTAAGCCTAAAATTTAGCCCTAGTGACCTTTGTTTGTTTTGTTTTGTGGAATTTCGCACAAAGCTACTCGAGGGCTATCTGTGCTAACCATCCCTAATTTAGCAGTGTAAGACTAGAGGGAAGGCAGCTAGTCATCACCACCCACCGCCAACTCTTGGGCTACTCTTTTACCAACGAATAGTGGGATTGACCGTCACATTATACACCCCCATGGCTGGGAGCCCTAGTGACCTACTAATGACTTTATCCCCATAGATAATTCTGGGCAGTACCCCCAAAAAATTAAATTACGACCCTTTTCTTTAAATGCCTTATACTCATTGACTGTCTCCTGTGACCTACCTTTCTAAACATCAATAGCCCCTACATGCATTACAAATACTGCATTTCTAATAGTCTCCTTTATTACACTTTCTGCTCTGCTGGTTATGTCCTCTACCAGTGTCTGTGGTTAGCATAATCTGATTTCTTATTTTTGTTATTTGCGCTACAAACTATTCTTTCCACATGCCTTCTTATTATTTTCCAGAAACACCTGTAAACATCTTACATGATTTTTCAAAGAACTTTCTCACAAAACCATGACCATAATTTCACAAAACAGAAAACTAAAAAACAATCCATTAATTCCATTAAAAACATAAAAATTCTAAAAGCAGATAGAGGAAACACTATAGTCATAATGAACACAAATGAATAGATCCATAAAATGGAGAACATCCTATCAGACACAAACAAATTTAAACCAATATACACAAATCCAACAAAGACACACGAGACACAACTAAACAAATTACTACTACAAATGAAAAAATCCAACACAATTTCACAAACACTTTATTCTTACCTACGTAAAACTGACTCGCACACACCACAAATATATGGTATTCCCAAACCTCATAAACCAGATTGTCCATTATGACCAATAATGTCCACATATGAATCGTTTAATTACAATCTTGGTAAATACATAGCATGGGCATTTTCCAAATATGTAACATCAGCCAGCTCATTCATCAAAGACTCTTTTAATTTCAAGTCTAATCAAAATCAACTTAATCATAAAGCCTTAATGGCCAGTTTCGATGTTGTATCCCTCTTTACAGAAGTTCCAACCACTGGTGCCTGCAAAACAGCCTTAGAACTCTATATCTGAGACCCTAACCCAACTATAGACATTCCCAGCAACCAATTAGCAACCTTCGTAGAATTCACCATGGTAAAGACAAATTTCATGTTCAACAACCACAACTACATACAAACAAATGGCCTTAGCATGAATAACCCAGTATCACCAGTTCTAGCCAATATTTTTATGACACAAGTTGAAACACAAGCAATTAATTCAGCATTACATCAACCACTACACTGGTACAGATATGTAGACGACATGATTGCAGGATTCACATCTACAGAACACACTCTTAATTTTTTCAATCACATTAACTCTATGCATCCTAACATTAACTTCACATGTGAACAGGAAGAATGCAATCAAATATCATTTCTTAACCTCAAAATCACAAGACCCGATACACAATTTAAAACAGAATTCCACCAAAAACCACCCATAGTGGACTAAACATTCATTGGGACTTGGCATGTTAAACAAAACAAAAACTCAAGATACCATGAAACCAATTAAACACAGCCATGAAGCTATGCTCACAAGATGAGCAAAGAAGTTCGAAATGTTGTTCGCTCTTCTGCATAAAAATTTTCTCAACCCAAACCAGCTGCTTTTACAAATATATATTTCTCTACAAGTGGGTTTTCTCATCATCACTGATTACTGTAATCTTTAATCTTACTGCAAGCAAATTAGTCCAACCAAGTACAACACATTCAAGGTCCATAATGGGGTAACACAGTATTGTTTTGTTCGGGTTAAGAGTATGATGGACGAAACTGTCCAACACTCCTATGTACTATGATTACTTGTGTCCAGTGTTTGTTATCTTTAAGAAAAAAAAGAATGCCACAACCATGAAAAACTTATTTGTCAATGTCTCAGTACAATTGACTTCACAATTAGCTTGTGACAAAGAAATACTTTACCTGAAAAATCATAAAGCAAACAACATTCATGTTAAAACATGTTTCAGGAAAAGAAAACATGCACACAAAACTGAACAAATGGTCCAGCTACACTTACATTTTACAGTATCACACACAGTGGATACATACAAAGATTATTACTTTTACAGCAAAGGTTTACGTTTGGAGTAAAATTTGTCATTTATTTATTGAGACTCATTATTAACACTAACACGTTTGTATAGTGACTGCTTATGTGGAGAGCTTTATTCAAAGTCATTAAACTTTTAACAATTTAAATTCAAAGTAATAAATAGGAAAATAATGACTTTTCTTTGCTGCACAAAGAGGGAGCGAAGAACACTATGATGACCGTAACACATGGATCTGTGGGTTTTTACTACCCACCACTAGCCATAATCCTCAGTGTTGTACAACTGATTATCATATAAAATGAGAATCAATTAAAATTTATTCAACTTTATAAACAACACAGTTGAATTGAATAGCTTTAGTAATGTTAAAATACTTTGGCCCGAATCATATCCTCCTGATTTTTATAAGGTAGTATTTTAAACATGAAAAGGAAATGGAAAACATTATGTATGATAAACGTATACCTTTACAGATAACATATAAAATAATAAACATTTATTTAATATTCAAGAAACAGAACAAGAAAGAGAACAGTTTTATTTTAGAAAATAGAATCATTGGCTATTCAATACGTATCACAACTTCCTGAAGAAATAACATATAGTGGGGATTGAAATTTAACATTAGCATGCAAGATAAATTTTTTTAGTCATAACTGAGCCTTCTATTCAGAATAGAAAATGAACACATATATCACGACATGCAATGTGTAAAATTGGTCTGTGGTGACAATGTACACATATATCACGACATACAATGTGTAAAATTGGTCTGTGGTGACAGCTACCCATGATCAAGAAATATCCATCACACTCCATCAAAATATTTATAAAGATTCATTTACTCAGAAATCAAACATACATTTACAGTGTCAAAATATTGCTTAACTTACTAAAACTCAGAACTACCAACCAAATATTAACAAACAAAGAAAGCATATCCAACATTACATTCTTCAGCAAATTTAAAAAGTCTGTGTCCTCTTTGAAACTTGTCACAGATTGAGACACTATCAGTGATGTCAAGAAACCCACTTGTTGAGAATTTTCTATGCAAAAAACGGCTCGTTTGGGTTCGCTCTTCTATTTAAAATATTTTCTCAACCCAAACGAGCCGTTTTTGCATAGAAGATTGAGACACTGAAGGTTTATCAGTTGCCTCAGTATTGTTACTTGAAATACCATTATCAAGTCTCCGAGACTTGTGCATGTTACCAGATGATTCTTCTGAATCGTGAGAAAAATGACTGCATTTATTTTGAGGCTTTTGCTCAGCTATGTCTTGTTTTACATTATTTTCCCAAACTCTTCTGTTCTGAAGCAGTCTTTATTTTTCCATTTTACCTTTTTCATCAAACACTGCAAATATTGGAAAGAAATATATATAAAATGTTTCATTAATCACAAAACATACAATGAAATTTTGTGACTCTTAAATTTAAAACAGTAATATTTAATTAGCCACTACCCACACTGTTCAATAATTTTTTGGAGACAAAATGAGGTTTAGTTTTGATGTACTTATTTTTCTGAACAGTTTCTTGCAAGATGAAGTAAAACAGATTTTCCTGAATAAAGAAAACAGAAAGAATTACCCAAATGCCCAAAACAGAAGAAACTACCCAAATGCCCATAACAGAAAGAATTACCCTAACACCCAAAACAGAATGATTACCCTAATGCCCTAAGCAGAATGAATTACCATAATGCCCAAAACAAATGAATTATCCAAACACCCAAAACAGAATGAATTATCCAAACACCCAAAAGAAAATGAATTACCCAAACACTCAAAACATGTACAATGATAAAAAAAATTAGAAATGTAAATCCTATATTAATTAATTTATTTATTGTATGTTTGTCCACACATTTCATCCACAATTAACAATTATTCTTTTATAAATACATAGGTGTAAAGTAATGTACATACAGACTACTGTACAGTTGTTACTGTTTGATATAAACCTAGGTGTGAATGTAGTAACTAATCATCTTCTCTAGTGTGTTTTTCGTTAGATAAACATAGATTTATTCCATTACTGTGTTGACACAGTCAGTAGAACCAGAAACATACAGAATGATGTTATCAATAACATTTCAGTGCCTTGATCAAAAATAACTAACAATTTCTATAAAGAAACTTCTGTTTTTAAAATGTAATATGTATAAGTGGAGACTGTCCTATGATACAAGCTACTAAACTGTGTGAAAAATATTAATGTTCTTACGTAAATTTTCTCAAAACAGACTAGGCCATCATCAAAATATATGCTATACAAATCATCTTGTTTTATAAGAGTTCAGATGGCTTTATTAAGCATTTGGAACTTCTCAGTTGCTAAATGATCACGTTGATTCTGAAGAGAAACAAAAAAGTCACTAGTAGTGGTGTATGTGTTTATTAAATCTGTCTGTATGATGCTAGTTTCACAAATACCTAAATATTCCATCTAATGTTGGAACACGTTGTATAAAAAAACGATTGCTTTTTCCTTCCTCCAGATGTAATCTTTTGTGGACATTTTAAAAGTCACTTCATCTGTTGATATGACTGTATTCACAGAACCAACAGAGTTGAGAACCTGGAAGATTAAACCAATGTGAGTATGTGATAATATGATCCTCACACCATCTTTGATGTAATGCACATCTGATGGTTGTATGTAGAGCAGAAGAGAGTTTTAAAACTCAAGAAACATATATCTGAGATATTCATTGTTACAGAAGGTGTATTAACACACTGCCATACAAGTTTTCACACAGATAGAGAGAAACAGGTAATGTGTTGTAACAAAATAAGTATTACAATGTTTCCAAGCAGCACAGAAATTATGTTGTTTGATGTAGATAAAAATGTAATGTATTGATAGCATTGTTATATATTACAATTTCAAATAGCCTAAAACTGAGTTGTTATTTACAAGTTAAGTAAATCTTAATATATATCCTCTTTATGACACTTGCCAACAAAATTGGTACACAGATTTTGTTCTTTTTGGCTATTCAGATTTACCATGAATTACGTGAACTTCTAAGTGGATGTCATTTTTCCAAACATTTTTAGATCTTAGATGACTCATGGTCAAAAGTATGAGAGATGATAACACCAAAGAACACAAGTGTGACATAAAGGACATCAGTTTAAGATGTAATAAAACTAACAGATATAATTCAAAATATAAAGAAACTCAAGACAACTCAATTACTCTGTTAGCCACTCTCAAACATTTTTCCGTTAGTCATTAACAATAAATCAACACTTTTAAGTCTTCCCTAGCAGCTTCATTGAACAACTATTGACGAGAAATATCCTAAATAGTTTGTAAAAAAATAACTACCAGATTTATAAGTTCATTACAGATGTATATCTTTATATTAGTCTGTAAAAATAAAAACTACATGAAACCAATGTCGATATAAAGTAACACAATAAAAGAGTCATCAAGTTCAGATGGCTGAAGGGCATCTTAAGCCTAAAGTGTGAATATTAATTGAGTGCTCTATTTCTGTGATTTGGGATGGTTAGTGAATGAAATGTAATAATGAGTTAATTACATGTGTATACACTAACCTTGTCAGGATGACACTGAAGAGCCTTCTTATTATAAACAGTTTTGAGCTCATCATTAAAAAATCACACTAGTACACAGACATAATACTCAGAATAATAGTAGTGACATGTATTTGTGAGACAAGCCTCACACAGTAAACATTTTTGTGCCAGAGTTGTATCTGGAAATGTGTTGTAACCAGAATATATCTGGTTACAGATATACAAGTAACTTGGTATAAATCTGTTTTTAACCTGTACCATATTTAACATTTAATATAATTTACTTATAAATGATTTATACAGTTTAAAGTTTTGACAACACATATTACTGTTTAAACAGTTGTTTTTATAGATGATGTACAGACACCTATTCAACCATGATTTATTATCTATTTATATGAACCAACGTCGGTGCTCCATTTCAATACCACATGGCCTACATGCTGACCAGAACCAATAAATCAATCAAACTAATTATAATACTATTTTGACTTGTAAAACAATCCACTATTTTCTTAGCTTTTCCCAGGGCTTACCAAGATAAATCACACAAATATAAATACTTTATCCACTGGAAAAGAAATCATTGTACAAGTATGAAACCGGTTCCTCCAAGGTAATCCAAGTTGTTTATTTTCACACCAACTAACCAAAATGGCATACCAACTGAGGTAAAACCAATTTATTTCTTGTAAAAAGTTATATTCATAATTTTCTTATCTATTGTGAGACTATTATTATAATTAATTATTTTTCATTTCACTGGTTTGAACAAGAATGAAAAGAAAGTGAAGAAGGAATACCAAACAAAAGATATTTTTATAGGACATTTTTAACTATACTCAAACAAGGTATGGATACCTCTTTTATTGTTAATTGTGACACATGCCTTCTGTTCATTATTCTTATTGATACAAATATATAAACATTACTGCCTTTCTTATGACAACCAAATACAACTTGTTGAAGTGTATTAATTCAAATGATGTATTTAACGTTACATTACAGAATCAATCGTTCACATAGTCACTACTTCTAATATGTACACTCTAATTAACATCAACCAAGACTACTTTAAAACTATAATTTATAAATATCCTAAAAACAAAACATCAGGTATGCTAATAATGAATCTCTATAATCATTAGAAATATGTAGTTGAAAGTCAGTATAAACAACAACGGTTTCCATATTAGTAACATTATTGTATAGAGTACTGTCACCCAGGTATCATACACAATTCTCACAGGTGACAACAAAAACAATTATTTAATTTCGGTTCGTAATTTTAAAGATTTCAATTACTCACTTGTACGTGATTTTTTTATATTCCTAAAATTACTCGCTATACAGGATATTAAGTTACGTAAATTATGAAACATTCAAATATATTTATTAGAACTTTAAAATTTTAATTTGTAAACAAACGAGTTTAAAATGTTGTGGAAAGAACATATTTAAATCACAAAACTTAAAAATATGGATATTTTGAAATAATGTTTGCATTATCGAACACTTTGTTTTGAAGGTAATTAATTAAATTACAATAAATAATTTATCATTTACTGACGACGGAGTTTTACTGTCACGATAAAAATCTTCGTGTATTGCTCTGAAACCAAAACCAAACCGCTACTGTAGTTTGTTCGTCAATTGTTACAAGACTTAACAGAAATACTCCATTTCAGTTTATCGTTTTTTTAAGGAATATATTAACTGACAACACACCACGATCTCAGAGTTTACCTTACTCGGCTTGTTCCCTCTTTAACACCTAAAATTTCTCTGCATTTTTTAGCTTAATGGTATTTGTACTATCAGCCAAAACTCAAAACTTCTATACCATATCACACTCACACTGCTTCTGCCACAATTTAAAACTTTATGGTATCTGTTGTTTTTTTTTGTAAACTTTCCATCAAATTGCTTAACTAGTGGCATCTCATGGCTATTTTACGAAATATATTGAGCATTATTTTTAATGCACATTTCAGACAGAAATAAAAGTTTATCTGGATTAACTGTTTATATCACTATGTAATATAAATTTTGTTCCTGAATAGTATGTGTTATTTTTTAATTGCTTATGTTGTAAAAGTACAGAAAATGGTCATTATTCCCTTCAAACTTTTCTTTTGTGACCTGGATAATGAAATTTAGAAATTAACTTATTTTCTTTGTAAACACCGGCAAATTTGAACATTTTCATTTACATAAGGTCTGAATAAAACAACGTTTGAATCAAGACTTACATGTATTTATACTAAAGCTATACAACAATGAGTAAAAATGTTTAGAAGTGAGTAGTTTTTCGAAATTTGCGACTATAATGTAAATCATTTTCACGTATGAGTCCCCATATATAATCTGCTGTCATGTTATCTTTATACGCTCCTTGGTAGCGACGTTCAGAGTCCAGTATATCTTGGTGGAAGTGCTCACCTTGCTCCTCTGAGTATGCTCTCATGTTATCCTTGAATTTATCAAGATGAGCGTCAAGGATATGGACTTTCAGGGACATCTTGCAGCCCATTTTGACGTAGTTCTTCACCAGAGCCTCAACCAATTCCACATAATTTTGTGGATGCACAAGAAGGCCCAAACCACTGCGACAAAGCTGACCCAATTTTTTTTCTTTTCTATTAAGCTTCTTGGGGAATTTTATGCACTCCAGGATCTTCTTTATTAGTGATCCAACGAAGACACCTGTTTGACCTTTGCCTCAGGCAGCTTAGGGAAGAAGTCTCAAATGTTTTTGAATGCTGCAGACTCCTTGTCAAGAGCTGTGACAAATTGTTTCATAGGACCCAATTTTATGTGCGACAGTGGAAACAACACCTTCTGGAGGTCCACTAGTGGCTCACACTTGACATTGTGCCTCTCCGCAGAGAACTTGGTCTGTTGTGGCCAGTGCTTCCTGTTGTAGTGTGCTGCGGTGTCCCAAAGACAAAGTTAACTGGGAAACATGGTAAAGCCTCCTTGAAGACCCATCACGAATGCCACTATTTTGAAGTCTCCGATAACCTCCCAGCCATACTTGTCATACTTCAAGGCTTCTAGCAAGGTTTTAATACCGAATGAACCAGGGGAAGAGACAGATACTTGTTCTCGTTATGGAGCAACACAGCTTTGAGGTTTCTGGATGAGCTATCAATGAAGAAGCGCTACTTGTTCGGGTTACAGGTAATTCCAGTAGTCTCGCACAGACCAGATACATTATGACAGAAGCAGAGCCCATCTTCACTCGTGAAGAAGCTTGATAAATGTCGGTGACGCTTCCTCTGACTTGTGACTTGCACACTTCCATCTAATACATCCCACTCCTTGATCCTAGATGTCAAAAGCTCGGCATTCGACTTTGTTAAACCAAAATTTCTGATCAAGTCATTGAGATCTCTTTGGTTGGAGTAGTATGAGTTTCTCTCACCAGCTGGACCACTGAAATTGTAATCTGGATCTTCAACGTCTACCTCCTCTTCTGATTTACTGCTCGCTTGTGAAGATGTCTGTTTTCTCTCTGGCGGAGTAGGTACAGGTAGCTCAGGGCAGTGTGGCACTGGGGCGATGGAAGGTCTGGATACATGTAGCAGATGCATTCTTGCCAGCCCGACGTTTGGAAAGGTTCACTATGCAGAAGTAGGTGTGGTCAGTGGGTTCACGCCGGATTCTTGGGATAGCGACTTTCATGATTCACTTTTCCCTTCTGTACAATCCTGCAAAAGAGCAAATTAAAATTGTGATTATGAAGGGGTTTGTATCCCCTTCGCGCCGAACATGCTCGTCCTTTCAGTCGTGGGGGCGTTATAATGTGATGGTCAATCTCACTATTCGTTCGCGAAATAGTAGTCCAAGAGTTGGCGGTGGGTGGTAATGACTAGTTGCCTTCCCTCTAGTCTTACACTGCTAAATTAGGGACGGCTAGCACAGATAGCCCTCGAGTAGCTTTGTGCAAAATTCCAAAAACAAACAAAGAAACAAATTGTCTTGATCCCCGAAACAGGAATTTTTACAATAAATATGGTGTTTTCGGAGTAATCTAACAGAGACAAACTGTTCCTTTGTTTGGAGACGGTTTTCTCTGCACTGAATTTCTGTGCTGTGAACGGAGTAAGAAGTATTGTGATGTCAAAAAATTCTACCCTTTTTGGACAGTAATTAATTGATAAGAATAACAGATCTCTACCCCTGGTGGGAAAGCGGTAAGTTATAATTTCATAATCTGGGCAGCTAGCGCAATGTGGCGTTATTTCTAAGAAACAAAGAAGTTCCTGTGATAATAGTGAACATTTTAGGTGTCAAATAAATATAATACTTGTATAAAATTCCTTTATGAGCACATGGTAATTTAAATTATCCTCAATAACTCCTGATGACGAGAAACC
Source organism: Carcinoscorpius rotundicauda (assembly GCA_011833715.1). Classification (NCBI taxonomy): domain Eukaryota; kingdom Metazoa; phylum Arthropoda; class Merostomata; order Xiphosura; family Limulidae; genus Carcinoscorpius; species Carcinoscorpius rotundicauda. Next base: position 72,472,360 of record CM022400.1, read on the forward strand.
CACTCGAAGTAACACAAACAAACGCAAAATCAAAGAAACGCTACTTTTGTAAAGAACTCAAACCACAGTAAAACCAATATAAAAGAGTGTCTTTACACCTATATTAATTAATAACATAAAATCTAACCAATCTCGTATCTATTTACACTGTCATCACGTGTCTAGCAGTAGTGAGCTGCAGATTTTCTTATCTGAAGATGATCTAAGAAGGCCGAAACGTTGTTCTGTACGTTATTGTAATTGAAGTTTTAATACCCATGTCAGCCATTTATATAATATCTTTGATAACATTGTCCCAGCATGTTCTAGTTTAAACATTAAACTAATTCAACTACCAGTTCTAACTGGTTCAGATCTGTTTTTGTATGAACTCTCAAACGAGTTTAATAGATGGGAGAAGTCTTATTTCAAAATTGTTAGAGAATCAAACTTTTGCAGGTGAATTTATTGAAATATAAATAAAAATAAACACAACAGTAATTTTTTTATTTATTCGGTCACAAATTCCACACGGACATGAGCTAAAAATATTTAATAAATAAATTTTACAGAAATTGTTGATATAGATATAATGATTATACATAAGAAGAAAAAATTAACCTTGGTACCAGTTGTTGTTATTATGATGAAAACTGTTTTACATCATAGAAAACATAACTAAGTCCTCGTGAAATGGGACAGTAATGCCTAATCCTGATGGTAAAACTAACGAAAATCACGTGCTACAGAACAGTACTTTGAATGATTACGTTGAGGCCAGCATCAGTCTTGCCAAGGGACACTGTCTATGGTAGATGCATTTTTCAGGTACACTTTTAAACTTGTAGCTAATCTTTCTGCTGTCAGAAGTTGATGCTTTTTATTGAGTCTTAATGACTCACTGGTTTTAGGAAGATCGTGCCTCAGGCATATTTAGCTATTGTTTTGAGCCTACCTTGCTTTATTCTGTTGCTCAAGCGTTTGAGTTTGAGAAAGTCATCTGTGTGCTTAGGTTTAGTAAAAGGCACTCCAATAGACACACTTGTGTAGGTCACACAGTCTCTTTCTATCAGATGCTCGACACTTCTTTCTTTAAGCAGATTTCTGTAAATCGGCCTGAGCATCTACTCAATCTGACATCAACTGATCCACTTTCTTGGTCTTTTGATGTAATCTGAACAGGTTTGGAGGTTTCAGCTCCACAAGATCTACTGACTCTGACTTCAAATGAATATCTCCTCTGAAACTCATAATTTATGGATCCCATAGATCTATCTACTTCAATATTGTTAATTTGTGCAAAAGATTTATGTCATACTGTGTTAATAGAGATTTACTGTCTGGATCAAAGTTTCCAAAACCAAACTCAGTCACCCTCTGAATGAAGAAACCATCTGCCAAAACAGGAAAATGAATGCTCAACTCTTGAGCACGTCATACTTGTGAGCACTTAAGTGTGTTGAAAGAGAAACAAGTATATTGTTAGCCCATTTGCACATGTGGAATCTTTATTGGCTTACAAATTGGTTAAATTTAAGAGTTCAGCAGGGTCCTCTTTCACATGATCTTGGTACAACTGCTGTATAGTTGAAACTAGTTGTTCATAACTTATAGGATCAAAGTACATGATGGAAAAGTTAAATGAATTCCAAGTACAGCAGAACAAGAGAGAATCTCAGGTAGGAATTCTACATCTTGGAAAGTCCTCATAATACAAGCAAATATATCAATAATTATATCATACTTGTCAAGAAATTTTTAGACATCTGTTTCATGATATAAATAACTGCACATAAGTACACAAAGCAGTCGAACCTTTCTTTTTTTTCAAAGATAGATACATATAGATTTTTCTTTGGAACAATGTGCACTTCGAATTCTACTGCTATATTCCAAACTTTACGATCAAAGTCAAATAAATCCAACCAAGTGAAGCAGTCAATGAATTGATCTGTCACAGAATTAGGAGTTGTTGTTGCATTAACAAGACAAGACGAATATATTTTATCTGGACCCATTTCTTTCACTACCTTGCTGTATAATTCCACCATTTCCTGTTGGACATAAGTGCATGATATAACAAGTGAATGGGATATAATCAGTTTCTATGGCAACTTGTTCCTTAACATCTGTTTCCTGGGACGCCATTTTTTCAAAAACTGTCTTATGCTTCAACGTCACCACATACTACAGTTTACCAAAGTTTTGCAAGGCTTTTCTATGTCAATAGCTAGTGTTGTAAAAGGCCTGTACTTACCATCAATTATAACAGTGTACCCACCAACTTCATATCATAGTGAATCTAACAAACCATAGGTGCTCTAACTCTCTGATATTTTTCACATGTGGAGAAAGTATCAAGATCAACATATTTCTTGTCTTGGTCGTGGTATCTCCAGCTCTTCGCGAATAGGTCATTGGAAACTTCAATTACCGTTCCAACTACTTGAGTGTTAGAACAGTGGAACTTCCCCGCTTATCAAGCATCCTATAGAACTCAGGCTTTATTCTTCGGACACTTTCTTAGTTGTGCTAGAATTCATATGGTATATTACCTGTAAAGGTAGAAGAGGTCTGATCACTTACAAATACACGCCTACATTTTCTGTCTTCCTCCTCCAGCCTCTTCATCCATCTGTGGTTCACATTCATCATCTTCCTCGTTATCCTCATCATTATTGTTGCTATCTTCATTCAGTTCCACTTCATCCATCTAACTATTGTACATCTGTTTTCCCATTTTCTTGGCAGCTTTCAGTTTCATCTTCATGTTGCATTTGACATTCTCTGCATCTTTGCATTGGTGACCCACAAAACTTTCAAAGAATATACCATCTAATTCACCTTAAAACCATGCTGTTTTATAAGATTTGGCTCCTTGTCTTTCATCATCAAAGAGTTTCATCATTTCTTCATTGTAAGCTTTCATTTTGAACTTCGAAGTGTCATTCTGTCTGACTTTTCTGTATTGAACATTCTTGTACTCATTGTAAAGTTTATCAATATATTTGGCAACACTCTTAGGGCAGAGGATGCATACATTACAGTGTTTCTAATGCATTCACCAGGATTTTCAACCCCGCCAGCAACTGTCTGCTGGTACGTGTCAATCCTGTCCTTCCTTCAGAGGCTCATCACGCGCTCTACAACATTTTTTTAGTTAGATGAACACCAGCTGCTAATGTAGACTTTACTGTTTACACAGTTCCACACATATGTGTCTGTGTCTTGGACATAGGTCATAATGTAGACTTTACTGTTTACACAGTTCCACACATATGTGTCTGTGTCTTGGACATAGATCATAATGTAGACTTTACTAGGTACACAGTTCCATTGATGTGTCTTGAACATAGGTCATAATGTAGGCTTTAGAGTGTACACAGTTCCATACGTATGTATCTGTGTCTTGAACACAGATCATAATGTAGACTTTACTAGGTACACAGTTACACATATGTGTCTTGAACATAGGTCATAATGTAGACTTACACAGTTCCACACATATGTTTGTAACTGGAGCATAGGTCATAATGCAGGCTTTACAGTGTACACAGTTCCACACATATGTTTGTAACTGGAGCATAGGTCATAATGCAGGCTTTACAGTGTACACAGTTCCATACGTATGTATCTGTGTCTTGAACATAGGTCATAAAGTAGATTTACGTGGGTCATAATGTAGACTTTACTGTTTACACAGTTCCACATATACATGTTTGTAACTGGAACGTAGGTCATGATGTAGACTTCACAGTGTTCACAGTTTCACGCATATGTTTCTTATCTTGAACGTAGGTTATAATGTAAATTATACTGTTCACATAATTCCACATGTGTGTCTGTGTCTTGAACGTAGGTCATAATGAAGACTTTACTGTGTATTTTTTCAAAAATTTTATTGTTAACGACAAAAATAGTGAATCAGTAATTCATACCAGTTGCTTTCATAAATCACGTAGTTAACTTGATCTAAAGTATAATTCAAACCATCAATAAATCGATTATAGACCTCTTCCATCCAGAACAGAGGGATGGTTGACTCCACATCTTTATCTGTGAATAATTAATTAACCGTTTGTAGGATCTGCTATTTCGATTGTGTGTTTGTAATTAAAGCTGTTTTTAAATGATTATATCAGTGTTTTGATTCCCTTATAGTTCTTTTAATGGACCACACGAGAGCACGAGAAAAGATAGGTTTATTTCATAGCTCTATTTTAGCAAGATGGCATTGAGTGAGTATTGGAAGAACTATTTTAAACTATTCTCTTAAGGCACTTTCTAATGAACCTCTTTCTCAAATTATTGTGTGCTAAAAACTTGACATTTTTTGTTATGGTAATATGCACACAAACAAAGAAACAGAGAAATATTAGGTTTATCTTGCAGTTAAATGGTGATTGGATGTTGCTTACCACACAATTTAAACATACTGTTAGTTAGAAGTGTTGGTTTAACGAGTGCCAATGAAAACGTATTTGATAATTAACCAGAAAGGATATCACTCATATTTAAATTAAATATCGTTTGAAATGACGTTTGTGAAAATCTTAGGGAAACAACAGACAGATATAAGACGACAAACTTTACCCTGAAACACAGTGCAGACATGAGGTATAATCTTTCTGCTTATTAAACTTAATGAAAGTGACTGAAAATTGATTACTTCCATATTCCAATACAATAACCAGTAATAACTCGCACCTGTGATCCACTTGTGTTCCAAATGAGCTTTAATTAAATATAATTTTTAAATTATGTTAAGAAACGAAAATGGATCATAACTGTAAAACAATTCTGAAATGTTTGACATATTGTTGCGTGATTATGGATAAAACAAACAACATAACTCCACAAAAAAAAGTATCACTTGTTGTCTATAAACACAACAAAAACAGTTTCACTTGCTGTCTATATACGCAATAAAAACAGTATAACTTGTTCTCTGTATACACAATAAAAACAGTATCACTTGCTGTCTGTATTCACAATAAAAACAGTATCACTTGCTGTCTGTATACAGAATAAAAATAGCATCATTTGCCGTTTATACACACAATAAAAACAGTATTACTTGCTGTCTGTATACACAATAAAAACAGTATTACTTGCTGTCTGTATACACAATAAAAACAGTATCACTTGCTCTCTGTACACACAAAAAAAACAGTATCACTTGCTGTGTGTATACAAAATAAAAACAATATCACTTGTTGACTCTGTATACAATAAAAACGGTATCATTTGCTGTCTGTATACACAATAAAAACAGTATCACTTGCTCTATGTACACACAAAAAAACAGTATCACTTGCTGTGTGTATACAAAATAAAAACAATATCACTTGTTGACTCTGTATACAATAAAAACGGTATCATTTGCTGTCTGTATACACAATAAAAAGTATCACTTGCTGACTGTATATACAATAAAAACGGTATCATTTGCTGTCTGTATACACAATAAAAACAGTATCACTTGCTGTCTGTATACAAAATAAAAATGGCATCATTTGCTGTTTATACACACAATAAAAACAGTATCACTTGCTGTCTGTATACACAATAAAAACAGTATCACTTGCTCTTTGTACACACAATAAAAACAGTATCACTTGCTCTCTGTATACACAATAAAATCAGTACACTTGCTGAATGTATACACAGAAAAAACAGTAACACTTGCTGTCTGTATGCACAATAAAAACAGTTTATCTTGCTTTCTTTACACACAATAAAAACAGTATCACCTTCTCTCTGTATACACAAAAAACAGTGTCACTTGCTGTCTCTATACACAATAAAAACGGTATCACTTGCTGTCTGTATCCAAAATAAAAACAATATCACTTGCTGTCTGTATACACAATAACAATAGTATCACTTGCTGTCTCTTTACACAATTAAAAACATTGTCACTTGCTCTCTGTATACACAATAAAAAAGGCGTCACTTGATGTCTGTATACACAATAAAACGGTATCACTTGGTGTCTGTATACAGAATAAAAATTGCATCATTTGCTGTTTATACACACAATAAAAACAGTATTACTTGCTTTCTGTATACACAATAAAAACAGTGTCACTTGCTGTCTGTATATACAATAAAAACGGTATCACTTGCTGTCTGTATACACAATAAAAACGGTATCACTTGCTGTCTGTATACACAATAAAAACAGCATCATTTGCTGTTAATACACACAATAAAAACAGTATGACTTGCTGTCTGTATACACAACAGAAACGGCATCAGTTGCTGTGTCAATACAGAATAAAAATAGCATAACTTGCTGTCTGTATGCACAATAAAAACAGTATGACTTGCTCTCTGTACACACAGTAAAAAAGTATCACTTGCTGTGTGTACACAAAATAAAAACAGTATGACTTGCTGTCTGTATACACAATAAAAAAAGTATCACTTGCTGTGTATATACAGAATAAAAATACGATCATTTGCTGTTTATGCACACAATAAAAACAGTATAACTTGCTGTCTGTATACACAATAAAAACAGTATCACTTGCTGTCTGTATGCACAATAAAAACGGTATCACTTCCTGTCTGTATGCACAATAAAAACGGTATCACTTGCTGCCTATATACAGAATAAAAATAGCATCATTCAATGTTTATACACACAATAAAAACAGTATTACTTGCTAACTGTATACACAATAAAAACGGTATCACTTCCTGTCTGTATGCACAATAAAAACGGTATCACTTGCAGCCTATATACAGAATAAAAATAGCATCATTTGCTGTTTATACACACAATAAAAACAATAACTCTTTTTATAAGTATACAAAATAAAAACAGCAATATTTGCTGTCTCTATACACAATAAAAATAGTATCACTTGCTCTCTGTATACAAGAAAAAACGGTATCACTTGCTGTCTCTATACACAATAAAAAAAGCATCATTTGCTGTTTATATACACAATAAAAATAGTATTACTTGCTCTCTGTATACACAATAAAAACAGTATCACTTGCTGTCTGTTTTTATTGTGTATACAGACAGCAAGTGATACAATTATTATTGTGTACACAAACAGCAAGTGATACTGTTTTTATTGTGTGCATAAACAGCAAGAGATAATGTTTTTATTGTGTATACAGACATCAAGAGACACTGTTTTCATTGTGTATACAGACAGCAAGTGATCCTGTTTTTACTGTGTGTATAAACAGCAAATGATGCTTTTTTATTCTGTATACAGACATCAAGTGATACTGTTTTTTGTGCATACAGACAGCAAGTGAATCTGTTTTATTCTGTATACACACATCAAGTGATGCTATTTTTATTGTGTATACACAGAGCAAATGAAACTGTTTTTTGTGTATACCGACAGCAAGTGTTACTGTTTTCATTGTGTAATAGACAGCAAGTGATGCTGTTTTTCTTCTCTATACCGACAGCAAGTGATACCGTTTTTTCGTGTTTCTAGAGAGAACATTTTTTATTGGGTATAGAGATAGGAAATTTTGCTGTTTTTATTGTGTATACATACAAAAAGAGATATTATTTTTATTGGGTATACAGATAGCAAATGATACTGTTTTTATTGGGTATACAGAAAGCAAGAAATACTGTTTTCATTGTGTGTATAAACAGCAAGTGATATCGTTTTTATTGTGTATAGAGACAGGAAATGAGACTGTTTTTATTGTGTTTACACACAGCAGGTGATACTGTTTTTATTGCGTATACACACAGCAAGTAATACTGATTTTATTGTGCATACACATAGCAAGTGATACTGTTTTTATTGTGTGTACTGAGAGCAGTGATAACGTTTTTATTCTGTATTTAGTTAGCAAGTAATACTGTTCTTATTGTGTGTATAAACAGCAAATGATGCTATTCTTAGTGTGCATACAGACAGCAAGAGATACTGTTTTCATTGTGTATAAGACAGCAAGTGATACTGTTTTTGTGCATACAGACAGCAAGTGAATGTGGTTTTATTCTGTATACACACAACAAGTGATGCTATTTTTATTGTGTATCCAGAGAGCAAATGATACTGTTTTTTTGTTTATACCGACAACAAGTGTTACTGTTTTCATAGTGTATACAGACAGCAAGTGATACTGTTTTTATTGTGTATACAGACAGCAAGTGTCACTGTTTTTATTGTGTATACATACAGCAAGTGTACTGATTTTATTGTGTATACAAACAGCAAGTGATACTGTTTTTATTGTTTATACAGAGAGCAAGTGATATTGTTTTTATTCTGTGCATAAACAGCAAATGATGCTATTTCTATTCTGTATATACACAGCAAGTGATACCATTTTTATTGTGTATACAGACAGCAAGTCATACTATTTTTGTTGTGTACAGAGACAGCAAATATTGCTGTTTTTATTGTGTATACATACAAAAAGAGATATTGTTTTTATTGTGTCTACAGACAGCAAATGATAATGTTTTTATTTTGTTTACCTGCAGAAGCGATACTGTTTTTATTGTGTATACACACAGCAAGTGATACTGATTTTATTGTGCATACACATAGCAAGTGATACTGATTTTATAGTGTGTACTGAGAGCAGTGATACCGTTTTTATTGTGTATACAGTTAGCAAGTAATACTGTTTTAATTGTGTGTATCAACAGCAAATGATGCTATTTTTTGTGCATACAGAGAGCAAGTGATACTGTTTTTATTGTGTATACATACAGGAAGTATACTGTTTTTATTGTGTATATAGACAGCAAGTGATACAGTTATTATTGTGTACACAAACAGCAAGTGATACTGTTTTTATTGTGTGCATAAACAGCAAAAGATAGTGTTTTTATTGTGTATACAGACATCAAGAGATACTGTTTTCATTGTGTATACAGACAGCAAGTGATCCTGTTTTTACTGTGTGTATAAACAGCAAATGATGCTTTTTTAATCTGTATGCAGACAGCAAGTGATACTGTTTTTTGTGCATACAGACAGCAAGTGAATCTGTTTTATTCTGTATACACACATCAACTATTGCTATTTTTATTGTGTATACACAGAGCAAATGATACTGTTTTTTGTGTATACCGACAGCAAGTGTTACTGTTTTCATTGTGTTATAGAGAGCAAGTGATGCTGTTTTTCTTCTGTATACAGACAGCAAGTGATACCGTTTTTCGTGTTTCCAGAGAGAAAATTTTTATTGGGTATAGAGATAGCAAATTTTGCTGTTTTTATTGTGTATACATACAAAAAGAGATATTGTTTTTATTGGGTATACAGATAGCAAGTGATACTGTTTTTTGTGTATACCGACAGCAAGTGTTACTGTTTTCATTGTGTTATAGAGAGCAAGTGATGCTGTTTTTCTTCTGTATACAGATTCACTTGCTGTCTGTATGCACGAAAAAACAGTATCACTTGCTGTCTGTATACAGAATAAAAATAGCATCATTTGCTGTTGATACACACAATAAAAACAGTATTTCTTGCTGTCTGTATACCCAATAAAAACAGTATCATTTGTTATCTGTATACACAATAAAAACAATATCTCTTTTTATATGTATACACAATAAAAGCAGGAAAATTTGCTGTCTCAATACCCATTAAAAATAGTATCACTTGCTCTTTGTATACACGAAAAAACGGTATCACTTGCTGTCTGTATACACAAGAAAAATAGCATCACTTGCTCTCTATACACACAATGAAATCAGTAACATTTGCTGTCGGTGTACACAAAAAACAATATCATTTGCTTTGTGTATAAACAGTATGCTCTTTTTATTGTGTATACAAAGAGTAAGTGACTCTGTTTTAATTGTGTATACATACAGCAAGTGTACTGATTTTATTGTGTATACAAACAGCAAGTGATACTGTTTTTATTGTTTATACAGAGAGCAAGTGATACTGTTTTTATTGTGTGCATAAACAGCAAATGATGCTATTTTTATTCTGTATATACACAGCAAGTGATACCATTTTTATTGTGTATACAGACAGCAAGTCATACTGTTTTTATTGTGTATACACACAGCAAGTGATACTGTTTTTACCGTGTGTACAAAGAGCAAGGGATACTGTTTTTATTGTGCATACAGAAAGCAAGTGATAATGTTTTTTCTGTGTATACACAGAGTAAGTGACTCTGTTTTTATTGTGTGTACTCACAGCAAATGATGCTGTTTTCATTGTGTATACACACAGCAAGTGATACTGTTTTTATTGTGTGTACAGACAGCAAGTGAAACTGTTTTTATTGTGCATACAGAAAGCAAGTGATAATGTTTTTTCTGTGTATACACAGAGCAAGTGATACTGTTTTTATTGTGTGTACAGACAGCAAGTAAAACTGTTTTCATTGTGTATACAGACAGCAAGTGATCCTGTTTTTACTGTGTGTATAAACAGCAAATGATGCTATTTTTATTCTGTATACAGACAGCAAGTGATACTGTTTTTTGGGCATTCAAACAGCAAGTGAATCTGGTTTTATTCTGTATACACACAACAAGTGATACTATTTTTATTGTGTATACAGAGAGCAAATGGTACTGTTTTTTGTTGATACTGACAGCAAGTGTTACTGTTTTCATTGTGTATATAGACAGCAAGTGAAACTGTTTTTATTCTGCATACAGAAAGCAAGTTATACTGTTTCTTCTGTGTATACATACAGCAAGTGTACTGATTTTATTGTGTATACAGATAGCAAGTAATACTGTTTTTATTGTGTATACAGATAGCAAGTGATACTGTTTTTATTGTGTGCATAAACAGCAAATGATGCTATTTTTTTTCTGTATATACACAGCAACTGATACCGTTTAGGTTGTGTATACAGACAGCAAGTCATACTGTTTTTATTGTGTATACATACAGCAAGAGTACTCTTTTTATTGTGAGTATAGAGAGCAAGTGATGGTGTTTTTTTTGTGTATACAGACAGGAAGTGATACCGTATTTTCGTGTATACAGAGAACAAGTGATACTATTTTTATTGTGTTTCGAGACATCAAATATTGCTTTTTTATTGTGTATACATACAAAAAGAGATATTGTTTTTATTGTGTATACAGACAGGAAGTGATACTGTTATTATTGTGTACACAGACAGCAAGTGACACTGTTTTTGTGTGCATACAGACAGCAAGTGAATCTGGTTTTATACACACATCAAGTGATGCTATTTTTATTGTGTGTACACAAAGCAAATGATACTGTTTTTTTGTGTACACCGACAGCAAATGTTACTGATTTCATTGTGTGTATAGAGAGCAAGTGATGCTATTTTTATTGGGTATTGAGACAGCACATTTTCCTGTTTTTATTGTATATACATATAAAAAGAAATATTGTTTTTACTGTGTATACAGATAGCAAATGATACTGTTTTTATTGGGTATACAGACAGCAAGAAATACTGTTTTTATTGTGTGTATAAACAGCAAATGATGCTATTTTTAATCTGTATACAGACAGCAAGTGATACTGTTTTTTGTGCATACAGACAGCAAGTGAATCTGGTTTTATTCTGTATACACACATGAAGTGATGCTATTTTTATTGTGTACACAGAGAGCAAATGATACTTTTTTGTGTATACCGACAGTAAGTGTTACTGTTTTCATTGTGTGTATACAGAGCAAGTGATGCTGTTTTTCTTTTGTATACAAACACAAGTGTACTGTTTTTATTGTGTGTATAGACAACAAGTGTTACCCTTTTTATTGTGTAAATAGACAGCAAGTGATACTGTTTTTACTGTGCACACAGACAGCAAGTAAAACTGTTTTTATTGTGTGTATAAACAGCAAATGATGCTATTTTTATTCTGAATACAGACAGCAAGTGATATTGTTTTTTGTGCACTCAAACAGCAAGTGAATCTGGTTTTATTCTGTATACACACAACAAGTGATGCTATTTTTATTCTGTATACACATATCATGTGATGCTATATTTTTTCTGTATACAGAGAGCAAATTGTACTGTTTTCATTGTGTATATAGACAGCAAGTGATACCGTTTTTATTGTGTATAGAGACAGCAAGAGACACTATTTATATTGTGTATACAGATAGAAAGTAATTTTGTTTTTATTTTGTATACAGAGAGTAAGTGACTCTTTTTTATTGTGTGTATTCACAGCAAGTGATGCTGTTTTCATTTTGTATACACACAGCAAGTGATGATGTTTTTCTGTGTATACATACAGCAAGTGTACCGTTTTTATTGTGTATACAGATAGCAAATGATACTGTTTTTATTGTGTATACATACAGCAAGTGTACTGATTTTATTGTGTATACAGATAGCAAATGATACTGTTTTTATTGTGTGCATAAACAGCAAATGATGCAATTTTTTTTCTGTATAAACACATCAACTGATGCCGTTTAGGTTGTGTATACAGACAGCAAGTCATACTGTTTTTATTGTGTATACATACAGGAAGTGTACTGTTTTTATTTTGTATACAGACAGCAAGTCATACTGTTTTTATTGTGTATACATACAGGAAGTGTACTGTTTTTATTGTGTATATAGACAGCAAGAGATACTGTTTTTATTGTGTATACAGACTGCAAGAGATACTGTTTTCATTGTGTATACAGACAGGAAGAAATACTGTTTTTATTGTGTGTATAAACAGCAAATGATGCTATTTTTATTCTGTATACAGACAGCAAGTGATACCGTTTTTATTGTGTATACAGACAGGAAGTGAGAGTGTTTTTATTGTGTTTACACACAGCAAGTGACACTGTTTTTATTGTGTATACACACAGCAAGTGAAACTGTTTTTATTGTTCATATACATAGCAGGTGATAGTGTTTTTATTGTGTGTACTGAGAGCAGCGATACCGTTTTTATTGTGTATACAGTTAGCAAGTATTACTGTTTTTATTGTGTACATAAACAGTAAATGATGCTATATTTATTGTGTATACAGACAGTAAGTGATACTGCTTTTATTGTGTGCATAGACAGCGAATGATGCTATTTTTATTCTTATATACACAGCAAGTGATATTGTTTTTGTGCATACAGACAGCAAGAGATGCTATTTTTATTCTGCATACACACAGCAACTGATGCCGTTTCTGTTTGTAAACAGAGAGCAAGTCATACTGTTTCTATTGTGTATACACACAGTAAGTGATACTGTTTTTATTGTGTATATAGACAGCAAGTGATACTGTTTTTATTGTGTGTACAGACAGCAAGTGAAACTGTTTTTATTGTGCATACAGAAAGCAAGTGATACTGTTTTTTCTGTGTATACATACAGCAAGTGTACTGATTTTATTGTGTATACAGATAGCAAGTAATACTGTTTTTATTGTGTATACAGATAGCAAGTGATACTGTTTTTATTGTGTGCATAAACAGCAAATGATGCTATTTTTTTTCTGTATATACACAGCAACTGATGCCGTTTAGGTTGTGTATACAGACAGCAAGAGTACTCTTTTTATTGTGAGTATAGAGAGCAAGTGATGGTGTTTTTTTGTGTATACAGACAGGAAGTGATACCGTATTTTCGTGTATACAGAGAACAAGTGATACTATTTTTATTGTGTTTCGAGACATCAAATATTGCTTTTTTATTGTGTATACATACAAAAAGAGATATTGTTTTTATTGTGTATACAGACAGGAAGTGATACTGTTATTATTGTGTACACAGACAGCAAGTGACACTGTTTTTGTGTGCATACAGACAGCAAGTGAATCTGGTTTTATACACACATCAAGTGATGCTATTTTTATTGTGTGTACACAAAGCAAATGATACTGTTTTTTTGTGTACACCGACAGCAAATGTTACTGATTTCATTGTGTGTATAGAGAGCAAGTGATGCTATTTTTCTTGTGTATATAAACAGCAAGTGATACCGTTTTTTTGTGTATACAGAGAGCAAGTGATACTATTTTTATTGGGTATTGAGACAGCACATTTTCCTGTTTTTATTGTATATACATATAAAAAGAAATATTGTTTTTACTGTGTATACAGATAGCAAATGATACTGTTTTTATTGGGTATACAAACAGCAAGAAATACTGTTTTTATTGTGTGTATAAACAGCAAATGATGCTATTTTTAATCTGTATACAGACAGCAAGTGATACTGTTTTTTCTGCATACAGACAGCAAGTGAATCTGGTTTCATTCTGTATACACACATCAAGTGATGCTATTTTTATTGTGTACACAGAGAGCAAATGATACTTTTTTGTGTATACCGACAGTAAGTGTTACTGTTTTCATTGTGTGTATACAGAGCAAGTGATGCTGTTTTTCTTTTGTATACAGACACAAGTGTACTGTTTTTATTGTGTGTATAGACAACAAGTGTTACCCTTTTTATTGTGTAAATAGACAGCAAGTGATACTGTTTTTACTGTGCACACAGACAACAAGTAAAACTGTTTTTATTGTGTGTATACACAGCAAATGATGCTATTTTTATTCTGTATACAGACAGCAAGTGATACTGTTTTTTGTGCACTCAAACAGCAAGTGAATCTGGTTTTATTCTGTATACACACAACAAGTGATGCTATTTTTATTCTGTATACACATATCATGTGATGCTATTTTTATTCTGTATACAGAGAGCAAATTGTACTGTTTTCATTGTGTATATAGACAGCAAGTGATACCGTTTTCATTGTGTATAGAGACAGCAAGAGACACTATTTATATTGTGTATACAGATAGAAAGTAATTTTGTTTTTATTTTGTATACAGAGAGTAAGTGACTCTTTTTTATTGTGTGTATTCACAGCAAATGATGCTGTTTTCATTTTGTATACACACAGCAAGTGATAATGTTTTTTCTGTGCATACATACAGCAAGTGTACCGTTTTTATTGTGTATACAGATAGCAAATGATACTGTTTTTATTGTGTATACATACAGCAAGTGTACTGATTTTATTGTGTATACAGATAGCAAATGATACTGTTTTTATTGTGTGCATAAACAGCAAATGATGCAATTTTCTTTCTGTATAAACACATCAACTGATGCGGTTTAGGTTGTGTATACAGACAGCAAGTCATACTGTTTTTATTGTGTATAGATACAGGAAGTGTACTGTTTTTATTGTGTATATAGACAGCAAGTCATACTGTTTTTATTGTGTATACATACAGGAAGTGTACTGTTTTTATTGTGTATATAGACAGCAAGAGATACTGTTTTATTGTGTATACAGACTGCAAGAGATACTGTTTTCATTGTGTATACAGACAGGAAGAAATACTGTTTTTAATGTGTGTATAAACAGCAAATGATGCTATTTATATTCTGTATAAAGACAGCATGTGATACCGTTTTTATTGTGTATACAGACAGGAAGTGAGAGTGTTTTTATTGTGTTTACACACAGCAAGTGATACTGTTTTTATTGTGTATACACACAGCAAGTGAAACTGTTTTTATTGTTCATATACATAGCAGGTGATAGTGTTTTTATTGTGTGTACTGAGAGCAGCGATACCGTTTTAATTGTGTATACAGTTAGCAAGTATTACTGTTTTTATTGTGTACATAAACAGTAAATGATGCTATATTTATTGTGTATACAGACAGTAAGTGATACTGTTTTTATTGTGTGCATAGACAGCGAATGATGCTATTTTTATTCTTATATACACAGCAAGTGATATTGTTTTTGTGCATACAGACAGCAAGAGATGCTATTTTCATTCTGCATACACACAGCAACTGATGCCGTTTCTGTTTGTAAACAGACAGCAAGTCATACTGTTTCTATTGTGTATACACACAGTAACTGATACTGTTTTTATTGTGTATACAGACAGCAACTGATACCGTTTCTATTGTGTATACAGACAGCAAGAGATACTGTTTTTATTGTGTATACAGACAGCAACTGATACCGTTTCTATTGTGTATACAGACAGCAAGAGATACTGTTTTTATTGTGTGTATAAACTGCAAGTGATCCTGTTTTTTGTGCATACAGAGAGCAAGTGAATGTGATTTTATTCTGTATACACACAACAAGTGATGCTATTTTTATTGTGTATGCAGAGAGAAAATGATACTGTTTTTTTGTGTATACCGACAACAAGTGTTATTGTTTTCATTGTGTATACAGACAGCAAGTGATACTGTTTTTAATGTGTGCATAAACAGCAAATGATGCTATTTTTATTCTTATATACAAAGCAAGTGATACCGTTTTTATTGTGTATACAGACAGCAAGTCTTACTGTTTTTATTGTGTGTACACACAGCAAGTGATACTGTTTTTTGTGCATACAGACAGGAAGAGATGCTATTTTTATTCTGCATACACACAGCAACTGATGCCGTTTCTGTTTGTAAACAGACAGCAAGTGATACCGTTCTTATTGTGTATACAGACAGCAAGTCATACTGTTTTTATTGTGTATACAGACAGCAAATGTTGCTGTTCTTATTGTGTATACATACAGCAAGTGATACCGTTTTTATTGTTTATACAGAAAGCACGTGACGCTTATTCTCTTGTGTATACAGACAGCAAGAGTATTGTTTTAATTGTGTGTATAGATAGCAAGTGATGCTGTTTTTATTGTGTATACAGAGAGTAAGTGACTCTGTTTTTATTGTGTGTACAGACAGCAAGTGAAACTGTTTTTACTGTGTGTACAGAGAGCAAGTGACACTGTTTTTATTGTGCATACAGACAGCAAGAGATGCTATTTTTCTTCTGTATACAGAATGCAAGTGATACCGTTTTATCGTGTATACAGAGAGCAAGTGATACTATTTTTATTGTGTATAGAAACAGCAAATATTGGTTTTTTTATTGTGTATACATACAAAAAGAGATATTGTTTTTATTGTGTATACACACAGCAAATAATACTGTTTTTTGGGTATACAGACAGCAAAAAATACTGTTTTTATTGTGTGTATAAACAGCAAATGATGCTTTTTTATTCTGTATACAAACAGCAAGTGATACCGTTTTTATTGTGCATACAGACAGTAAGTGAGACAAACCGTTGACCAACTTAATAATTAACAGATCTGACCGACAATTAAACACATACGAGATACATCTACTTAACAAAGGACTCAACTTCGCAATAGCACCAAGGTACATTCCAACCATAGAAATCAAAACATGTTTAGAAGACCTAGCCAGGAGACTTGTGATACTTTCTACAGAAAACAAAAACAACAAAAAGAAAGTAGACAACTTAGATAATTTTATTGACATCCAACAGCCAAACTTCCCAGGTAAAATTACAAATTTATATTTTCCAGAAACACCTAAAAACAACATCTTAAACGATTTTTTCAAAGAATTTTCTTACAAAACCATCAACATAATTTCACAAAACAGAAAACTAAAAAACAACCTTACAAAAAGAGACATTAATTCCATTAAAAACCTAAAACAAGACAGAAACATCAAAATTCTAAAAGCAGATAAAGGTAACGCTATAGTAATAATGAACACGAGTGAATACATACAAAAAATTAATAACATCCTATCAGACACGAACAAATTTAAACCAATACACACAAATCCAACAAAGACACATGAGACGCAACTAAACAAATTACTACTACAAATGAAAAAAGCCAACACAATTTCACAAACACTTTATTCCTACCTACGTAAAACCGATTCACGCACACCGCAAATATACGGCATCCCCAAACCTCATAAACCAGATTGTCCATTACGACCAATAATGTCAACATATGAATCGTTTAATTACAATCTTGGTAAACACGTAGCATGGGCATTCTCCAAATATGCATCATCAGCCAGCTCATTCATCAAAGACTCTTTTAATTTCAAGTCTAATCTAAATCAACTTAATCATAAAGCCTTAATGGCCAGTTTCGATGTTATATCCTTCTTCACAGAAGTTCCAACAACAGAAGCCTGCAAGATAGCCTTAGAACATTATATACGAAACCCTAACCCAATTATAGACATTCCCAGTAACCAGTTAGCAACCCTCATAGAATTCACCACAATAAAGACAAACTTCATGTTCAACAACCAAAACTATATACAAACAAATGGCCTAAGCATGGGCAACCCAGTATCACCAGTTCTAGCCAATATTTTTATGACACAAATTGAAACACAAGCAATTAATACTGCATTACATCCACCACTATACTGGTACAGATATGTAGATGACACGGTTGCGGGATTCAAATCTACAGAACACATACTTAATTTTTTCACTCACATTAACTCTATACATCCCAACATTATCTTCACATGTGAACAGGAAGAAAGCAATCAAATATCATTTCTTAACCTCAAAATTATAAGAACCGACACACAATTCAAAACAGAAATCCACCGAAAAATCACCCATACTGGACTATACATTCCTTGGGACTCAGCACATGAAACAAAACAAAAACTCAACATACTAAGAAACCAGATAAACACAGCCATAAAACTATGCTCACCAGATAAAATTAACGATAATTAGACAAAATAAAACAATACTTCATCAACATCAATAAGTTTCCTCCACAAACCGTAGAAAACATTCTACGCACACACCTAGACAGAAAGCAAAATCAACCAACAAAAGTGAATATATCTCACGAATCAAAAAATCACGAAACCATATACTGCTGTATACCATATATTCCTGAAATCAGCAAACAAATAACCAACATTTGGCAAAAACTAGTAACAAAATATAACATTCCAGTTAACACTAAATTTATTCAAAAACCAGGCACAAAACTGAGGTCTATACTATGTAAGAACTACACTGACAAACACCACACCAACATTATTTATAAAATACAATGTGATAACTGCCACGATTTCTATATAGGAGAAACAAGTATAAAAATATAAACCAGATTCAAAGAACATAAAAAGTCACCTTCACACGTTTTCGAACACTGCAAGTCAAATGGACACAACATAACCATAAAAAACACTAAAATAATCAATAAAGAAACAAACATAAACAAACGAAAAATTAAAGAAGTCTTACTTATACAACAACTTAAACCCAAAATAAACCAATATAAAGGAACGCCATTATACCTATATTAATATTATAGATTACTATATATTCAAACATCTAACCGCGCCCTCTACATTGCGACAATCAGTTATACAACCCCTTCCAAACATGTGGTCAGCTTCCGGTCAGTTACCTCTTTCTTTGTGAACCTGACGATGACCGAAGAAGGTCGAAACGTTGTTCGCTCTTCTATTTAAAATATTTTCTGAACCCAAAACGAGCCGTTTTTGCATATAAAATTCTCAACAAGTGGGTTTCTCGACATCACTAATTGAGGAAGTGAGAATGTTTTTAATGTGTTTACACACAGCAAGTGATACTGTTTTTATTGTGTATACACACAGCAAGTAATACTGTTTTTATTGTACATACACATAGCAAGTGATACTGTTTTTATTGTTTGTACTAAGAGCAGTGATAACGTTTTTATTGTGTATTTAGTTAGCAAGTAATAATGTTTTTATTGTGTGTATTAACAGCAAATGATGCTATTTTTATTGTGGATACAGACAGCAAGTGATACTGTTTTTATTGTGTATACATACGGGAAGTGTACTATTTTTATTGTGTATATGGACAGCAAGTGATACTGTTTTTATTGGGTACACAGACAGCAAGTGAATCTCGTTTTATTATGTATACACACATCAAGTGATGCTATTTCTGACGTGTATAAAGAGAGCAAATGATACTGTTGTTTCTGTATACCGAGAGCAAGTGTTATTGTGTTCATTGTATATACAGACAGCAAGTGAAACCGTTTTTATTCTGTATACAGACAGCAAGTGACACTGTTTTATTGTGTATACAGAAAGTAAGTGATACTGTTTTATTGTTCATACAGACAGCAAGTGATACTGTTTTTATTGTGTGTATAGACAGCAACAGATGCTATTTTTATTCTGTATACACACAGCAACTGATGCCGTTTCTCTGTGTAAACAGACAGCAAGTCTTACTATTTTTATTGTGTATACACACAGTAAATGATAATGTTCTTATAGCGTATACAAACAGTACGTGATACCGTTTTTATTGTGTATACAGACACAAAGTGATTCCGATTTATTTGTATATACAGACACCCAGTGACACTTTTTTATTGTGTATACAGAAAGCAAGTAATACTGTTTTTATTGTGTGTATAAACAGCAAATGATGCAATTTTTATTCTGTATACAGACAGCAAGTAATACCGTTTTATTGTGTATACAGACAGCAAGTGACGCTGTTTTTATTGTGTATACAGACAGCAAGTGATACCGTTTTTATCATGTATACAGACAGGAAGTAATACTGTTTTTATTGTGTATACAGAAAGCAAATGATACCATTTTTATTATATATACAGTCAGCAAGAGATACTGTTTTTATTGTGTGTTCTGAGATCAGTGATATCGTTTTTATTGTGTATACAGTTAGCAAGTAATAATGTTTTTATTGTGTGTATAGAAAAGCAAGTGACTAGTTTTTTTGTGTATACAGACAGATTGTGATACTGTTTTATTGTGTGTAAAGAAAGCAAGAGAAACTGTTTTTATTGTGCATACAGACAACAAGTGTTACTGTATATTCTATGTATACATACAGTAAGTGATACTGTTTTTATTGTGTATACACACAGCAAGTGATACTGTTTTTATTGTGTATAAACACAGCAAGTGATACTGTTTTTATTGTGTGTAAAAATAGAAAATGATACCGTTTTATTGTGTAAACAGACATCAAGTGACGCCGTTTTTATTGTGTATACAGACAGCAAGTGAGAATGTTTTTATTGTGTATACAGGCAGCAAAAAAGTAAGTAACACTTGCTGTCGGTATACACAAAAAACAGTATCATTTGCTATATGTATACACAATAAAAATAGCATCACTTGTTGTGTGTATACAGAATAAAACCAGATTGACTTGCTGTCTGTATGTACAAAAAATAGTATCACTTGCTGTCTCTATGCAGAATAAAAATAGCATCATTTGCTGTTTATACACCTAATAAAAACAGTATTACTTGCTAACTGTATACACAATAAAAACGGTATCACTGTTCTCAGTACACACAATAAAAACTATCATTTGCTATGTGTATGCACAAAAAAAACAGTATCACTTACTCTGTGTATACACAATAAAAACAGTATCATTTGCTGTGTGTAAACACAATGAAAAAGTCTCACTTCCTGTCTGTATACACAAAAAAAAATATCACTTGCTATCTTTATACAGAATAAAAACAATATCTCTTTTTGTATGTATACACAATAAAAACAGCAATATTTGTTGTCTCTATACACAGTAAAAATAGTATCACTTGCTCTCTATATACACCAAAAAACGGTATCACTTGCTGTCTGTATACACAATAAAAACATCATGACTTGCTGTTTATACATACAATAAAAACAGTACACTTGCTGTCTGTATACACAATAAAAACAGCGTCACTTGCTGTCTGTATAAACAATAAAAACGGTATCTTTTGCTGTATGTATACGAAATAAAAACAGTATGACTTACTGTCTGTATACACAACAGAAACGGAATCAGTTGCTGTGTGTATACAAAATAAAAATAGCATTACTTGCTGTGTGTATGCACAAGAAGAAAGTATCACTTGCTGTCTGTATGCACTATAAAAACGGTTTCACTTGCTGTCTTTACACACAATAAAAACTTTATCACTTGCTGTGTTATAAATAATAAAAACAGCTTCACTTGCTGTCTGTATACACAATAAAATCAGTACACTTGCTCTTTGTATACACAGAAAAACAATATCACTTGATGTCTGTATGCACAATAAAAACAGTATCAGTTGCTGTGTGTATACACAATAATAACTGTATCACTTCTGTTTATATACAGAATAAAAATTGCATCATTTGCTCTTTAAGCAAACAATAAAAACAGTATCACTTGCTGTCTGTATACACAATAAAATTAAGTACACTTGCTGTATGTATACACAGAAAAAACATTATCACTTGCTGTCTCTATACACAATAAAAAAATTATGACTTGCTGTCAATACATACAATGAAAACAGTACACTTGTTGTTTGTATACACAATAAAAACAGCGTCACTTGCTGTCTGTATAAACAATAAAAACGGTATCTTTTGCTGTATGTATACACAATAAAATCAGTATGACTTGCTGTCTGTATACACAACAAAAACGGCATCAGTTGGTGTGTGTATACAGAATAAAAAGAGCATCTCTTGCTGTGTGTATGCACTATAAAAACAGTTTCACTTGCTGTCTATACACACATTAAAAACAGTATCATTTGCTGTGTGTATAAACAAAAAAACAGCATCATTTGCTGTGTGTATAAACAAAAAAACAGCATAACTTGCTGTCTGTATACACAATAAAATCATTACACTTGCTCTATGTATACACAGAAAAACAATATCACTTGCTGTCTGTATGCACAATAAAACAGTATCAGTTGCTGTATGTATACACAATAAAAACGGTCTCACTTCTGTTTATACACAGAATAAAAATAGCACCATTTGCTCTTTATGCAAATAATAAAAACTGTATCACTTGCTGTCTGTATATACATTAAAAACAGTATCACTTGCTATCTCTATACACAATAAAATCAGTACACTTGCTGTATGTATACACAGAAAAAACAGTATCACTTGCTGTCTGTATGCACAATAAAAACAATTTCACTTGCTCTCTGTACACACAATAAAAACAGTATCACTTCCTGTGTGTATGCACACAAAAAACAGTATCACTTGCTGTCTGTAAACAGAATAAAACTAGCATCATTTGCTGTTTATACACAGAATAAAAACAGTATCACTTGCTGTTTGTATACACAATAAAAACGGTATCACTTCCTTTCTGTATGCAGAATAAAAATAGCATCATTTGATGTTTATACACACAATAAAAACAGTATTACTTAGTAACTGTAAACACAATAAAAACGGTATCACTGCTCTCAGTACACACAATAAAAACAGTATCACTTCCTACATGTATGCACAATAAAAACAGTATCACTTGCTGTGTGTATACACAATAAAAACAGTATCACTTGCTGTGTGTAAACACAACGAAAACAGTCTCACTTCTTGTCGGTATACACAAAAAGGTATCACTTGCTATCTTTATACAGAATAAAAACAATATCTCTTTTTGTATGTATACACAATAAAAACAGCAATATTTG
>CM022400.1:72496450-72601446 GCA_011833715.1 Carcinoscorpius rotundicauda
CTAATTATTGAGTTCTTCAAGAATTTAACACACGAGACGTGTAAACTTGGGGTTGAAACTGAGAAATGATCTTCATGTTACGACAACATAAATATTAAAAAGAGGCCCATAGTGAAACCGAACTAGAGCTGTTTTAAAGGCCACTTTTAGCCGATAAAATTATTAAAAATGCTGGGTGTGAAATTGTTTTTCCTGTGTTTATTAAAGGGCTATCTTCGTTTATCATCCATTATTTTGAAGTAACAAGTGAATACGCCTTGTCACTTTTGCCATATCTGAGGCTACATTGATGGAAAAGTGACACTTGAAACGCTTCGATGGCTTAAAAGATGAGTTTGTTCGTTCAAGAGATTCAAAATCTGATATTTAGAACATCACGACTGTTTCAACACTGTTGGTCTTCGTCTTCACTGTTTCAACACTATTTGTCTGCAGTTTCAATGGCTGTTTCAACACTGTTGGTATTCAATTTGACTGTCCGTTTTAATAGCACTGATCTTCAGTTTTACTGTCTGTTTCTACATTATTGGTCTTCACTATCACATCTGTTTCAACACTGTTGGTCTTCAGTTTCACTATATGTTTTCACACTTTTGGTCTTCATTTAACTTCTCTTTCAACACTATTGGTCTTGAAATTAAATTCACTGTTTTAACACTAATGGTCTCTAATTCCACTGTCTGTTTAAACACTGTTGGTAATCAATTTTGCTGACGTTTTAATACTAATGGACTTAAATTTTACCCTTTGTTTCAACAATACTGGTTTTCAATTTCAGGAACTTTTCCAACACTGCTGGTGTTTCGTTATACTGGCTTTGATTTTAGAGTCTGTCTGTACTCTCTTGGTCTTACCTTTCACCTCTTTTTCAACATCATTGATGTTCAATTTCACTGACTGTATCAACACTGTTGGTCTTCAATTTCACTGTCTGCTCAAACACTTAGTAGCTTCAGTTCACTGTCTGTTTTCACACTGGTTGGTTCTCACTTCCACTTGGGTTTCAACACAACTTTGTTTCAGTTTCAATGTCTGTTTTCCCGATGTTTTCTCCTTCACTTTCACTAACTGTTTCAACACCGTTGGTCTTGAATTTCACTGTATGTTTCAGTACTATTGGTGTTCACTGTTTTCACACTGTACGACTACACTTTTACTGTCTGTTTCAACAATATTGGTCTTCACTTTACGGACTCTTTCAAGCACTGTTGGTGTTTAAATTGGAAATTTTAATACTCACTGGTTTTTAGTTTTACTGTCAGTCTGCACACTCTTGGTCTTCACTTTTCACTACTGTTTCAACTCAATTGGTGTTTCAGTTTCACTGACTGTTTCACACTGTCGGTCTTCACTTTCACGTCTGTTTCAACATTATTGGTCATCAATTCCACTAATTGTATCTACACTAATGGTATTCACTGTCACTGACTGTGCCAACACTGTTGGTCTTCAATTTTCACTCTGTCTTTGAACACTATTTGTCTTCAGTTTCACTGTCTGTTGTCACACCCGTTGGTTTTCTCTTTACTTTTATTTCAACACTACTGATTTTAACTTCTTATAGTTGTAATTCTGTTGGCCTTTAATTTTACTGTGTTTTAAACACTGTTTTCTTCCATTTCATTGTCTCTTTCAACCCTGTTGTTGTTCAGTGTCAATGTCTGTTTCAACACTGATGGTATCACATCAATTCTATTTTCAAACATTCCTGTTCACTTCCACTGACTGTTTTCACATTGTTGATGAACACTTTCCCTGAGTGTGTCAGTATTGTTGGTCTTTAATTCACATTCTGTTTCAACTCAACTAGTCCATCTGTTTTTCACACGGTGTTTCACACATGTACTGGTATTAAATTAACTGACAGTTTAAAATTATTGGTTCTGCAGTTTCAATGACTGTTCAACAGTGTGGTCTTCAATTTCACTGTCTCCATCATCACTTTTGATGTTTACTTAACTGACTGTTTTTACACTGTTGGTCTTCTCTTTCAACATTACTGGTCCCCAGTTTCATCACTGTGTCAACACTGTTGGTTTTCCACTTTCACTGGATGGTTTTCAATAACTGTTTTCTCCATTGCACTGTTAGCTTCAATACTAAGTTTTTCAATTTCATTCTCTGTTTGAAAAAGTAGTATACTTCACTTTTCGATCTGTTTCAACAGTGTTGATCTTCATTTTCACATATAGTTTAACACTGCTGGTGTTCAATTCATAAATCGTTTCAATGGTGTTGGTTTTTCAGTTTCACTGTCTTTTTAAACAGCGTTTTCAACTTCACGGTGTTTCCAAACAGTTGTTTCTTTCACTTGCACGGAGAGTTTAAGTGTGAGATCTTCAATTTCACAGTCAGTTTCAGCAGTACTGGTTTTTAGTTTCATTGTCCTTTTGTGAACAGTGTTGGTCTTTAACTTGATTGTCTGTTTCAACTGTGTATCTTTTAACACAACTGGTTTTCACTTTCAATGACTATTTCAATAAAGTCATAAATTTCACGGTCTGTTTCGGCATTGTTGGTATTTAACTGAAAATTTGGAAAGAGTAGTTTTTCAATTTCACTGACTTTTTCTACAGTGTTTATCTTCACTTTACCATTCTAACACTACTGAACTCCAATTTCGTTGAGTTTTAAAAAAGAATTCGTCTATAGTTTCACAGTTTGTTTTGCCAATTTTAGTTTTCACTTTAATTTCCATTTCAAGACTATTGGTGTTAACTTCCACTAACTGTTTTCACACCGTTAGTCTTCAGTTTCATTGGCTGTTTCAACCCTGTTGTTCATCATGTTTAATGTCTGTTTTAACACTGTTTGTTTTCACCTTCACTGACTGTTTTAATAGCACTGGTTTTCAGTTTACTGTTTGCTTGTACACTTTTGGTCTTCACTTTCACTGGCTGTTTCACCACTGTTGGTAATCAAATATATTGTCTGTTTCAATATTATTGGCCTTCACTTTCACTGACTGTCTCAACACTTTTGGTCTTCAACTTCACTGTTTTAACAATATTTTTTGTTCAATCTCACTGTGTTTCAACAGTGTTGGTCTTTACTTTCAATGGTTGTTTCAGTAGTGTCGGTCACCAACTTCACGGACTGGTTCAAAACTATTGGTGTTCTCTTTCAATGACTGTCTCAACAGTCAACGTCTTCAGTTTTACTAACTTTATTAACACCTTGATCTTTGGTTTCACTAACGGTTTGCAGTGTTGTTAAACCTCACGATGTTTCAATGGTGTTGGTCTTCACTTTCTATGGGTATTTCAGAAGTGTGTCGGTCATCAATTTCATGGTGTGTTTCAAAACTGTCTTCCTTTCACTTTCACTCGTTCAATGGTGAAGATCTTCAATTTCACGGTCAGCTTCAGCAGTGTTGATTTTAGTTCTTTTCAATATCTGTTTTTGAACAATGTAGTCGTTAACTTGACTGTGTATTTCAACAGTGTCTCTTATAACAAGATTTCACTTTGAATTACTCTTCAATAGAGTGAGTCATCAGTTCACGCAGTTGACCTTGAATATAACTGAATATCTTACCAGTTTAAGTCTTCAATTTGACTGTCTGTTTCACACTGTTGGTCTTTGACATCACTGTATGTTTTTACTCTATTGGTCTGAAGTTTCACTGGCTGTTTCAACACTGTTGGTCGTCAAGTTTACTGTTCGCTTGTACACTTTTGGTCTTCACTTTCATTGGCTGTTTCAACAATATTGGCCTTCACTTTTTCTGACTCTCTCAACACTGTTGATCTTCAATTTCAATTTCTGTTTCAACACTTGCTGTTCAGTGTCACTGTGTTTTATACAGTTATAGTCTCCAACTTTAGCTTGTTATTCAACTCTGTCGTTCGTAATTTCAGCTGACTGTTTTCACAAATTTTGTCTCAATTGTCACTCTGTTTAAACAGCGAAGTCTGAATTTTAAAATTTTTTCAACAGTGTTGATTTTCATTTTCAACAATAATTTAACAATACTGGGCTTCCATTTCACGGTATGTGTCAACATGTTGTTCGTCACTTGCACTGCATATTTCACAGAGTACGTCTTCAGTTTCACTGACATTAGCAAAAACTATTGGTCTTCAGTTTCACTACGCTTTGAACAGTGTTGTTCATATCAGTATCTTTTAACAGTGTTGGTCTTCACGTTCAATGACTGTTTTGGTAGTTTCATTTTCAATTTCACGATTTTGTTAAAACTGTTGGTGTTCTCTTCAATGACTGTCTCAACAGTCAACGTCCTGAAGTTTTACTAACTTTATCAACACCCTTGGTCTTCGGTTTTACTGACGGTTTGCACAGTGTTGTTCAATCTCACTATGTTTCAACAGTGTTGGTCTTCACTTTCAATGGCTGTTTCAGTAACGTCGGTCATCTTTTTCATGGACCGTTTCAAAACTGTTCTTCACTTTCACTCCACTTTCAACTGTAAATATCTTCAATTTCACGCACAGCTTCAGCAGTGCTGATTTTCAGTTGTTTAAATATCTGTTTTTGAACAATGTTCGTCTTGACTGTGTGTTACAACAGTGTCTCTTATAACACAAATAGTTTTCACTTTGGATTACTCTTTCAATAGAGTGAGTCATCAAGTTCATGGTGTTGATTTTAAATATCACTGAATATCTCACCAGTTTAAGTCTTCAAAATCACTGTTTGTTTTCACACTGTTGGTCTCTGACATCACTGTATGTTTTAACACTATTGATCTGAAGTTTCACTGGCTGTTTCAACACTGTTGATCGTCAAGTTTACTGTTTGCTTGTACACTGTTGGTCTTCAATTTCATTGGCTGTTTCAACACTTTTGGTCATTAAGTATATTGTCTCTTTCAACACCATTGGCCTTCACTTTCACTGACTGTCCCAACACTGATGGTCTTAAACTTCACTGTTTTAACAATATTTGTTTCCAGTTTCACTGGCTGTTTAAACACTGTTGATATTCTATTTCACTGTCTCTTTTAATGGTACCGGTCTTCAGTTTTAACATCTGTTCTTACACTGTTGGTCTTCACTGTCACATCTATTTCATCACTGTTGGTCTTCAGTTTCACTGACTCTTCAACACTATTCGTCTTCAGTTTAACTGACTGTCTCAACACTGTTTGTCTTCAATTTCAATGTCTGTTTTAACACTTGCTGCTTAGGTTCACTGTCTGTTTATACAGTTTTATAAGTCTGAAATTTTACTAACTTTATCAACACCATGGTCTTCAGTTTCACAGACGGTTTGCACAGCGTTGTTCAATCTCACTATGTTTCTATAGTGTTGGTCTTCACTTTTAATGGCTGGTCTGGTTCAAAACTGTAAGTGTTCACTTTCAATGACTGTCTCAACAGAGTACGTCTTCAGTTTTACTTACTGTTTTACTCCGTTTCACAGGAGTGTATCTTCACTTTCATTTACTGTTTCATCATTGCTTACCTTCATTTTAACTGATTGTTTTCACATTATTAGTGTTCAGTTTCACTGCTCGTTCAACACCGTGGATCTTCATTTTCATTAACTGTTTTTACACTGTTGTTCTTCACTTTCATTAACTGTTTTCACACTGTTAGTCTTCACTTTCACTTTCAACAGTGTTGTTCTTCAGTTTCAGTGACTGTTTTCACATTGTTGGTCTTCACTTTTACTGACTCTTTTAACACTCTTGGTCTTCAGTTTCACTGAAAGTTTTATTATTGTTTTAGTCTGCTGCTGAGACTTCTCGTTGTTGAAAACTCATGTTTGTAGTGTTCTGGTGAGACTTCTGGTTACTGATAACTCATGTTTCTTTTTCTCGGGTGGGACTTGTCGTTAATAAAAACTCATGTTTGTTATCTTATACTGATATTTCTTGTTGCCCATAACTCATGTTTGTGGTGTTGTGGTGACACTTTTGATTATTATAAAATTATGTTCATCGTGTTCTGGTGAGAGATCTCGTTGCTGATAACTCATGTTATCTTACTCTGGTAAGATTTCTGCTCACTGATAACCCATGGTTGTAGTTTTCTGGTGGGACTTCTGGCCACTTAAAAGTAATGTTTGTAGTTCTCTAGTGGGGCTTCTGGTAACTGAATCTCATACTTGTTGTGTTCTGGTGAGACCAAAGGTTAGGAGATACACAGTGAAGGGTCAGATATAGGATAATTGTGTGCTGAGCAGTTGATCTGAACTCAATTGGTCACTTTTGCAAACATGTCCCAAATATTTCAAAGTTTCTAAATCTGGATAATACAAGTGAGAATAACTATAAGTTAGAATAAAAATATAAATACAGACACCGAAAAGACCTTCTTTTGAAAGACAAAGTAACTCTTTGTCGAATCAGAAATTTTTCCATGAAATCTGCCTTTTCTACTTCTAATGATTTTATCACTAATGTTCGTCCTTACCATTTTAGCCCTGAATAAATCTTTTAAAAGAACTATCATTAAATAAAAATATTTATGTTACATCTTCCGACAGTAACAATGTTATTCTCAACTAAAATAATTACCTGATCAAAATGGTCGTTATTCTTGACAACTCTACCACATTTAAATTCCTTATCAAAGCCAATTCATTATCATCTAACGTGAGGAAATATTCCAAAGATACCTGATGGAACTTAGAAAGAAAAATATCGTAGACATTTCACTGATGATAATTACGATACGTACGACAAACCTTCGTTAATGAAAGAATAGAATTTTAAAGTTCTGGCCCCCCAGTGGTTCAGCGGTATGTCTGCGGATGTACACGTTGAAATCCGGGTTTCGATACCCGTGGTGGGCAGAGCACAGATAGCCCATTGTGCAGCTTTGTGCTAAATTCTAAACAACAACAAAAAAAAATTAAAGTTCTGACCTCAAAACAGAAACCACACTTTCACTAGGACTAAATCTGCTTATATATTTATTGATATAATTTATAAACATAATTTTATGGAAAGAAGTTACACAACTCTTAATTTATAAATAAACGGTAACACACTTAATAGACCAAAAATATTGTTTGCTTCACACAATGAGAACAGTTTTCCACTGCATTAATTACTGTAAAAAAATAATATTTTTGTCTTTAAAATTACACATTTTTCTAAAGTTTTCAGTGCGACGCTATCTCAAACGGCCCAGTATATGTTAACCCTAATTGCTGAGCCTCACAGGTTGCAGAGTAAAATGAATGTTACTAGTCGTCTGACTTTTGTTTCTTATTTCAAGAATTTAATTGAGATTTTTAGAATCATCTTATGTGAATATACAATTAAAATATTTATAGAAAACTTTATACCTACAAATTGTGCTGGTCGAAATACCTATGGAATGTAAGGTGGGTAATTTTTGCTATAAAATTTTGTTCTTTCTTCTCAAAGTTCGGTTTTTATTTTAATGTCTGGTCTCCATAGTTATTATATGCAAATATTCAGTAATATTGTGGTTCAACTTTATTGTTGCCTTTCTTCACAGTTTGTATTAGTTTCAAGTGTAACTATACTCTTCAATCAATTGTTGTAACGAAGTGACATTAGCCAAAAAGAACGAAATGATATACAAATAAAACTGATAAGTGAGGGGTAGCAATGGGAAAACTCAGATATTCAAAGTTTAGTGATGAAAACGAAATGTTATCATTTAAATCTAATAAAGAAATTGTGCCTAGATACCAAATAAAGGGTTTTTCTCGTGATCACGTGTATGAGAGAGCATTGTTTGTTTCGGAATTTCGCACAAAGCAACTCGAGGGCTATCTGTGCTAGCCGTCCCTAATTTAGTAGTGTAAGACTAGAGGAATGGCAGCTAGTCATCACAACCCACCACCAACTCTTGGGCTACTCTTTTACCAACGAAAAGTGGAATTGACCGTCACATTATAACGTCCCCACGGCTGGGAGAGAGAGCATGTTTGGCGCGAACCCGCGACCTTCAGATTACGAAGCACACGCCTTAACGCGTTAGGCCTTTCCAGGCCCATGACAGAGCAACAAGTTACAAATGTGACAAGTTTTTGTCGTCTGTATATTTATTTTGTCCATAGGACTTTAACCTTTTATATATCTTTATTTATATACATTATATGTATGTATTATATGAAATAAAAAATAGAGAGAATCACAAATGTTTTAAGATTATATTAAAGTAAACAAATAGATGCTACTAAGAAACAAATATTTAAAGTTGAACATTGTTAGCACCTTTGAAACAGTGCTTTTTTGTGTAGAGTTTCTTAAAGTTCGATATGATCTTTTGGTCCATGGGCTGTCGTATCCTGAGTTGTCCAAGATTCGGCGGTGGGTGGTGATGACTAGCTGCCTTCCCTCTAGTCTTACACTGCTAAATTAGGGACGGCAAGCACAGATAGCCCTCGAGTAGCTTTGTGCGAAATTCCAAAACAAACAAACCGGCCTATAACTTTGAATAACCTTTTTTTCTTTAGTTGTCCAGCCATAATATCCCGAAATACAGACACTCATAACTGCACTGTTTTGAATATGAGAGCCTCGCGCTACCCATGTGCACATATGGAATTTTCATGTAGGTTTCAGATTCCTAAAAGTGTTACTTTTGTGTATTTCTGTAACGAACATATCTGAGTTGGTAATAAGTATCACAAGGAGGCCTTTTGGGCACAAAAATATCAATGTACCACTTTCATGATTTGAGTCAGACCAGTCAGTTTAGAACTGCTACAATAGTTTCATTTAGAAAATAGTTTAACTTCCAACGACGTGCTCTAAAATAAACAACAATCAAATTGTTTTCAGTTGTTTTCGTAATGATTTATCTAGTGTCAATTGTAAAACAAGGAATATATGTGTACATATATATCCATTCAATTTGCTATCTGTCTCTATGGCAACGAGGACAATTTTCAAACATGTGAGAAATAAAATGTAATTATTTTTTGGCGACTGTTTGCTGATAACATGAACATGTTTTGTGGGTTGTTAATCTGTGACTTCGACATGCCATGCTGGATTGACTGATTTAACTTTTATGTGTTCTAGTGATAATATGTGTCAATAATGGAGAAATCTAGTGTTTTAGAATGCAGGCACTATAAACAAGTAGTCTGATCTTTTTTTATTGTCCTTTATATTGTTACTGTATACACTTTGCGGCTTTGTTCAGCTCGTTTTGTTACAGGTAGGAAGTTATGTAAACTTGTAAAAAAACAAAACAACTCCCGTTACTGCTAAAGCGCACTCTGGATTTTGGAAATGTGAGTAACAGTGAAATTCCTCTGATGTTTCAGTTAGGAGTAGCCCAAGAGTTGGTAGTGGGTGCTGTTGACTAGCTACGGTCCTTGTTATTCAAAATAAGAAACGGCTAGCGTTCTTCGTCTGTGTTAATCAAAAATTGGGGTTTAGAAAACAAAATGTTAAAATATGTTTACGAAACTTTTGTGAACCTATGATACTACAGTAAGGAAATTAACTATGAGAGGGAGCATAAAAATGTCCATTTTTTATATTGGTGAGGGGAAGAAGGTTCCGCCTCTTTCCTTGTCGTCTGTTGTGAGCCGTAAATCATTGAGGCGCTTCTTACATATGCATGTTGGAGTTTAAAAATTCCGTACAAAACACTCCTTGTGCGGTTAGAAATAGTTATTGTACACAGTTTTTATTCCATTCTCAGCCTAAAGATAAAATTATATTGAAGTAAAAATATATCTTTTATTAAAATAAAGTACAGAACAACGTTTCTTCCTCTTCAGATCATCTTCATGTTAACAAAAAGAGTTTCTACCTTTGTTGAATCGAGCTGTGAACCCGGACCGATAGTGCGATCATACATGAGAGAAGTTGTTGAAAATATACGAGTTAATATTACCGTACGAACTGGAAGAAGCACAAAAGGGGGATGTTAATTATAACTGCAGGCAATGGACAACATATAAGTTACTCATCAACGTAACAAGGATTACTATGGGGGATTCTGTAACAAGAGAAATGAAATAGAATTTTTGAAAGGGAAGAAAATAATTACGCTCAACCTGACCGTCAGTAATCAGAAACATAGATCGAATCCCGATGAATAGAGAAAACACTCGGATACACAGACACCACACTTTACCAATCAGAGAAAACACTCGGATACACAGACACAACACTTTACCAATCATCTCCGCTACTCATTCGATACTCACGGTTGCTATACTGTGTGGGTTTAGTTTTGTGGTCGATGATAGAGCATAATATTTTAGTGTTGTGACAGCTCCCAAATGAAATGACAGAAAAGTTGAAATAGCATGAAGTTTTTAAACACTTCTTTGTTAAATGACATATTACATGATTTTATTACTTCTATATTAAACATATTCAAATTTAATTTTTATTTCCCAACTGAGAACTTACGCTCACTTAGGAGGATAAGTAAAGGCAGTCGTGGCCGAGTGGTTAAGGCGATGGACTAGAAATCTATTGGGTTTTTCCCGCGTGGGTTCGAATCATACCGACTGCGAAACAGTGCCTACTTTTGCCTACACTCTGTTTATTTATTCTTTTTCGAATGGAAACAATCGACACTTTTATATATGTTAGCAGAGCAGCAATTAAACTAAAAATGACACACTTTGTGGCCAAAACATCGCACGCTTCTAGAATTCCCACGTATATTTCCAGAACTGCGAAACGATCCAACACCAGTCAGTATTTTTTAAATTATAAGAATCCTTAGAGGTCAGGTCGTAAATAAAGCAACACTTAATCGGTTTACTATATATGAAAAGTTTTCCATGGTGTGTCACAATTACTTTCTCTCTCACATTTCGCTGGACTCGAGAAGAAATTATTGAAATTAGTTGAGAAGAATTTCACTTCACCGAAATAGTGGAATGTTGTCAAAACTACTAATAGTGCAAACTATTCCACTTCTCTCAGGATATTCAAACTTACAGTTGATAGGACTGGGAATATCCCAATGGATTTCAAATCCATCGCCTTAACCACTCGGCCACAACTGCCGTCGTCACATTTTCTATTTTAAGTTTTAAATACTAATCTTACGAAGTATTCCATTTTTAAACATCACGTTGACATTAATGCATTTTCTATCACGTTTTCTATTGAAACAAAATATAACGTACAACACTTGTAAACGTTCGCTATCCCATCCGTTGTGACGAAGATGACATCAGCAGACGATGTGTTGCTTTTGGTAACGTCTGTAACTGCGGGACTTCTACTGATGACAAAGAACGACTCATAAAACTTGGAACGCTGAAATTCAGAACGCAACTGTAAAAATTATCTTTTTTCTGCAATTCTTCTGTCTTTCTGAAAGTAGTTGTTTTGCAACTAATATCTCAGACTATATATCTTCATACAACAATCGAACGGTAAACAAACTATGATGTGAGAAGTGAAAGTAACAAGCAAGGTTGTTGGGCAGGAAGCTGAGATATTCACCAAATTTTTTATATTAATATAAAAAAGGATAAAAAATAAAGAAAATGAGATTTCAAAACGATAAAAAGACATATTTCACTTTCAGTATTTTATAAGCATTATTTCAAAACCTTAAATAAACTATGCAATAAAAATTCATTTATTTGTTGCGCTCGATTATTCGTAAGTTACCTACATTGAACAACATCTTTCTTTCTTTCTAATACTTTTGTCTTACGGATGTAGTTCCTTCTTTGCTTCGGTTTTACGTGTGAAGAGTATTCGTTTCGTCTATACACTCTCGCCACACAGTACCGACTGAGTACATTTATTGATAAAGACATGTACTCGATACTTGTGAGTGGGAAAGAAAAACAGATATAATTTTTAGTTTTAATTTGTTTTCAGTTGAAAGAAAATATTATCTATCCTTCTTCAAGCCACTTGTTAGGACATCACAACAAAGATATACAAATTCCCGCAGTTAATATTCTTGCACGACAAGCTTCAATCGTACGAACACATCATGTGCTTTCCACAATATCGAGATACCACGTAGGGTACAGAAGTTTAATAAGTTTTATGATAATAATTCTTCAACCATACTAATTCTTATAGAGTGAAGTGAATTTTGAACGCTGAAGAAGCTAAAAGCTTAATCAATAAATATTAAATTGTGAAGATGAAACCAAAGATAAGTTATCGTTTCTAATTATTGAAGTTCTTCAAGAATTTAACACACGAGACGTGTAAACTTGGGTTTGAACTTAGAAATGATCTTCATGTTACGACAACATAAATATTAAAAGAGAGCCCATAGTGAAACCGAACTAGAGCTGTTTTAAAGGCCACTTTTAGCCGATAAAATTATTAAAAATGCTGGGTGTGAAATTGTTTTTTCTGTGTTTATTAAAGGGCTATCTTCGTTTATCATCCATTATTTTAAAGTAACAAGTGAATACGCGTTGTCACTTTTGCCATATCTGTGGCTACATTGATGGAAAAGTGACACTTGAAACGCTTCGATGGCTTAAAGGATGAGTATGTTCGTTCAAGAGATTCAAAATCTGATATTTAGAAAATCACGACTGTTTCAACACTGTTGTTCTTCGTCTTCACTGTTTTAACACTATTTGTCTTCAGTTCCTCTGGCTGTTTCAACACTGTTGGTATTCAATTTCACTGTCTGTTTTAATAGCACTGATCTTCATTTTTACTGTCTGTTTCTACATTATTGGTCTTCACTATCACATCTGTTTCAACACTGTTGGTCTTCAGTTTCACTATATGTTTCCACAGTTTTGGTCTTCATTTAACTTCTCTTTCAACACTATTGGTCTTGAAATTAAATTCACTGTTTTAACACTAATGGTCTCTAATTCCACTGTGTGTTTAAACACTGTTGGTAATCAATTTCGCTGACGTTTTAATACTAATGGACTTAAATTTCACCCTTTGTTTCAACAATACTGGTTTTCACTTTCACGGACTTTTCCAACACTGCTGGTGTTCAATTTCACTGGTGTTTCGTTATACTGCTTTTGATTTTAGAGTCTGTCTGTACTCTCTTGGTCTTACCTTTCACCTCTTTTTCAACATCATTGATGTTCAGTTTCACTGTCGGTATCAACACTGTTGGTCTTCAATTTCACTGTCTGCTCAAACACTTAGTAGCTTCAGTTTCACTGTCTGTTTTCACACTGTTAGTTCTCACTTCCACTTGTGTTTCAACACAACTTTGTTTCAGTTTCAATGTCTGTTTTCCCGATGTTTTCCTTCACTTTCACTAACTGTTCAACACCGTTGGTCTTGAATTTCCCTGTATGATTCAGTACTATTGGTGTTCACTGTTTTCACACTGTACGACTACACTTTTACTGTCTGTTTCAACAATATTGGTCTTCATTTTCACGGACTCTTTCAGCACTGTTGGTGTTTAAATTGAAATTTTTAATACTACTGGTTTTTAGTTTTACTGTCAGTCTGCACACTCTTGGTTTCACTTTCACTACTGTTTCAACTCAATTGGTGTTCAGTTTCACTGACTGTTTTCACACTGTTGGTCTTCACTTTCACGTCTGTTTCAACATTATTGGTCTTCAATTCCACTAATTGTATCTACACTAATGGTATTCACTGTCACTGACTGTTCCAACACTGTTGGTCTTCAATTTCACTCTGTCTTTGAACACTATTTGTCTTCAGTTTCACTGTCTGTTGTCACACCGTTGGTCTTCTCTTTTACTTTTATTTCAACACTACTGATTTTAACTTCTTACAGTTGTAACACTGTTGGCCTTCAATTTTACTGTTTTTTAACACTGTTTTCTTCCATTTCATTGTCTCTTTCAACCCTGTTGTTGTTCAGTGTCAATGTCTGTTTTAACACTGATGGTATTCACATGAATTTTTTTTTCAAACTATTCCTGTTCACTTCCACTGACTGTTTTCACATTTTTGATGAACACTTTCCCTGAGTGTGTCAGTATTGATGGTCTTTAAATTCACATTCTGTTTCAACTCAACTAGTCATCTGTTTATACACGGTGTTTCAACATTACTGGTATTAAATTTAACTGACGGTTTTAAAATTATTGGTCTGCAGTTTCAATGACTGTTTCAACAGTGTTGGTTTTCAATTTCACTGTCTCCATAATCACTTTTGATGTTTACTTTAACTTACTGTTTTTACACTGTTAGTCTTCTCTTTCAACATTACTGGTCCACAGTTTCAATCACTGTTGGTTTTCACTTTCAGTGGACGTTTCAATACCTGTTTCTCCATTTCACTGTCAGTTTCAATACCAAGCGTTTTCAAGTTCATTCTCTGTTTCAAAAGTGTATTCTTCACTTTCGATCTGTTTCAACAGTGTTGATCTTCATTTTCACTATAGTTTACCACTGCTGGTGTTCAATTCATATCATTGTTTCAATGGTGTTGGTTTTCAGTTTCACTGTCTGTTTAAACAGCGTTTTCAATTTCACGGTGTTTCCAAACAGTTGTTCTCCACTTGCACTGAGTGTTTAAAGTGTGAAGATCTTCAATTTCACAGTCAGTTTCAGCAGTGCTGGTTTTTAGTTTCAATGTTCCTTTGTAAATAGTGTTGGTCTTTAACTTGACTGTCTGTTTCAACTGTGTATCTTTTAACACAACTGGTTTTCACTTTCAATGACCATTTCAATAAAGTCATCAATTTCATGGTCTGTTTCGGCATTGTTGGTATTTAACTGAAAGTTTGGAAAG
Organism: Carcinoscorpius rotundicauda; assembly: GCA_011833715.1. Taxonomy (NCBI): domain Eukaryota; kingdom Metazoa; phylum Arthropoda; class Merostomata; order Xiphosura; family Limulidae; genus Carcinoscorpius; species Carcinoscorpius rotundicauda. The sequence goes on from CM022400.1 coordinate 72,511,051, forward strand.
AGTAGTTCTTCAATTTCACTGTCTGCATGAATACTATTGTTTTTCGGTTTCACTGACTTTTTCTACAGTGTTTATCTTCACTTTACCATTCTAACACTACTGATCTCCAATTTCGTTGAGTTTTTGAAAAGAATTGGTCTACAGTTTCGCAGTTTGTTTTGCCAATTTTAGTCTATTGGTGTTAACTTCCACTGACTATTTTCACACTATCGGTCTTCATGTTCACAGGCTGTTTCAACTCTGCTGGCCTTCAACTTTACTGTCTGTTTCAAGTTCTTTAGTTTTACTGACTGTTCCAACACTGTTGGTATTCATCTTCACAGTCTGTTTTACCACTATTGGTCTGCAGTTTCACTGGCTGATTTTACACTGTTGGAATTCATCTTCACAGTCTGTTTTACCACTATTGGTGTGCAGTTTCACTGGCTGATTTTAAACTGTTGGTATTTGTTTTTACTAATTGTTTTCAAACTGTTCGTCTTCAGTTTCACTGTCAGATTCAACACTATTGGTCTTTACTTTCATTTCCATTTCAACGCTCTTGGTGTTGATTTTTACTAACTGTTTTCATACTGTTGGTCTTCACTTTCATTAGCTGTTTCAACACTGTTGGTATTCAACTTCACAGTCTGTTTTATCAATACTGGTGTGTAGTTTCAATAGCTGTTTCAACACTGTTGGTATTCAACTTCACAGTCTCTTTTATCAATACTGGTGTGTAGTTTTAATGGCTGTTTCAACACTGTTGGTCTACCCTTTTACGGTGATTCAGTAATATTGTTCCTGAGTTTGACTGTCTGTTCTCAAGATCTTGGTCTTCAATTCCACTAACTCTTTTTAAAATGTTCGTCTTTACTTTCACTGACTGTTCCAACTCTGTTGATCTTCAATTTTACTGACAGATTCAACACAATTGGTCTTCATTTTCACTTTGTTTCAACACTGTTGGTCTTCAGTTTCACTACTTGTTTAACACAATTGGTCAACACTTTCAATGACTCTTTCAACACTGTTGGTATTGAACTTCACAGTCTGCTTTCAACTACTGGTCAGCAGTTTCAATACTTATGGTCTTCAAGTTTATTGTCTGTTTCAATAATTCTGGTCTGCAGTTTTACTGTCAGTTTTTGCACTGTTGGTTTTCACCTTCACTGACTGTTTTAATAGCACTGGTCTTCAGTTTACTGTTTGCTTGTACACTTTTGGTCTTCACTTTCACTGGCTGTTTCACCACTGTTGGTAATCAAATATATTGTCTGTTTCAATATTATTGGGCTTCACTTTCACTGACTGTCTCAACACTTTTGGTCTTCAACTTCACTGTTTTAACAATATTTTTTGTTCAATCTCACTGTGTTTCAACAATGTTGGTCTTTACTTTCAATGGTTGTTTTAGTAGTGTCGGTCACCAACTTCACGGTCTGGTCCAAAACTGTTGGTGTTCACTTTCAATGACTGTCTCAACAGTCAACGTCTTCAGTTTTACTAACTTTATCAACACCTTGATCTTGGGTTTCACTAACGGTTTGCAGTGTTGTTAAACCTCACGATGTTTCAATGGTGTTGGTCTTCACTTTCTATGGGTGTTTCAGAAGTGTGTCGGTCATCAATTTCATGGTGTGTTTCAAAACTGTTCTTCACTTTCACTCCACTTTTAACGGTGAAGATCTTCAATTTGTTTGTAGCAAATAAACCACAAAGAAAAGTGTACGAAAAACAAGACATGAGTAATTAGTATGTTAAGTAATAAACATTTATTAACAAATACAATCATAGGATTTGGGATTATGATTTAAAAATTAGTAAGTAAATTGTCTACTGGACAAACACGTTATAGTTTAAATATTAAACAGTTCCCCAGAGAAACAAGTTGAGATGTTTCTCGTCTGTAGATTTATTCTGCATATACAAGTTTAAACGTATATATATTATATGTTTGTATTACATGAACTATAAAAATAAAGAGAACCACGACTGTTTTCTGATTAGTTTGTTTTTAGCAGCATCTATTTCTGTGTTTAAAGCTGAAAAGATACACAATTTTCTAGTTGTGATATAAACAAACTGTAATATTGTGTGATACTTTACAGTAGTTGTGATAAAAACAAACTGTAATATTGTGTGATACTTTACAGTAAGTAAGTGTTAAAGTAAAAGTAATAATATCAAATGTATTGTTTTTGTGTGTTGTTTTTATGTTTTTGAATATCGGTTTAAACACACGTACCGTCCATTGTATCTGTTTATTTTTGTATTTATTTCGCGAACGGGTATAGCTTCCATTGTATTTATCTTTTTTAAGATCTTTGGTCTACTCTAAGAGAGAAGCTTTGAATTGTTTTAGTTTTTATGTTTCGTTTCAGTATATTAAATGTTTTGCTCGGGTGGTTTTGTGTTGTCCATACGTATATAATGAACTGATGTGTTCTGAGATGTGAAAAGGTCTTCATACGTACACAGACACACATATACTGGGTTTTATGTATTAAGTTACGTGTAATTGGGGAAAAAACAAACAATTTTTTTAATCCGTGATGACGATAAAAACAACTTGTAGAGAAAAGTATATATTTTAAAACGGCTGGTATTGGTTTAGAAATTTATTTATGTAGAGCAGCAAACAACTTTTCGACCTTTATCGGTCATCGTCAGGTTCACAAAGAAAAAAAGAAGTAACTGACCAATAGCTGACCACATGTTTGAAGGGGGTTGTGTAAATATAATCAAACATCTAAGCATGCCCTCTACAGAAATAGATGCAACTAAAACAAACTAATACAAATTTTGTGGTTCTCTTTATATTTATAATCAAACATCTAAGCACGCTCTCTACATTCCTACACTCAGTTACACAACACTTGTAAGTACTTACGGTGCTCAACTAGCAACCTATGGGTCACGTGTGAGTTTTGATATCTAAGTGTTACATTAAATACTACATACATGTCGTTAGGCAGTCTTTGAAAGTGAATTAACCTATTAACGACTCAATGTATTCCAAATTAAAACGGGCCCGGCATGGCCAGGTGCATAAGGGTAATCTGAGGATCACGGGTTCGGATCCCCGTCACACCAAACATGCTCGCCCTTTCAGCCGTGGGGGCATTATAATGTTACAGTCAATCCCACTATTCTTTGGAAAAAGAGTAGCCAAAGAGTTAGTGGTGGGTAGTGATGACTAGCTGCCTTCCCTCTAGTCTCACACTACTAAATTAGGGACGGCTAGCGCAGATAGCCCTCGAGTAGCTTTGTGCGAAATTCAAAACAAACAAACCAAACCAAGTCAAACACACGTGCGCGAGTGTCATTAAATGATGTCTTTCATGATATAAAACACTTCATTACACAAACAGTCTCTGACACTGACATTAAATACCAAATAAATCTCTAGTTATTCTTTGGAACAGCTTGACTCGTTTTGGTTCAAATCAAAACACACATTTAGAGGGGATTACCTTTAACAGCGTTATGAAGATCATGGTGCAGAAGTGTTTATGATTGTTTAATCTTTCCAAGGATTAACATGTTACTAGTGGTCCTTCTGTTGATTGACAACGTGAACTATTTCAAAGGATGTGCTTCTGTGTCATCAGTGTAAGTTATAAACAACATAAAAACGTTAGTTTTATACTTCTGCATAATTTATCATTGAAAAACCTAAGAAAAATAAAGTGAAACAAAAAATATAATCTATAATACGGTGACATTATGTTGAGTAATCTACATTCTATTTGAGAACGGCTTTTATTGATAAGGAGAGAACAGTGCTTCGACCTTCCTAGGTCATCTTTAGGTTAAGAAAGAGAGTTTGTAAGTGACCGTTGTTGGACACAAGACTTCAGGACGAGAGTTTCAACAGGTGTGACAGTTATTAATTAGTATAGGTATGAAGATGTTCCTTTATATTGGTTTAATTTTGGTTTTAGTTTCTGTAAAAGTAGGGCATCTTTCGTTTTACATTTGTTTCCATACTTAGTATCTGGGTGTTTTCTTTGGTAATGGTGTGTTTATTTGATTTCCAGTCTTCAAAAACGTGTGAAGGCGTTTTTTGTTGTTGTTGTGCTTTGAATCTAGTTTTTATTTTCCCGCTTGTTTCTCTAATATAGAAGTCATGGCAATTATTGCATTGTATTTTATAAATGATGTTGGTGTTGTGTTTGTCAATGTAGTTTTTACTCATAACAGACTTTAGTTTTGTACCTGGTTTTGTGTTTACTGGAATGTTGTGTTTTGTTATAAGGTTTTTCTAAATGTTGGTTATTTTTTTTTGCTAATGTAGGGAACATGTGGCACTCAGCAGCATGAGGTTTTGTTGTTTCTTGGGGTTCATTGTTGTTTGTTTAGATGTGTGCCTATAATTTGTTCCACGTTATTTTTTTTAGGAAATTTGTCGATAAAACGTTGTTTTATTTTGTTGATTTCACAGTTAATTTTATCAGGTGAACATAGTCTTGTGGTTGTGTTTATCTGGTTTCTTAATATGTTGAGTTTTTGTTTTGTTTCGTGTGCCGAGTCCCAAGGAATGTATAATCCAGTATGGGTGATTTTTTTTGTGGATTTCTGGTTTAAATTTCATATCTGTTCTAGTGATCTTAAGGTTAAAAAATGCTATTTAGTGAGTTTTTTCCTGTTCACTAGTAGGGGTGAATCGAGTTAACGTAATTGAAAAACTAAGTGTGTATTTTGTGTGTGTGAATTCAGCATTTGTACCATCAACGTACCAGTACCAGTATATTGGTGGGTTGAAGGCTGAATTTACCACTTGAGATTCAGTCTGTGTTATAAAAATGTTGACTAGAACTGTTGACATGGGATTCCCCATACTTAGGCCAATTATTTGTTGGTAGTTTTGGTTATTGAAAATAAAGTTAGTTTTGGTGGTAGTGAATTCTATAAGGGTTGCTGGAGATATGTATCAATACCGTAACCATTTATACTGTCGTCCCTAAGACATTTGTACGGCAACGGCGAGTTGAAAACTCTTTTTACTATCCAGAAGATGACCTAGGAAGGTCCAAACGTTATTCTCTGCTTATCAATAAAAGTGTCAATACCCACAACTGTCGTTCTGAGATACATTTTTATTTCAATTGAGTTTCTTGTCATCAGGAGTTATTATGTATATTTTCACTTATCTTTCGGATTGGAACGAGATAAGAGTTATAAAGCTATTTTATTATTTTTTTATTATTTTGTTTTATTTCCATGATGTTTTTATCTGACACTAGCTCCATCTATCCGTGAACCTTCATAGCTACATCAAGATTTACAGTGAGTGAAATTAATGTTTGATAATCTTGTATACATGTTACGAACACTCCTGAAAATATCAAAATAATACATATACATTAATCGTAATATCTTGGTAGTGATGTTTCTTTGTTAGTACGTCTATCTACCCGACTAAAAGTTATCTAAGAATATCTAACTTGCTTTGTTTTGTTTGGAGAGGCACAATGTCAAGTGTGAGCCATTAGTGGACCTACTCCTTACGCAGTTAGTTATTTCGAGATTTTTAACCATCAAAAGGCATCGTTAGATATTGCAGATTCCTTTCTAGCCTCAACTGCAAGTAGAGTAGAAATCTATATATCAGTCGAACCTATTAAAACAAATAAGTTTCTTTAACACCCCCCTTGTTCGACAGTCTAGACTATATGAAAGTCAACTGTTGTAAACATACTCGCATCATATATAGAACACCTATATATAATTTAAAAAAACATGTTTAACTGACTCAGAGTTAAGTCTTTGTGAGCACCATATTAAAAGGATTTTATTTTAAGAGTAATCTAAGAATTCCAACTTAATACCTGATTTTCACATTATCGTTTCGTTTTGTGATTTCGCCAGAGTGAAAAAGTGATTAACATGTCCTCTTCCAGAAATTACTACTGGAACAAAACATAACAAACGAGTTTTTCTTTAATCTTCCACTTATTAAACTTTCAGGAAAAAATAGTAACAGATAATTAAACTAATACACATTACTATCCGGATGTTTAATAAAAAAATTAAGTTCATCATGACAATAAATTTAGAGTTAACATATTTGCATCTTCACGATAATTCTTCGGCGTTATTTCTGTTTTTCTTTAAACAAGAATATACAATTATTAGATCAAACTCGTATTTCACTTGTGTTATCTTAAAATTTGCCATTCATTGTAGCCGATATGACGTCTCTAATCATTCTTCTATTATCCAGAGTATCAAACTCAAACTCGTTGCAGGGGTTTAGTTTAGAGAGAGAAAAATCAAAAGAGTTCTCTCTCCAACTGGGGTGTTCAGGAATGTTGTGGTTTCTCTCCGACTCCTTTCGTGAATTGTTATTAGGATTTTTTTAAAGTTCTTTTTTGTGTGGAGGAAAAGGCAGCACCGGAAAGAATGGACGGGTCCCGTCCCGAAAGGAAGAAGTCATGTAAATATGAACATGGATACAATTCAATTCAAACGACCCAATTCAGGGTCTGGCAATAAAGTTGCCTGCGCTGGGGTCTATAAATCCAATGCCTGAAGATTTTGATGTGGGGGAAACGGGAGTGCCCCGATAAAACCCACTTTCACAGGACAGGCTCCGAAAGTTTTGCCTGTTGTGTGCCCTGTATCTGAAAAAAAGGAATTCGCGTCTACGCTACGTGACACGAAAAACGCCTTAAATAACATTCGTGTGCCTTTTTACTGTACTCTAGAGCAACAAATAGAAAACATAGCTCTCATATTCGGACGCAAAATTTTAACTTCTACATCTTTATTAAGCACAACACGTATTTAAGAGTAATAAACATTTGTTTTTATAAAAGGTTCAAGGAAAATTGTGTAACATGCTTAACGAAAAGTCAAAAGACATTCTAGAAATTTTGCGGAAGTGCACAACCGTATAACAGCTATTACCGAACCTTTGTATTGCGAAATAATATTCCGTGACGTCATCTATTATCTCGAATATTCTTTTCAAGAACAAAAAGAAAAATCCTGTTGCATTATAGCGTCATCTATCATCAAGAATATTATTTATATAAATATAAAAAGGAAAATCCTGAAGTATTAACTACATTTAAGTTTTCCCGATATACAAGCCCAAACTGTTTAAAATTTGTCTTTGAAACAATTTAGAGTTATAATATATATAATATATCAAAATCTAGTTGATTGTAAACTTGTTTAGACCTTGTCCTACGTGTTCAAAATTACGAACAAAGCTATTTCAAATATTTGATTAATTTAAAAATTATTAACCAAAACTCAATCAACGAGAAAATGAACATACTTTTCAAATTTAAGTTTACTCGATAAAATAGGCAAAATAAAGCAATGTTACTTGTATGTTTATTTCGGAAATATAGCACATTATGACAAAAATCACACAAAGTTCACACTTTTACGTTAGAAGTGCTTGTAATAATTCACCATATGATTATACAAACAAATCCACAACTCGCAATGATTTCAAAATATATTTTTTTTCAGTACAAGTACATTTAGTGTTTTTTTCCTTCCGTACATTTTGTTTTACATATTAAACCACGTACTGTTCTTCTTTATAACAAAAAACCCATTTGAAATAAAAGTGCATCTCGGAATTGTTAACTTGAAAATGTTTCTGGAAGATTGAAACGTTGTTCTCTGCTTTATTAATAAAAATGTTAAAACGCTTGTTTGTTTGTTTGTTGACCTTGAATATAACTGAATATTTTACCAGTTTAAGTCTTCAATTTGACTGTATGTTTTCACACTGTTGGTCATTGACATCACTGTATGTTTTAACACTATTGGTCTGAAGTTTCACTGGCTGTTTCAACACTGTTGGACGTCAAGTTTACTGTTCGCTTGTACACTTTTGGTCTTCACTTTCACTGACTTTTTCAACACTGTTTTAACAATATTTGTCTGCAGTTTCACTGGCTGTTTCAACACTGTTGATATTCTATTTCACTGTCTCATTTAATAGTACTGGTCTTCAGTTTTACCATCTGTCCTTACACTGTTGGTCTTCACTGTCACATCTGTTTCATCGTGGTTGGTCTTCAGTTTCACTGACTCTTTAACACTATTCGTCTTCAGTTTCACTGACTCTCTCAAAACTTGATCTTCAATTTCAATGTCTGTTTCAACACTTGCTGTTCAGTGTCACTGTCTGTTTATACAGTTTTAGTCTCCACTTTAGCTTGTCATTCAACTCTGTCGTTCGTAAATTCAACTGACTGTTTTCACAATTTTGGTCTTCAATTTCACTCTGTTTCAACAGCAAAGTTTGAATTTTAAGTTTGTTTCAACAGTGTTGATTTTCATTTTCACAATAATTTAACAATACTGGGCTTCCATTTCACGGTATGTGTCAACAGTGTTGTTCGTCACTTGCACTGCATGTTTCAACAGAGTACGTCTTCAGTTTTACTGACATTAGCAAAACTACTGGTCTTCAGTTTCACTAACGCTTTGCACAGTGTTGTTCATCTCACTATGTTTTAACAGTGTTGGTCTTCACTTTCAGTGACTGTTTTGGTAGTGTCGGTCATGAACTTCACGGTCTGTTTCATAACTGTTGGTCTTCACTTTCAATGACTGTCTCAACAGTCAACGTCTTCAGTTTTACCAACTTTTTCAACACTTTGGTCTTCGGTTTTACTGATGATTTGCACAGTGTTGTTCAATCTCAATATGTTTCAACAGTGTTGGTCTTCACTTTCAATGACTGTTTTGGTAGTGTCGGTCACCATCTTCACGGTCTGTTTCATAACTGTTGGTCTTCACTTTCAATGATTGTCTCAACAGTCAACGTCTTCAGTTTTACCAACTTTTTCAACACCTTGGTCTTCGGTTTTACTGATGGTTTGCACAGTGTTGTTCAATCTCAATATGTTTCAACAGTGTTGGTCTTCACTTTCAATGACTGTTTTGGTAGTGTCGGTCACCAACTTCACGGTCTGATTCAAAACTATTGGTGTTCACTTTCAATGACTGTCTCAACAGTCATCGTCTTTAGTTTTAATAACTTTATCAACACCTTGGTCTTCGGTTTTACGAACGGCTTGTAGTGTTGTTAAACCTCACAATGTTTTAACAGTGTTGGTCTTCACTTTCAATGGCTATTTCAGTAGTGTCGGTCATCAATTTCATGGTCTGTTTCAAAACTGTTTTTAACTTTCAATAGTGGAGATCTTCAATTTCACGGTCAGCTTCAGCAGTGCTGATTTTCAGTTGTTTCAATATCTGTTTTTGAACAATGCAAGTTTTTAACTTGACTGTGTATTTCAACAGTGTCTCTTACAACACAACTGGTTTTCACTTTTAAATAATCTTTCAATAGAGTGAGTCATCAAGTTCACGGTGTTGATCTTCAATATCACTGAATGTCTCACCAGTTTAAGAGTTCAATTTCACTGTCTGTTTTCACACTGTTGGTCTTACACATCACTGTATGTTTTTACACTATATGTCTTAAGTTTCATTGGCTGTTTCAACACTGTTGATCGTTAAGTTTACTGTTCGCTTGTACACTGTTCGTCTTCACTTTCTTTGGCTGTTTCAACACTATTGGCCTTCAGTTTCACTGACTGTCTCAACACTGTTGGTCTTCAATTTCAATGTCTGTTTTAACACTTGCTGTTCAGTTTCACTGTCTTTTTACACAGTGTTGGTCCTCACTTTAGCTTCTCATTACGCTCAGTTGTTCGTGAATTCAACTGACTGTTTTTACAATTTTGGTCTTCACTTTCAATGTCTGTTGGAACACTATTCTTTTTCTGTTTCACAGTGTGTTTCAATAATAATGGTCTTCAATTTCACTCTGTTTCAACAGTGTAGTCTGAATGTTAAGTTTCCTTCAACAGTGTTGATTTTCTATTTCACTATAATTTAACAATACTTGGCTTCCATTTCACGGTATGTGTCAACAGTGTTTTTCTTCACTTGCACTGCATGTTTCAACAGAGTACGTCTTCAGTTTTACTGACTTTATCAACACTATTGGTCTTCAGTTTCACTGACGGTTTGCTCAGTGTTCCTTTTCACTGTATTTCAACAGTGTCGAAAGTGTCATCAACTTCACAGTCTGGTTTAAAACTGTTGGTGTTCACTTTCAATGACTGTCTCAAGAGTCAACGTCTGAAATTTTACTAACTTTATCAACACCTTAATATTCGGTTTCACTGACGGTTTGCACAGCGTTGTTCAATCTCACTATGTTTCAACAGTGTTGGTCTTCACTTTCAATGGCTGGTCTGGTTCAAAACTGTAAGTGTTCACTTTCAATGACTGTCTCAACAGAGTACGTCTTCAGTTTTACTTACTGTTTTACTCCGTTTCACTGGAGTGTATCTTCACTTTCATTTACTGTTTCATCATTGCTAACCTTCATTTTAACTTGATTGTTTTCACATTGTTAGTGTTCAGTTTCACTGCCTGTTCAACACCGTGGATCTTCATTTTCATTAATTGTTTTTACACTGTTGTTCTTCACTTTCATTAACTGTTTTTACGCTGTTGTTCTTCACTTTCATTAACTGTTTTTACACTGTTGTTCTTCACTTTCATTAACTGCTTTTACACTGTTGTTCTTCAATTTCACTGTGTGTTGCAACACTAATGGTGGTATGTTTTTCTGTCTTGTCAACACAATTGGTTTTAAGTTTCAATTTTTATTTCAACACTATCGGTATTCACTTTAATTGACTGTTTCACACTGTTAGTCTTCACTTTCACTTTCAACAGTGATGTTCTTCAGTTTCAGTGACTGTTTTCACATTGTTGGTCTTCACTTTTACTGACTCTTTTAACATTCTTGGTCTTCAGTTTCACTGAAAGTTTTATTATCGTTTCAGTCTGCTGCTGAGACTTCTCGTTGTTGAAAACTCATGTTTCTTTTTCTCGGGTGGGACTTGTCGTTAATAAAAACTCATGTTTGTATTCTTATACTGATATTTCTTGTTGCTCATAACTCATGTTTGTGGTGTTGTGGTGACACTTTTGATTACTATAAAATTATGTTCATCGTGTTCTTGTGGGAGATCTCGTTGCTGATAACTCATGTTATCTTACTTTGGTAAGATTTCTGCTTACTGATAACCCATGGTTGTAGTTTTCTGGTGGGACTTCTGGCCACTTAAAAGTAATGTTTGTAGTTCTATAGTGGGGATTCTGGTAACTGAAACTCATACTTGTTGTGTTCTGGTGAGACAAAAGGTTAGGAGGTATACAGTGAAGGGTCAGAAATAGGATAACTGTGTGCTGAGCAGTTGATCTGAACTCAATTGGTCACTTTTGCAAACATGTCCCAAATATTTCAAAGTTTCTAAATCTGGATAATACAAGTGAGAATAACTATAAGTTAGAATAAAAATATAAATAACGTTAGTGTGTTAAAGAGATTTTAGTTTACTATGTTTGATGTTCCATGTTTGTATAGAAAGTGTTCTGTTAAGAGCCATTCAACAATAACATACCGTTACGTCACATGTTGATATGTGAATGAAACAGTTATTAATTTACAACAAATTAGTGTAGAATATCCTGTTTGTTGTCAACATTATTCATACCGGTTCTACTGTTATTTAAATAGTTAATGTGATATTACTTTCATCCGTAGCTTTTCACAATCAACATGAGAAGTGACCGTCATATTTCGGAGGCAGATGAACGGATGGAGTGACACTACGGTTCACAATGTAAAACAAGTAGCACGTGATGTCCGATAACATTCAAATATTGTCTGCATCCACTTTCAAAGTCGGTCTGCTATGTAGATCCATTCTGTAATATCATACATGAGTAAAATAAAAAAAATTGTTGTCAGTAAACCACTGAGAAAATTGTACGAAACACAAGACATGAGTAATTATTATGTGTAGAAATGATAATTAGTTAACAACTACAATCATAGGATTTGGGATTTGAAGTTAGAAATCAATAGGAAGATTGTCTACTGGAGAAACTCGTCAGAGTTTACATTTAATCAAACATGAAAGTCTGGATTGGTTTTAATTCTTGACATACACTTAATGAATAATTCATAATTATAAAGTCTAAAGTATTTATGATTAAAACTGTTAGTATACATTTATAATTATGTTTTACTTAAAGTTTAAAATTTGAAACGTGGTTTGTGCAGCCAACATCTGAAAGGTGCTCCCAAATCGGGGTAGGATAAAAAAAAGCAGTAAGATAGATTAAAAAACAAAAAGCACACAGCAATAAGGTGATAGATAATTGCTTTTTTATAACTCATAAATTATGTCATAGTTCCACATTAGTTTAACACCTTATCATACACATGGGATTTTTCCTAACTAACAACATCCGAATTTATCTTTGTTTATGGCTTGTCCACCCTTCACGAGTACGTGTGTTTCTGGGTTGGCTTGTCTATACTTCACCAGTTCATGTGTTTCTGGGTTGGCTTGTCTATACTTCACGAGTGCGTATGTTTCTGGGTTGGCTTGTCCACACTTCACGAGTGTGTGTGTTTCTGGGTTGGCTTGTCCACACTTCACGAGTGTGTGTGTTTCTGGGTTGGCTTGTCCACACTTCACGAGTACGTGTGTTTCTGGGTTGGCTTGTTCATACTTCACGAGTACGTGTGTTTCTGGGTTGGCTTGTCCATACTTCTCGAGTGTGTATGTTTCTGGGTTGGCTTGTCCACACTTCACGAGTGTTTGTGTTTCTGGGTTGGCTTCTCCATACTTCACGAGTGTGTATGTTTCTGGGTTGGCTTGTCCACACTTCACGAGTGTGTATGTTTCTGGGTTGGCTTGTCCACACTTCACGAGTGTTTGTGTTTCTGGGTTGGCTTGTCCATACTTCACGAGTACGTGTGTTTTTGGGTTGGCTTGTCTATACTTCACGAGTGTGTATGTTTCTGGCTTGGCTTCTCCACACTTCACGAGTGTTTATGTTTCTGGGTTGGCTTGTCCATACTTCACGCGAAACGAAAAATTACCCCCGGGCGGTCACGAGTGAAGACAGTAAAGTTGTTATACTAAAAAACTGAACGCCAGTATGCTGTGAATCTGAGAAATGGAGCAATAAAGTTAAAAAAGTCTACTTTGAAATTTGCTTTCTTTCAGAATGCAGTCTTTGATACATCATTCCAAAGTTTCTCTATTTTAGTGAACGAAACCAAAATTTGATAAATTCGTTAGATTATCAGATTTTTCTTAAAAGACTCTTGGCTTGTTTGAATTTGGCTAAATGCTACACGAGGGCTATCTGCTATAGCCGTCAGTAATTTAGCAGTGAAAGAAAAGAGGAAAGGTACCTAGTGATCACCAACCACTGTTTTACAAAGGAACTGTTGGATTGATTGTAACAATTTCCGCCCAGTCACGTGTCAGAAAGGAAAGCATGTTTGGTGGAGTTAAAGTTGGATCATGCACTTCGAATAAAACGTGAACATAAATTTTACTGAAAAAGTTCAAAGTGTTCTGTACTAACCTTAGAATCATTGATACCAGTGTTGATTACAGCATTCATTCCTTGTTTCATCCTTGCGACCAGATTGTTAACCTATGTAATTATAACATAAATAATCAGTGTAAATCAGTGATAGCTAAAGGTCTTCAGTTCTCTCTTCCACCACGTAAACTCTGTACCTAACATAGTTTACACTTTTAAATCACAATACAGACACCGAAAGGACCTTCTTTTGAAAGACAAAGTAACTCTTTGTCGAATCAGTAATTTTTTCATGACAAAAATAATGAAATCTGCCTTTTCTACTTCTAATGATTTTATCACTAATGTTCGTCCTTACCATTTAAGCCCTGAATAAATCTTTTAAAAGAACTATCATTAAATAAAAATATTTATGTTACATCTTCCGACAGTAACAATGTTATTCTCAACTAAAATAATTACCTGATCAAAATGGTCGTTATTCTTGACAACTCTACCACATTTAAATTCCTTATCAAAGCCTATTCATTATCATCCAACGTGAGGAAATATTCCAAAGATACCTGATGGAACTTAGAAAGAAAAATATCGTAGACATTTCACTGATGATAATTACGACACGTACGACAAACCTTTGTTAATGAAAGAATAGAATTTTAAAGTTCTGGCCCCCCAGTGGTTCAGCGGTATGTCTGCGGATGTACACGTTGAAATCCGGGTTTCGATACCCGTGGTGGGCAGAGCACAGATAGCTCATTGTGCAGCTTTGTGCTTAATTCTAAACAACAACAACAAAAAAATTAAAGTTGTGACCTCATAACAAAAACCAGATTTTCACTAGGACTAAATCTGCTTATATATTTATTGATGTAATTTATAAACATAATTTTATGGAAAGAAGTAACACAAGTCTTAATTTATAAATAAACGGTAACACACTTAATAGACCAAAAATATTGTTTGCTTCACACAATGAGAACAGTTTTCCACTGCATTAATTACTGTAAAAAAAATAATATTTTTGTCTTTAAAATTACACATTTTTCTAAAGTTTTCAGTACGACGCTAACTGAAACAGTCCAGTTTATGTTAACCCTAATTGCTGAGCCTCACAGGTTGCAGAGTAAAATGAATGTTACTAGTCGTCAGGCTTTTGTTTTTTATTTCAAGAATTTAATTGAGATTTTTATAATCATCTTATGTGAATATACAATTAAAATATTTATACAAAACTTTATACCTACAAATTGTACTGGTCGAAATACCTATGAAATGTAAGGTGGGTAATTTTTGCTTTTAAATTTTGTTCTTTTTTCTCAAAGTTCGGCTTTTATTTTAATATCTGGTCTCCATAGTTACTATATGCAAATATTCATTAATATTGTGGTTCAACTTCCTTGTTGCCTTTCTTCACAGTTTGTATTCGTTTCAAGTGTAACTATACTCTTGAATCAATTGTTGTAATGAAGTGACGAAAGCCAAAAAGAACGAAATGATATAAAAATAAAACTGATAAGTGAGGGGTAGCAATGGGAAAACTCAGATATTCATAGTTTAGTGATGAAAACGAAATGTTATCATTTAAATCTAATAAAGAAATTGTGCCTAGATACCAAATAAAGGGTTTTTCTCGTGATCACGTGTATGACAGAACATTGTTTGTTTCGGAATTTCGCACAAAGGAACTCGAGGGCTATCTGTGCTAGCCGGGTCTAATTTAGTAGTGTAAGACCAGAGTGAAGGCAGCTAGTCATCACAACCCACCACCAACTCTTGGGCTACTCTTTTACCAACGAAAAGTAGAATTGACCGTCACATTATAACGCCCCCACGGCTGGGAGAGGGAGCATGTTTGGCGCGAACCCGCGACCTTCAGATTACGAAGCACACGCCTTAACGCGCTAGGCCTTGCCAGGCCCATGACAGAGCAACAAGTTACAAATGTGACAAGTTTTTGTCGTCTGTATATTTATTTTGTCCATACGACTTTAACCTTTTATATACATTTATTTATATACACTATATGTATGTATTATATGAAATAAAAAATAGAGAGAACCACAAATGTTTTAAGATTATATTAAAGTAAACAAATAGATGCTACTAAGAAACAAATATTTAAAGTTTTACATTGTAAGCACCTTTGAAACAGTGCTTTTTTTGTGTAGAGTTTCTTAAAGTTCGATATGATCTTTTGGTCCATGGGCTGTCGTATCCTGAGTAGTCTAAGATTCGGCGATGGGTGGGGATGACAAGCTGGCTTCTTTGTAATTTTACACTTAGGGAAGGCTAGCGCAAATAGTCCTCATGTGGCTTTATACGAAATTCAGAAATCAAATAAACAAACTCTTGTCTATCATATCAAAATTATGGGCGGCTATGCGTAGAAATTTATGTACGTTGTACACACCAACTTGTGATGTACATGTAGGCCTCTTGTATCCAGGCTAAGATTAAATTATAATTTTAAGCTGTAAATATGCATACTGTACGTTATTAGTAATAAAGCGCGAAGGAAGTTGTAACAATGTGATAAAAATGTAATAATAATTAAGAGTTTGTTTATTTTGAATATCACGTTAAGCTACTCGAGGGCTATGCGTTCGTCGCCCCTACTTTAGCAATGTAAGACTAGAGGGTAGGCAACTAGTGATCACCACCCACCGCTAACTCTTAGGCTTATCATTTACCAACGAATAGTGAGATTGACCGTCATCTTATAACGCCCCCACTGCTGAAAGGGTGAGCATGTTTGGTGCAACCGGGATTCAAACCCGCGACCCTCAGATTACGAGTCGAACGCCTTGACCAACCTGACCATGCCAAGTAAGAGTAAGACTTGAGATAATTTGAATTAGGTTGGTTAAGAATCCCAGTGGTAGTGATACTACATTAACAACAATCTGAGTGAATGAATAACATGTATTATCTATAATACTTACATTTTTCTATCGTTTTTTTATATTAATTTTGTTAGTTTAGTACTTGTAATTAATCCATGAATTATGAAGTTCTTGCTTCATGCTTGAGGTCTAACAAATAGTTTAATATTTAGTATTAAATATTTATACTGACAGAACAATGATGTTTGTCACTTAGAAGTTTTTACAAAGTTAATAACATGTTTATTTTCTTACTATCATACTAACGTGGCATCCAGATCTTTATTTTTCACCTACCTTTTAACTGTTTCACATATATATCTTCATTTCCTTACTTCATATTTGAGATCCAAATCTCTATCCATACTTTTTTTAAGTATTTATTCCTCAAATTTCCATTTTGCATTATCTTTCCCACCACTAGACTTCCAGGTCTCTGTTTTTCATCATCTTTCTAATCTCTAATCAGAGTGAAATCTCTATTCTTGCCATTCTATATACCTAACACTCAAATCTTTATTCTTCGTTGTAATACCCACCACTTCCCACCGTCATCTCTATTCTTCTTCGTCTTGCTATTTGATATTCGTGTCTCTATTCTTCATATTTTATAAAAAATCTGGCATCAAGATCTCTATTTTTCACCTTCCTTTCAAGTGTTTCACATCTATATCTTTATTCCTAATAATCTTGCTATGTATTTGACATCGTAATCTTTATTTTTACCTTTTTTCTGAGTATTTATTCTTCAGATCTCTATTTTGCATTATCTTACCTACCGCATGATATACAGGTTTCTATTTTTATCCTTGCAATTTGATATTCATATGTCTATTATTCATATCTTTATAACTATCTGGCTTCCATTTCTTTATTCTTCACCTCTTTTCTAACGATTAATTCTTTAGATCTCCATTTTGCATTATCTTAACGACATCGTCTTGCTATTTGAACGTCACAAATTTACGCTTCATAATTTTATAACTATCTGACATACAACTTTTTAATTATTTGACATGCAGATATCTATTCTTCCTAACTATTTGACACTGAAATGTTTATTCTTGTCCTTTTATGTATTTAATACCCAGATCTCTTTTCTTTGTTATGTTACTCACAACTTCCCATCCACATCTCTATTGTTCTTCGTTTTGCTATATAAAATCAATGTATCTATTATTCATATCTTTATAACTATCTGGATTCTATATTTTTATCCTTCAATTCTGTTTTAACTGTTTGACATCCATATTTCTATTATTTATTGTCTTGTTAACTATTTGACACACAAATCTCTATTTTAGTCCTTCTTTCTATACAACATCCAAATCCCTGTTATTCATTGTATTACCGACCACTTTTCACCAAGATCTCTATTCTTCATCGTCTTGCTATTTGAGCTTCATATGTCTATTCTATATAATTTTTATATATCTGACATCCATATCGTTATTTTTAACCAACTTAACAACTGATACTAAATCTTTTATTCTCAGGTTGGAAAGAAATGGCTTCTTGTTATAAACAAAACATTATCATGCTTGTGTAAAAAAAAACCTCACAAACTAGATATTTAGTTCACTGTTTTATATTTATCCCGACAAGTTGGTAAGTTTCCATGTTTTGTATTGTTTAGAAACAGGTTTGTTTAAATAACGTTATTAACAATATTTAGTCTTACCAAATGTATATTAAAATCTAATAAAATAGAAATACATATGACTCATGGTTCAGCTTTCGCTTATCAACAAATAAACAACTAAATCAATAACTTATAAGAGGGAACGATTATAAACTTTCTCTGATCACTGAACAATGCAGAAACTGTAAATATAATTTATAAAGATATCACAAAGCGCCACTCCTGGGAAACGTTTATTTAAATTTTGAATGAATTAATTATACCATCCAATCACGTGTGTGTGTATATATTAACATATACATATTTCTAAGACAGGTTATATGGACTATATTTCATTCCTTATTATACTAATCGGTTTTACTTCACTTTTGAGCTTTCCCTCCAGTGGATCAGTGGTGTGCAGACTTACAACGCTAAAATCAGGGTTTCGATACCCCTGGTGAGCAGAACACAGATAGTCCATTGTGTAGATTTGGGCTTAATTCAAAACAATAACATCTACTTTTTTGAACTTTCAATCCTCGTTACCTCCTGTGTGCATGTGTTTGTCAGCAATATTTCTTGAAACCCACGGAATGGACTTGGACTATGATCCAATTTAAGAGTGATTAGTTTTGGAAGGTGATGAAAAAAATCCTATAGGTTAACATGTTCCACGTCATTTTTATTCTATACGTCAGGAAAAATCGGTTTTTGACTAAACTTGGTGGAGATATGTAGAACAGTATTCCCAATTGTCTGTTCATAATGATTCGTATAGTTTGATAACGACAAAGTTTTGCATTTGTTGAGGACCATGTATGATCACTACTGAGTGGTGGAGGTACACTGTCTATTGTGTGGTGGAGGTACACTGTCTATTATGTGGTGGGAATATACGCTTTATTGAGTGTCCCTCTAGTGGTTTGTTCTGTGATCAATCTGTTGCGGATTTGCGACTGAAACAATTGTTATTATAATCATGAAAGTATATATCTAAATTTCCGGCCGATGAAAGCCTTGCATGGCGAAGTGCGTAAGGCGTGCGACTCATAATCCGAGAGTCGCGGGTTCGCGCCCGCGTCGCGCTAAACTTTCTCACCCTCCTAACCGTTAGAAAGAAAATGTAATTATACTTTGGCGAATGTTTGCTGATAACATGAACATGTTTTGTGGGTTGTTTATCTGTGACTTCGACATGCCATGTTGGATTGACTCATTTAACTTCTATGTGTTCTAGTGATAATATGTGTCAATAATGAAGAAATCTAGTGTTTTAGAATGCAGGCACAATAAACAAGTAGTCTGGTCTCTTTTTATTGTCCTTTATATTGTTACTGTATACACTTTGCGGCTTTGTTCAGCTCGTTTTGTTACAGGTAGGAAGTTATGTAAACTTGTAAAAAAACAAAACAACTCCCGTTACTGCTAAAGCGCACTCTGGATTTTGGAAATGTGAGTAACAGTGAAATTCCTCTGATGTTTCATGTTAACAAAAAGAGTTTCTACCTTTGTTGAATCGAACAGTGAAGTTGTTGAAAATATACGAGTTAAAATTACCCTACGAACTGGACGAGGCACAAAAGGGGGATGTTAATTATAACTGCAGACAATGGACAATATATAAGTTACTCATCAACGTAACAAGGATTACTATGGAAGATTCTGTAACAAGAGAAATGAAA
The DNA here is from genome assembly GCA_011833715.1 of Carcinoscorpius rotundicauda. Lineage (NCBI taxonomy): Eukaryota > Metazoa > Arthropoda > Merostomata > Xiphosura > Limulidae > Carcinoscorpius > Carcinoscorpius rotundicauda. The sequence goes on from CM022400.1 coordinate 72,530,631, forward strand.
TAGAATTTTTGAAAGGGAAGAAAATAATTACGCTCAACCTGACCGTCAGTAATCAAAAACATAGATCGAATTTCGATGAAGAGAGAAAACACTCGGATACAGAGACACAACACTTTACCATTCAGAGAAAACACGCGGATACACAGACACAACACTTTACCAATCAGAGAAAACACTCGGATACACAGAAACCACACTTTACCAATCAGAGAAAACACTCGGATACACAGACCACACTATACCAATCAGAGAAAACACTCGGATACACAGACACAACACTTTACCAATCAGAGAAAACACTCGGATACACAGACACAACACTTTACCAATCAGAGAAAACACTCGGATACACAGACACAACACTTTACCAATCATATCCGCTACTCATTTGATAGCCACGGTTGCTGTACTGTGTAGGTTCAGTTTTGTGGTCGATGATAGAGCATAATATTTTAGTGTTATGACAGCTCCCAAATGAAATGACAGAAGAGTTCAAATAGCATGAAGTTTTCAAACACTTCTTAGTTAAATGACATATTACATGATTTTATTACTTCTATATTAAACATATTCAAATTTAATTTTTATTTTCCAACTGAGAACTTACGCTCACTTAAAAGAATAAGTAAAGGCAGTCGTGGCCGAGTGGTTAAGGCGATGGACTAGAAATCCGTTGGGTTTTTACCGCGTAGGTTCGAATCTTACAGACTGCGAAACAGTGACCACTTTTGCCTACATTCTGTTTGTTTAATCTTTTTCGAATGGAAACAATCGACACTTTTGAATGTGCTAGCAGAGCAGCAATTAAACTAAAAATGACACACTTTGTGGCCAAAACATCGCACGCTATAAGAATTCCCACGTATATTTCCAGAACTGCGAAACGATCCAACACCAGTCGGTATTCTTTAAATAATAAGAATCCTTAGAGGTTAGGTCGTAAATAAAGCCACACTTGATCAGTTTACTATACATGAAAAGTTTTCCATGGATGGTCACAATTACTTTCTCTCTCACATTTCGCTGGACTCGAAAAGAAATTATTGAAATTAGTTGAGAAGAATTTCACTTCACCGAAATAGTGAATGTTGTCAAAACTACTAATAGTGCAAACTATTCCACTTCTCTCAGGATATTCAAACTTACAGTTGATAGGACTGGGAATATCCCAATGGATTTCAAATCCATCGCCTTAACCACTCGGCCACAACTGCCGTCGTCAAATTTTCTAGTTTAAGTTTTAAATACTAATCTTACGAAGTATTCCATTTTTAAACATCACGTTGACATTAATGCATTTTCTATCATGTTTTCTATTGAAACAAAATATAACGTACAATACTTGTGAACGTTCGCTATCCCATCCGTTGTGACGAAGATGACTTTAAGCATCAGCAGACAATATATTGCTTTCGGTGACGTCTGTAACTGCGGGACTTCTACTGATGACAAAGAACGACTCATAAAAATTGGAACGCTGAAAATCAGAACGTAACTGTAAAAATTATATTTTTTCTGCAATTCTTCTGTCTTTCTGAAAGTAGTCGTTTTGCAACTAATATCTCAGACTATATATCTTCATACAACAGTCGAACGGTAAACAAACTATGATGTGAGTAGTGAAAGTAACAAGCAAGGTTGTTGGACAGAAAGCTGAGATATTCACCAAATTTTTTTAAATTAATAAGGCCTGGCATGGCAGAGCGCGTTAAGGCATGCACTCGTAATCCGAGGGTCGCGGGTTCGAGCCCGCGTCGCGCTAAAACATGCTCACCCTCCAAGCCGTGGGGGTGTATAATTTGACGGTCAATCCCACTATTCGTTGGTAAAAGACCAGCCCAATAGTTGGCGGTGGGTGGTGATGACTAGCTGCCTTCCCTCTAGTCTTACACTGCAAAATTAGGGACGGCTAGCACAGATAGCCCTCGAGTAGCTTCGTGCGAAATTACAAAACAAACAAACAAACAAATTTATATTAATATAAAAAAGGATATAAAATAAAGTAAATGAGATTTCAACACGACAAAAAGACATATTCCACTTTCAATATTTTATAAGCAATATTTCAAAACCTTAAATAAACTATGCAAAAAAATTCATTTATTTGTTGCGCTCGGTTATTCGTAAGTTACCTACATTAAACGACATCTTTCTTTTTTTCTAATACTTTTGTCTTACGGATATAGTTCCTTCTTTGCTTCGGTTTTACGTGTGAAGAGTATTCGTTTCGTCTATACACTCTCGCCACACAGTACCGACTGAGTACATTTATTGATAAAGACATGTACTCGATACTTGTGAGTTGGAAAGAAAAACAGATATAATTTTTAGTTTTAATTTGTTTTCAATTGAAAGAAAATATTATCTATCCTTCTTCAAGCCATTTGTTAGGACATCACAACAAAGATATACAAATTCCCGCAGTAAATATTCTTGCACGACAATCTTCAATCGTACGAAAACATCATGTGCTTTCCACAATATCGAGATACCACGTAGGGTACAGAAGTTTAATAAGTTTTATGATAATAATTCTTCAACCATACTAATTCTTAAAGAGTGGAGTGAATTTTGAACGCTGAAGAAGCTCAAAGCTTAATCAATAAATATTAAATTGTGAAGATGAAACCAAAGATAAGTTATCGTTTCTAATTATTGAAGTTCTTCAAGAATTTAACACACGAGGCGTGTAAACTTGGGTTTGAACTTAGAAATGATCTTCATGTTACGACAACATAAATATTAAAAGAGAGCCCATAGTGAAACCGAACTAGAGCTGTTTTAAAGGCCACTTTTAGCCGATAAAATTATTAAAAATGCTGGGTGTGAAATTGTTTTTCCTGTGTTTATTAAAGGGCTCTCTTGGTTTATCATCCATTATTTTGAAGTAACAAGTGAATACGCGTTGTCACTTTTGCCATATCTGTGGCTACATTGATGTAAAAGTGACACTTGAAACGCTTGGATAGCTAAAAGGATGAGTATGTTCGTTCAAGAGATTCAAAATCTGATATTTAGAAAATCACGACTGTTTCAACACTGTTGGTCTTCGTCTTCACTGTTTTAACACTATTTGTATGCAGTTTCTTTGGCTGTTTCAACACTGTTGGTATTCAATTTCACTGTCCGTTTTAATAGCACTGATCTTCAGTTTTACTGTGTGTTTCTACATTATTGGTCTTCACTATCACATCTGTTTCAACACTGTTGGTCTTCAGTTTCACTATATGTTTTCACACTTTTGGTCTTCAGATAACTTCTCTTGAAACACTATTGATCTTGAAATTAAATTCACTGTTTTAACACTAATGGTCTTTAATTCCACTGTCTGTTTAAACACTGTTGGTAATCAATTTTGCTGACGTTTTAATACTAATGGACTTAAATTTTACCCTTTGTTTCAACAATACTGGTTTTCACTTTCACGGACTGTTCCAACACTGCTGGTGTTTCGTTATACTGGTTTTGATTTTAGAGTGTGTCTGTACTCTCTTTATCTTACCTTTTACCTCTTTTTCAACATCATTGATGTTCAGTTTCACTGACTCTATCAACACTGTTGGTCTTCAATTTCACTGTCTGCTCAAACACTTAGTAGCTTCAGTTTCACTGTCTGTTTTCACACTGTTGGTTCTCACTTCCACTTGTGTTTCAACACAAATTTGTTTCAGTTTCATTGTCTGTCTTCCCGATGTTCTCCTTCACTTTCACTAACTGTTCAACACCGTTGGTCTTGAATTTCACTGTATGTTTCAGTACTATTGGTGTTCACTGTTTTCACACTGTACGACTACACTTTTACTGTCTGTTTCAACAATATTGGTCTTCACTTTTACGGACTCTTTCAGCACCGTCGGTGTTTAATTTGAAATTTTTAATACTACTGGTTTTTAGTTTTACTGTCAGTCTGCACACTCTTGGTCTTTAATTCCACTAATTGTATCTACACTAATCGTATTCACTGTCAGTGACTGTTCCAACACTGTGGTCTTCAATTTCACTCCGTCTTTGAACACTATTTGCCTTCAGTTTCACTGTCTGTTGTCACACCATTGGTCTTCTCTTTTACTTTTATTTCAACACTACTGATTTTAACTTCTTACAGTTGTAGCACTGTTGGCCTTCAATTTTGCTGTGTTTTAACACTGTTTTCTTCCATTTCATTGTCTCTTTCAACCCTGTTGTTGTTCAGTGTCAATGTTTGTTTCAACACTGATGGTATTCACATCAATTCTATTTTCACACTATTCCTGTTCACTTCCACTGACTGTTTTCACATTGTTGATGAACACTTTCCCTGAGTGTGTCAGTATTGTTGGTCTTTAAATTCACATTCTGTTTCAACTCAACTAGTCATCTGTTTTTACACGGTGTTTCAACATTACTGGTATTAAATTTAACTGACGGTTTTAAAATTATTGGTCTGCAGTTTCAATGACTGTTTCAACAGTGTTGGTCTTCAATTTCACTGTCTCCATCTTCACTTTTGATGTTTACTTTAACTGACTGTTTTTACACTATTAGTCTTCTCTTTCAACATTACTGGTCCCCAGTTTCAATCACGGTTGGTTTTCACCTTCACTGGATGTTTCAATACTTGTTTCTCCATTTCACTGTCAGTTTAAATACTGAGTTTTTTTTCAATTTCATTCTCTGTTTCAAAAGTGTATACTTCACTTTCGATCTGTTTCAACAGTGTTGATCTTCATTTTCACTATAGTGCAACACTGCTGGTGTTCAATTCATATAATCGTTTCAACGGTGTTGGTTTTCAGTTTCACTGTCTGTTTAAACAGCGTTTTTAACTTCACGGTGTTTCCAAACAGTTGTTCTTCACTTGCACTGAGTGTTTAAAGTGTGAAGATCTTCAATTTCACAGTCAGTTTCAGCAGTACTGGTTTTTAGTTTCAATGTTCGTTTGTGAACAGTGTTGGTCTTTAACTTGACTGTCTGTTTCAACTGTGTATCTTTTAACACAACTGGTTTTCACTTTCAATGACTATTTCAATAAAGTCATCAATTTCACGGTTTCTATTGGCATTGTTGGTATTTAACTAAAAGTTTGGAAAGAGTAGTTCTTCAATTTCACTGTCTGCATGAATACTATTGTTTTTCGGTTTCACTGACTTTTTCTACAGTGTTTATCTTCACTTTACCATTCTAACACTACTGATCTCCAATTTCGTTGAGTTTTTGAAAATAATTCGTCTATAGTTTCACAGTTTGTTTTGCCAATTTTAGTTTTCACTTTAATTTCCATTTCAAGACTATTGGTGTTAACTTCCACTAACTGTTTTCACACCGTTGGTCTTCAGTTTCATTGGCTGTTTCAACCCTGGTGTTCATCATGTTTAATGTCTGTTTTAACACTGTTGGTTTTCACCTTCACTGACTGTTTTAATAGCACTGGTCTTCAGTTTACTGTTTGCTTGTACACTTTTGGTCTTCACTTTCACTAGCTGTTTCACCACTGTTGGTAATCAAATATATTGTCTGTTTCAATATTATTGGCCTTCACTTTCACTGACTGTCTCAACACTTTTGGTCTTCAACTTCACTGTTTTAACAATATTTTTGTTCAATTTCACTGTGTTTCAACAGTGTTGGTCTTTACTTTCAATGGTTGTTTCAGTAGTGTCGGTCACAACTTCACGGTCTGGTTCAAAACTGTTGGTGTTCACTTTCAATGACTGTCTCAACAGTCAACGTCTTCAGTTTTACTAACTTTATCAACACCTTGATCTTGGGTTTCACTAACGGTTTGCAGGGTTGTTAAACCTCACGATGTTTCAATGGTGTTGGTCTTCACTTTCTATGGGTGTTTCAGAAGTGTGTCGGTCATCAATTTCATGGTGTGTTTCAAAACTGTTCTTCACTTTCACTCCACTTTTAACGGTGAAGATCTTCAATTTGTTTGTAGCAAATAAACCACAAAGAAAACTGTACGAAAAACAAGACATGAGTAATTACTATGTTAAGTAATAAACATTTATTAACAAATACAATCATAGGATTTGGGATTATGATTTAAAAATTAGTAAGTAAATTGTCTATTGGAGAAACACGTTATAGTTTGGATATTAAACAGTTCCCCACAAGTACAGCAGCAAGTCTATGGACTTACAACACTAAAATCAGGTGTTTGATTCCCTTTGGTGGACTCAGCAGATAGCCCAATGTGGCTCTGTTCTAAGAAAATACACATACGTACATGTTAACAAACATGAAAGTCTGGATTGGTTTCTTACTTCTTTGTGACTTACACTCACTAAATGTTACAAAATTATAAAGTATGTCTGAGTAAAACTGTTCATACAGATTTATAATTATTTTTTACGTAAAGTTTAAAATATGACATGGTGGTGTGCACTTAAAACCTGGAAGATGCTCACAAGTTGTGGAAGGATAAAAATCAGGTGTAGTAAAAGATCAAAAGGTTAAAAAAGATACATTGCAGTAGATGATTAGTAATGGTTATTTTATAACTCACAAATTACGTTTTAGTTCCAGATTAGTTTTAACCCCATATCACACCGAAGAATTGGTAGTGGGTAGTGATGACTGGTTCCTTTCTCTCTCGTCTAACACTGCCAAATTGAGGACGGCTATCGCATATAACCTTCATGTATCTTTGTGTGAAATTTCAAAATCAACAAAGATGCTTGAGAAAACTTAATAACAAAAGTGTTGTAGACATTTGTCTGATGATGAGAAGACACCGAGTAAACTATCACAGTATATTAAGTTGTTAGTAATGATGAGAAGACACCGGGTAAACTATCACAGTATATTAAGTTGTTAGTAATGATGAGAAGACACCGGGTAAACTATCACAGTATATTAAGTTGTTAGTAATGATGAGAAGACACCGGGTAAACCATCACAGTATATAAGTTGTTAGTAATGATGAGAAGACACCGGGCAAACCATCACAGTATATTAAGTTGTTAGTAATGATGAGAAGACACCGGGTAAACCATCACAGTATATTAAGTTGTTAGTAATGATGAGAAGACACCGGGTAAACTATCACAGTATATTAAGTTGTTAGTAATGATGAGAAGACACCGAGTAAACTATCACAGCATATTAAGTTGTTAGTAATGATGAGAAGACACCGGGTAAACTATCACAGTATATTAAGTTGTTAGTAATGATGAGAAGACACCGGGTAAACCATCACAGTATATTAAGTTGTTAGTAATGATGAGAAGACACCGGGTAAACTATCACAGTATATTAAGTTGTTAGCGTAATTGTTATAAAAATAATTATTATAAATTTACTAAAATCACGACGTAAAAGTTTGTTTGTTTGTTTTGGAATTTCGCACAAAGCTACTCGAGGGCTATCTGTGCTAGCCGTCCCTAATTTAGCAGTGTAAGACCAGAGGGAAGGCAGCTAGTCATCACCACCCACCGCCAACTCTTGGGCTACTCTTTTACCAACGAATAGTGGGATTGACCGTCACATTATACACCCCCACGGCTGGGAGGGCGAGCATGTTGAGCGCGACGCGGGCGCGAACCCGCGACCCTCGGATTACGAGTACACGCCTTAACGCGCCCGGCCATGCCAGGCCCACGAAGTAAAAGCAAAGTTAATTAATAACACAACAACATAGTATCGACTATGTATTAATAATTGGAGCATTATATAGTGCTGAAGATATATATGTTTGGTAAGTCCAATATAAAGAATTAATAACGTCACATTTTCTAATCTTACTTTAACATGACATGTATATCTGTGTCTATCAGTGTATGTGACCGAAACAATAAATAAACTATGGCATATCTATCAAATGGCACCACAAACAAAAATATATTTAAAATTCCCACTTTTGGTATTCTAGATTTGGACAATTACAAAAATAAGTATGATACGTGTAACATTCCTTTGTTTGTCACAGATATAATTTTAAGTATTCTCCTTGTAACAAGAACCTGGCTTTCACTAGGACTGAACCTTAAGGTTTGATTATATCTTTAATGATGTAATTTATAAATATAGTTTTAAGAAAAGAAAAACTGGTGGGTTTTCTTTAACAAAGTGTAGCACATTTAAGAGATACAAAATGCTTGTTTGAATCAGCACAACCTGAACACTTTTCACCTGCTGTAAACTGAATCTTTTTTCTTACTTTTTTCAAAATTTTCCAGTACGACGTGATGTAAAACAGCCCAGTAATCGCTACCCGTTTCATAGGTTGTAGAGTAAAGTGAATGTTACCAGTTGTCTAACTTTTGTTTCTTATTTCAAGAATTTAATTCACATTTAAAATATTTATGTAAAACATTATACCTACAAACTGTAATGGCCGAAGAACACTGGGAACACGAGGTGAGCAACCTTTGACCATAAAGATTTTGTTCCTTCTTCCCACAGTTCGGTTTATATTTTAATATTTCGTCTCCATAGTTACTACATAAAGATATTTAATAGTATTGTGGTTCAACTTTACTGTTTTGTCTCACAATTTATATTGGTTAGAAGTGAAACAATACTGCTCAATCAATTGTTATAAATTACGTAATGAAAGAAAGGGAAAATGAAAAGAGAAATATAAAACTGAAAAGTGAAGATTTTAAAAGTAGAGTTACACAAAAGACAGTTTCTCTTTAACTTAGTTAACAATTTGTACCTAGAGTATAAATAAAAGGGTCGTTATTCACGATCACGAATGTAACGATATGTTGGTGTAAATCACAGAGAAACAAGTTTGAGATGTTTCTCGGCTGAAGATTTATTCTGCATATACAAGTTTAAACGTATATATATTACATGTTTATATTCATGAAATATAAAAATAAAGAGAACCACGATTGTTTTCTTATTAGTTTGTTTTTAGCAGCATCTATTTCTGTGTTTTAAAGTTGAAAAGATACACAATTTTCTAGTTGTGATTAAAACAAACTGTAATATTGTGTGATACTTTACACTAAGTAAGTGTTAAAAGTAATAATATCAAATGTATTGTTATTGTGTGTTGTTTTTATGTTTTGAATATCGGTTTAAATACACGTACCGTCCATTGTATCTGTTTATTTTTGTATTTATTTCGCGAACGGGTATAGCTTGCATTGTATTTATCTTTTTTAAGATCTTTGGTTTACTCTAAGATAGAAACTTTAAATTGTTTTAGTTTTTATGTTTCGTTTCAGTATATTAAATGTTCTGCTCGGGTGGTTTTGTGTTGTCCATACGTATATAATGAACTGTTGTGTTCTGAGATGTGAAAAGGTCTTCATACGTACACAGACACACATATTCTGGGTTTCATGTATTTAGTTACGTGTTAATGGGGAAAAAACAAACACATTTTTTAATCCCTGATGACGATAAAAACAACTTGCAGAGAAAAGTATATATTTTAAAACGGCTGGTATTGGTTTAGAAATTTATTTATGTAGAACAGCAAACAACTTTTCGACCTTTTTCGGTCATCGTCTGGTTCACAAAGAAAAAAAGAAGTAACTGACCAATAGCTGACCACATGTTTGAAGGGGGTTGTGTAAATATAATCAAACATCTAAGCATGCCCTCTACAGAAATAGATGCTTCTAAAACAAACTAATAAAAAATTTGTGGTTCTCTTTATATTTATAATAAAACATCTAAGCACGCTCTCTACACTCCTACACTCAGTTACACAACATTTGTAAGTACTTACGGTGCTCAACTAGCAACCTATGGGTCACGTGCTGTAGTGTGAGTTTTGATATCTAAGTGTTACATTAAATACTACATACATGTCGTTAGGCAGTCTTTGAAAGTGAATTAACCTATTAACGACTCAATGTATTCCAAATTAAAACGGGCCCGGCATGGCCAGGTGCATAAGGGTAATCTGAGGATCGCGGGTTCGGATCTTCGTCACACCAAACATGCTCGCCCTTTCAGCCGTGAGGGCATTATAAAGTTACAGTCAATCCCACTATTCTTTGGAAAAAGAGTAGCCAAAGAGTTGTTGGTGGGTGGTGATGACTAGCTGCCTTCCCTCTAGTCAACGCTGCTGAATTAGGGACGGCTAGCGCAGATAGCCCTCGAGTAGCTTTGTGCGAAATTCAAAACAAACAAATCAAACCAAGTCAAACACACGTGAGCGAATGTCATTAAATGATGTCTTTCATGATATAAAACACTTCATTACACAAACAGTCTCTGACACTGACATTAAATACCAAATAAATCTCTAGTTATTCTTTGGAACAGCTTGACTCGTTTTGGTTCAAATCAAAACACACATTTAGAGGGGATTACCTTTAACAGCGTTATGAAGATCATGGTATAGAAGTGTTTATGATTGTTTAATCTTTCCAAGGATTAACATGTTGTTAGTGGTCCTCCTGTTGATTGACAACGTGAACTATTTCAAACGATGTGCTTCTGTGTCATCAGTGTAAGTTATAAACAACATAAAAACGTTAGTTTTATATTTCTGCATAATTTATCATTGAAAAACCTAAGGAAAATAAAGTAAAACAAAAAATATAATCTATAATACGGTGACATTATGTTGAGTAATCTACATTCTATTTGAGAACGGCTTTTATTGATAAGGAGAGAACAACGCTTCGACCTTCCTAGGTCATCTTCAGGTTAAGAAGGAGAGTTTGCAAGTGACCGTTGCTGGACACAAGTCTTCAGGACGAGAGTTTCAACAGGTGTGACAGTTATTAATTAGTATAGGTATAAAGATGCTCCTTTATATTGGTTTAATTTTGGTTTTAGTTTCTGTAAAAGTAGGGCATCTTTCGTTTTACATTTGTTTCCATACTTAGTATCTGGGTGTTTTCTTTGGTAATGTTGTGTTTATTTGATTTCCAGTGTTCAAAAACGTGTGAAGGCGTTTTTTGTTGTTGTAGTGCTTTGAATCTAGTTTTCATTTTCCCGCTTATTTCTCTAATATAGAAGTTATGGCAATTATTGCATTGTATTTTATAAATGATGTTGGTGTTGTGTTTGTCAATGTACTTTTTACTCATAACAGACTTTAGTTTTGTACCTGGTTTTGTGTTTACTGGAATGTTGTGTTTTGTTATAAGGTTTTTCCAAATGTTGGTTATTTTTTTCGCTGATGTCGGGAACATGTGGCACTCAGCAGCATAAGGTTTTGTTGTTTCTTGGGGTTCATTGTTGTTTGTTTAGATGTGTGCCTATAATTTGTTCCACTTTTTTTTTTTCAGGAAATATGTCGATAAAACGTTGTTTTATTTTGTTGATTTCACAGTTAATTTTATCAGGTGAACATAGTCTTGTGGTTGTGTTTATCTGGTTTCTTAATATGTTGAGTTTTTGTTTTGTTTCGTGTGCCGAGTTCCAAGGAATGTATAATCCAGTATGGGTGATTTTTTTGTGGATTTCTGGTTTAAATTTCATATCTGTTCTAGTGATCTTAAGGTTAAAAAATGCTATTTAGTGAGTTTTTTCCTGTTCACTAGTAGGGATGAATCGAGTTAACGTAATTGAAAAACTAAGTGTGTATTTTGTGTGTGTGAATTCAGCATTTGTATCATCAACGTACCAATACCAGTATATTGGTGGGTTGAAGGCTGAATTTACCACTTGAGATTCAATCTGTGTTATAAAAATGTTGACTAGAAGTGTTGACATTGGATTCCCCATAATTAGTCCAATTATTTGTAGGTAGTTTTGGTTATTGAAAATAAAGTTAGTTTTGGTGGTAGTGAATTCTATAAGGGTTGCTGGAGATATGTATCAATCCCGTAACCATTTATACTGTCGTCCCTAAGACATTTGTACGGCAACGGCGAGTTGAAAACTCATTTTACTAACCAAAAGATGACCTAGGAAGGTCGAAACATTATTCTCTGCTTATCAATAAAAGTGTCAATACCCACAACTGTCGTTTTGAGATACATTTTTATTTCAATTGAGTTTCTTGTCATCAGGAGTTATTATGTACATTTTCACTTATCTTTCGGATTTGAACGAGATAAGAGTTATAAAGCTATTTTATTATTTTGTTTTATTTCAATGATGTTTTTATTTGACACTAGTTCCATCTATCCGTGAACCTTCATAACTACATCAAGATTTACAGTGAGTGAAATTAATGTTTGATAATCTTGTATACATGTTACGAACACTCCTGAAAATATCAAAATAATACATTTACATTTACCGTAATATCTTGGTAGGGATGTTTCTTTGTTCGTACGTCTATCTACCCGACTAAAAGTTATCTAAGAATATCTAACTTGCTTTGTTTTGTTTAGGGAGGCACAACGTCAAGTGTGAGCCATTAGTGGACCTACTCCTTACGCAGTTAGTTATTTCGAGATTCTTAACCATCAAAAGGCATCGTTAGATATTGTAGATTCATTTATAGCCTCAACTGCAAGTACAGTAGAAATCTATATATCAGTCGAACCTATTAAAACAAATGTTTTTAACACCCCCTTGTTCGACAGCCTAGACTATATGAAAGTCAACTGTTGTAAACATACTCGCATCATATATAGAACACCTATATAAAATTTAAAAAACACGTTTAACTGACTCAGAGTTAAGTCTTTGAGAGCACCATATTAAAATGATTTTATTTTAAGAGTAATCTAAGAATTCCAACTTAATACCTGATTTTCACATTATCGTTTCGTTTTGTGATGTCGCCAGAGTGAAAAAGTGATTAACATGTCCTCTTCCAGAAATTACTACTGGAACAAAACATAACAAACGAGTTTTTCTTTAATCTTCCACTTATTAAACTTTCAGGAAAAAATAGTAACAGATAATTAAACTAATACACATTACTATCCGGATGTTTAATAAAAAAAATTAAGTTCATCATGACAATAAATTTAGAGTTAACATATTTGCATCTTCACGATAATTCTTCGGCGTTATTTCTGTTTTTCTTTAAACAAGAATATACAATTATTAGATCAAACTCGTATTTCTCTAGTGTTATCTTAAATTTGCCATTCATTGTTGCCGATATGACGTCTCTAATCGTTCTTCTAATATCCAGAGTATCAAACTCAAACTCAAACTCGTGGCAGGGGTTTAGTTTAGAAAGAGAGAAATCAGAAGAGTTCTCTCTGCAACTGGGGTGTTCAGGAACGTTGTGGTTTCTCCCGACTCCTTTCGTGAATTGTTATTAGGATTTTTTTAAATTTTATTTTTGGATGGAGGCAAAGGCAGCACCGGAAAGAATGGCCGGGTCCCGTCCCGAAAGGAAGAAGTCATGTAAATATGAACATGGATACAATTCAATTCAATTCAAACGACCCAATTCAGGGTCTGGCAATAAAGTTGCCTGGGTTGGGATCTAGAAATCCAATGTCTAAGTATTTGCTGTGGGGGAAAAGGGGGTGCCCCGAGAAAACCCACTTTCACAGGACAGGCGCCGAAAGTTTTGCCTGTCGTGTGTCCGATATATTCAAGAGTTCTACTCTACCTTCCATTTGACATGCATTCTTGCGCCCTTCCAAGCTATTAACTACGCCACGTAACTAAACTAAACTAAACTAACGTGGCAGGGGTTCAGTTTAGAGAGAGAGAAATCAGAAGAATTCTCTCCCCAACCGGGGGTGTTCCAGGAACGTTGTTGGTTCTCTTCGGTCCCTTTCGTGGATTGTTATTAAGATTAAGTGGTTTTTTTATTTAAATAAATTAATTATTGTTATTATTCTTGACTATTTGGGTGGAGGATGTCTCTTTCTAAATGTTGTCTTGGGTGGAAGCAAAGGCAGCAGCGGAAGGGAAGGCCGGGACCTGTCCCGAAAGGAAGAGGTTGAGCAGATGTGAACATGAATATTATTCAAATCCAGATCAAAATTCAAACGGCACGATTCAGGTTCTGGCAAAAGAGTTGCCTGGGCTGGGATCTATAAATCCAATGCCTGAAGTTTTTGATGTGGGGGGAAACGGGAGTGCCCCGAGAAAACCCACTTTCACAGGACAGGCGCCGAAAGTTTTGCCTGTTGTGTGCCCTGTATCTGAAAAAAAAGGAATTCGTGTCTACGCCACGTGACACGAAAAACGCCTTAAATAACATTCGTGTGCCTTTTTACTGTACTCTAGAGCAACAAATAGAAAACATAGCTCTCATATTCTGACGCAAAGTTTTAACTTCTACATCTTTATAAAGCACAACACGTATTTAAAACTAATAAACATTTGTTTCTATAAAAGGTTCAAGGAAAATTGTGTAACATGCTTAACGAAAAGTCAAAAGAACATTCTAGAAATTTTGCGGAAGTGCACAACCATATAACAGCTATTACCGAACCTTTGTATTGCGAAATAATATTTCGTTACGTCATCTATTATCTCGAATATTCTTTTCAAGAACAAAAAAAAAGTCCTGTTGCATTATATCGTCATCTATCATCAAGAATATTATTTATATAAATATAAAAAGGAAAATCCTGAAGTATTAACTACATTTAAGTTTTCTCGATATACAAGCCCAAACTGTTTAAAATTTGTCTTTGAAACAATTTAGAGTTATAATATATATAATATATCAAAATCTAGTTGATTGTAACTTGTTTAGACCTTGTCCTACGTGTTCAAAATTACGAACAAAGCTATTTCAAATATTTGATTAATTTAAAAATTATTAACCAAAACTCAATCAACGAGAAAATGAACACACTTTTCAAATTTAAGTTTACTCGATAAAATAGGCAAAATAAAGCAATATTACTTGTATGTTTATTTCGGAAATATAGCACATTATGACAAAAATCACACAAAGTTCACACTTCTACGTTAGAAGTCCTTGTAATAATTCACCATATGATTATACAAACAAATCCACAACTCGCAATGATTTCAAAATATATTCTTTTTCAGCACAAGTGCATTTAGTATTTGTTCCCCTCCGTACATTTTGTTTTACATATTAAACCACGTATTGTTCTTCTTGATGACAAAAAAACCCACTTGAAACAAAAGTGCATGTCGGAATGGTTAACTTGAAAATGTTTTTGAAGATTGAAACGTTGTTCTCTGCTTTATTAATAAAAATGTTAAAACGAATAGCAGCCATGTTTTGTATGTTTTATAATCTGTAATGATATATCTTTACCTGCAAAAACATGTTAGCATACATCGTAACATTGAAAGTGAATCAAACAGGTCGGCAATTAGCTTCACTTTGTTTAGTGTAATTATTTATTTTTTAAAATAAATTCAAGCAACGACATGAAAAACAAAATTATTTCCTTATTTTTTACAACTTATTATTTCCCAGTTCGTAAAGATAATATGTATTATAAAACTGCAACACAACTTTAATTATATCATGTTATACCTTCAATTTGCTTATTAGTTCTTTTTAACATAAATTTGGTTTTATACCTGACCCATAAGAGCATCCTTGTAATCAAGTTAAATTTCTCAATTTACACAAATGCATGTTGTTACACAATGATTAAGATGACACAGCGTGCAGTCTCTTGTCCCTGTTACTAAATATTACGTAGGGTGAGTCATATTCTGTCAACATAAAATGATAAACTAAACCTACTGTAGCTAAAACTACTTTCCGATGTACTGCAACGAGTGAAGGCAACATGCGTGAAGTACTGACAATAAAGGTGACCAAGGACTTACGACTAACCCGAGGTTTTTATTTTATTATTTGAGACAACAAACCCAAACCAAAACAGAATAACAAGACTGATCCGCCGCCAGGATCTACTGCAGCCCACACCTGGACTTGTAGACCAGAGTAGAATTACAATAATTTTTTTTTCCAACTGATATGTTTGCCCGGAATAGCCTACAACAACGTTTCTCATCCTCCACGTTTACTACTAAACACAAAAGTGAAAAACTCAGAGTGAAATAGCTAACATTCCCAAGCTATTGGCAACGTAGATAAGAAAACTGTACTGATTCTAGAATGAACCGGGCCTTCGCTTAACTTTTTTTAGGAGTCAACAGAGCCCACAGAACAAGCATTTTTAGGGGTCAATCCTATAGTTCATTTAAAATGTACTCTTTCGTGCAAATTCTTATAAAAATTACGGAACAGAAAATTTTTCGTAAATTAAAAGAAATGTAACAGAATATGTATTGTTGTGAATTCGTATTTCATAAAATATGTACAAGTCAAACCATTTTATTTTTTTCAAACCACTTATTTTAATTCACTCATGGTCTTTAATTTCTCCCTGAAGCATGGCACAACAGTAACTTTCTTTTTCACTTTGCAGAAAATCTTTACGTCACTGTCAGTGTAATCTAATATTGTTCCTACATAACCCTTTACCATCTAGTTGATATGTATTTGTGAATAATATGTCAAACATATTTAGTAGAGAGATGGAAAAATCATACCATTTACATTACCACTGACTTCATAGCAATTAGTTCTTTCACATCTTAAAACAGTTGTTAATTAGTTGTTCGTGAATTTGAATTTGTAGTAAAAAAATTCTAAAATTAACAACACATGGAAAACATGTAAATAGCTCTAAAATGGTTAGGTAATGGTAAATTAAATTTATATTGATGTCCTTTTCTAATCAAAATAAATAATGAAGGTATTTCTTTTGAGGATCATTCACACTGTGTGTGTGTGTGTATAAAATATAAAAGGGGGGAGGAAATGGAGCAATGAACATTAAAAAGAGGAAAATACGTTCCAGGTTCGACTCACGGGAAGAAATATTAACTGATTGCATACGTTATGGCGAAGACAGTTTACTGGTATAAACAGCCCGTAACAGTTCCGATCTCTCTCGGAATCGGGATTTGGTCGTTTGAAACCGAAGAGTGTCAAACGAATTTGACCTGTATTCCACCCCTATCCCCCAGTGTATGTTGCGAGTTCCTGAGTAATGAACACTATCAAGAAATCAGAGCTAATTTCGCGTACTCGTTCTGCTCCTTTTTAAGGCCATATTTATGTAGGTTACCATGGTACTGTTAATACAAAAATACACTGTCGTTCGATCTGATTTTGTGAACTTCTACACTTCTCACACAGTTCAAGGTCTAGTTCGCCATTTCACATATATTCTAATTTAAAATGAAATCATTCGCATGTATATACACGCTTTTAATGTTGTCATAATACTTGAAAAACAATATTAAGTAACAGCGGTCTGGTAATAAATATCTATATAAAATAAACAATAAAATGTAGTAATAATTTAATTAAGTAAAATTTGTATTTATAATTTTTGTGCAAAAATCCAAAATATTAACCACCTTTATATGTATGTCGCATTATAGTCACCGGTCCAGGTTGTCATACGGACATGTTTATGGTTTGTTTCCTTTTTAATTTCGCGTAAAGCTACACGAAGGCTATTTGCGTTAGTCGTTTCTAATTTAGCGGTATAAGACTAGAGGGAAAGCTGCTAGTCATCTCCATCCACCGCCAACTGTTTGGTTACTCTTTTATTAACGAATAGTGGGATTGGTCGTATATTAAAACGTCCCCACGGCTGAAACGACCTGCAAGTTTGGTATGACGGGGATTCGAACCCACGACCCTCAGATTACGAGTCGAACGCCTTAACCGACCTGACAATGATACATATTTAATGCTACACGTCCCACAAGGGCGCACGAACTCAGCTTCCTACCCTTATTTGATTTTTGTACAATTTTCCATGACGTCTGACAAGATTAACATCGGCGTTTGGATTTTGTTCGATAAACGGGATATTCCCAACACATTTGAGTATCACTACCACATACATTATCCGTTATGACAATAAGTTTACAACCTGGACTGCTTCAACAAATGCGATATTTAATTCATTGTTGTTTTATGGTGCTGATTTAATGGGTTATTAGTAATTACTGTAAAGTGTGTTTATATTTATAGGTAGAAATGACTAAGGATATTCTTGTCATTTGTACAATATTCCTGAAGCTCACATAATAAGTCACTTTTTGGTACTTACGTGTTAACGTGGGGGGCCCGACTAACTTCATATATTTTTTATCACATTTAATATAAATGTAATGTGATTAAACTTAACGTGAGCAACATTTTTATTTTAATTTTCTAGTTCAGCCACATTTTACCCTCGCCCCAAAGATGAGGAAAATTTGGATCTGCCCAAAAGTTTAAAAAATTCTATTTCTGTTTTGTAAGGCAATGGAATTCTCCCTGCTGAACGTATGTGCAAAACAAAAAGTCACAATATGATATTAACAAGTTTTTGTTGTGAAAAGAAAGAAGAAAAACGTATATTAATCTAAATAAACCATATACATTTAATATTGCATTAATATGTTTTAAATTTCTCATACATTCGAGTGATTTTAATACCCCCCTCCCCATAACACACAAGTACCTTTTTTTTGTTCAATTTTTGCGAAATAATTTAGCGAACTTTGTCGGAGTCTCTCAGTTATTGCTTCCATATATACGTATTTGTGCTTGAGATTTAAGTTCTTCTAGGTACTTTGTGTGATGTTGTGTTCTGTATTGTTTGTTGTATTACGTTTTCCGCGAACGAATTTTGCTCCAAACTCAAAACATCTTTCACAGGAATAAATATACCCTTCACTAATAGACATACTAATAGTTTTCACAATATCACCTCTTGATTGGCCAGTGATAGTAGGGTACCTAGCATTACTTATCGGACTTAAATCGGGCCCTAAAAACAAAGTAAAATGCTTTAATTTGGAGTTGTTTTTTTTTAAATGAAAAACGTTTCTTAAAACATAAACCAGAATATACATATATATAGTTTCTTCGTACAGTCCATGTTTTTAATATTTTTTTACGTAATGTAAATGTTAAATGTTTGCCAATAAAGCGACTGGTAAACATATTTATACAACTATGGTAAGGTCATACCAGGTGAGATTAGACCCTAAGTTTTATATGTGGAACTTCTACTATGCATAAAGCACTTTTAATTCATTCTAGCATAATGCCCATAAGACAGTAACATTCAAGTACCAGGGTGTATTATCTCTTTCATTCACAATTACTATTTAGAATGTTTCCTATGTCGTCAGTGTAGAGCATGCTAACATTTTTACGTGTCGACTTCATAAGTCGGGGAATCCTGAGAGGCCTAGCCTTTAAACATCATCGGCGCATCGATAATTACATTTCTCATGTGATCAGTGCAATAACTCAAGCCATCAAAGAAACGGTCCCTAGCAGAGTAACAAATCCTGGAAACTTCCGAAACTCATTAATTAATATTACTCACAAACGTCTCGGACCCTGATTATCACTGGTATTGATACCACTTGTGTTAACTTTGAACTGAACAGCATTGACAGCCAGTCTTGGTTTGTGCTATCTTCACACCTGTTTCGTCAGTAAAACAAAATTCGTGGTAGAAATTTGGGTTTATAAATCCGTCAAACCTCAAAAAACACATCCTCGAGTTTGAATGAGAACCGTGGTGATTCGAAATTTTTGTTTCTCTTTTCACTACGCAAGGTGAGAAAGTTCATTTTGATAGGGCTTGTTTAAACACGTAGAGTGGATTGTGGATGGACACCAGCAAGATGCCGTCACAAAAAAGTTGGGAGAATCGTGCAGCAACCGTCGTTTTGCAATCAGAACAGAACTTCTGTTCACGTGGCGATGACGTCAGTCGAAAAGAGCATTCTTCAGGATTGTAGCGGAGAGACGTAGATTGAGAGTGCGCGATTCTGTTTCAATAGTTTTACAATAGATTGATCGAATTAAAGAAATAAAATATTCTAAAGTTAAAGCGATGTTACGTTTAAAGTGAGTCTGGTGGTCTTACTCTGTTTTCATAACAGTGAGCTGTTGGATCTTTTTGTACAGTATACTGGGCATATTATAGGTAATAAAACAACCATATATTCATGTAGAGGTCCGATGTAGGTTTTGTAAAGTTTAATGATTTACTGGCTGTTACAACCTTTGTTCGATTCGGCGAGGGAATGCTAGTCTGTTTCTTGTTTTCTTGTAGTATGTGGCCCAGAATAGACTTCAGTTTACTGTGATTCTGATCAATTTGGTGGTTGTTTCACAGTTGATGGAGGTTCTGTACAATGAAAGTTCGATTTGCCTTATGTTTTTGTCGTCCAATTTTCTTTTGAAATGCAATAGCATACGTTTTGATTGGATTGAGCAGTATTCGCCACATATTACACAATTTAATTAATTTCTTTAGTACGTATTGGGCTATGGACACTGTAGTGAGTGAATCGCGTGATGTACTCCAGATAACATTGTTATACTGAGAGATGAGGGTATAGAGTAACTGTGGGAGAGATATGCCATTTACGAATAGAGTGTAGAGTAGCAGGACGAGGACAGAGACCTGGAGGACTCCTGCTGTTAGTGGAAATGTGTTGGAAGTGCTGTTATTGATTTCAACTTTAGCAGTCTCATTAGCGATAAAGTTAGGAAGCCATCTAGATTCACTGTACGTGTCCCATTTGTTGGTTTTAGTTGTCCTTTTGACACGATTGTTCGTGATGCTCATTAGGTCCCTAAGTGACATATCACTGGTTCTCATAAATTGGAGCTTTCTTCTTTCATGGATTAGATGGTTTACTTCCGGTACGAGTTTCAATGAATTTAAATTATGAGTGACTGTTTCACTTATAACTATGTTAATTACATTTAATGTAGTGTTGATAAGCAGGGAGGCATAATTGTCTATTTCTTTGGTGTTCGAAGCTTATGTTATAATTTCAGGTAATGCATCTCAATTTTTTAGTTAAGAATTGATAAATCTTGTATTATTTGAGAAGGATTGGAGGAGTGGCCGTAATTGTAGATCGTGAAAACAAGTGGACCGTGATCGTTGTGAACGTGACTGTTGTGTTCTTGAATGAGCGATGAGATAAAGATATACTGTTACTAAGTTCAATACATTCTCTTCCCTTTGGATTGGTGTGTCGTGCTAATATTGTTAATGACAAGGTAATTGTAGTCTGTTAGCAGGTGATTTTGTGCTTTTCCATTTCTGTTTATGGGTATACAGTTGAAATCAGTGCATTTAGAACTAAGATAACCAGTTATTATTACGTTTGGGTAATTATTAATGATCGACTGTATCTACACGTCATCAGGTAAAGAGGTTGGGAAAAAGATGGTAGGTAGCGTTATGATAGTTCGACTGGGTAACCTGCCTTGTCAACATTGTTCAACTATTCCCTATAATTCACAATTGGCTTCTCACAATATTAATCCATACAATGTAAATTCACCTCTAGCGAGACGAAGGAAGATTGCTTACTCGTCGATTCCTCTATAAATTCTTATAATTAAAACAGCTCCCACACAGGTAGGTTCAAATGTATTCTTGAGACGGCTCGTATGATTAGTACTACTTTAATTAAAATAAAGTACAGAACAACGTTTCTCATAGGTTTCACCTATAGGTTCATTTTCAGTGTTTCGGTAGTCAACAGCTCAAGAGACAGCAGCAGAGTCATCAACAAGCTCTCCTTCCTTCACCTTATTTTCACAGCTTCTCCTGACGTCTCGAGACAATCACCCTAGTTACCTTATTACCACTCCTTCTCTCCTCACCCACGATAATTTTCTAAAGTTAGATGCTACTTAATCTTAACTCACGTCGTAGGGTGAAGAGAAATTTATGTTTCTGACCTCTCCTGGTTACATTTCAATATACTTCGGAAATTTAAATTAACCCAAATTCTCCCCATGAATATAGAAGACTTTGAATTTCAGAATCAACTTATTTTTCTTTCAATGGGCCTCCTGTTTCCAACTCTGCGCTGTTTCAGGTTTTCCGCGTTCCTTCACAATTATACATAATGTCTACTATCCGTGTTTAACGTGATTCACCAACCATACTTGTTAACCGATCTCTGATGCTTCAACAACATTAAGTTACACATTATTTCATCAAATAACTTTACAACCTATTTAGTTCTTCAACCACATTTTTGTTAGCAGAGCAAAGGGAAAGTTAAAACTTCTGACTGCCCTCGTTTGCCTTTCAAGTTCTCCTATCAGGTAATTTTGTCTTGGTTTTTTTGCTAGGTCCTCAGATTGCGACATCCTGACGGGTCGGTGAGGAGCTTTATTTGTAAGATAGTTCTATAAAATAGGGTACCTTAGCTGCGAAAGTCTTAGCAAAGGCCATGAACTACTTGGACCACATCAACAAACATTTCTTGATGTGTCTACACCATAAATACAACACATAACTTCTTTTGAGGCATTATAATCTATTCATGCTGTACACACTGTACACCAGTGCAGATAGCGCGCACACACATCTTCGAGCTAAACATTCTTTGTACAAGCATACACTGTGACGTTTGTAAACGTCTGAGGAGTGTTTGTGTTGTTTTCTTGATTTCGCGCAAAGCTGCATGAGGGATATCTGCGCTGACCGTCCTTAAGTAGGTATTTCATGTTTATTGGTACAAAGCTACAAGGCTAACTGTGCCAAACAAATTGTAGTTTACTATAATGGTATTTGGAAATGGATGTTGAAATATGTAAAATTAATACCTGCCAGGAATACTGAAGCATTAAGTTCAAATTTCCTGTCAGTCACCTGAAGTTGACCTTTTCAGTCCTGGGTTCAGGTCAAAATAAAATGCGTAAAAGAAATCATGCTAAAACAGTGTATAGTCCAATCAAAACCTTAAAAAAAGACCAATGACTCTTAAAACTGTAAAAACATGAGTGAGGCAGCCAGTATCACCTATGACATTGGTTAATGTCAAGGGAAAACCTATCTTAAAAGTATGTTTAAAATGGCGGCGTCGTTCTTGGTCGTAACAACGGCACGATAGTAAAATGTGTACAGTTGTGACCTGAGTGACACACAGACTTCACAGATAAAAGGAAGATGAGTGACAAAAACTGTGACCAATGTATAGCCTACCCAAACCAACTTCCACCCTTCAGTCTTTACAGAAACAAGATGGTTAAAGAACTAAAGAAGGCTTGATTTGAAAAAAGCTTGTTATTTCGTTGCTCACTCCAGGTCGACTGTCAATGGTGCATAGTCGGGTTTCAATAACTGGACCACAGTCCATGTATGGAACAGGGACGGTGATGATAGAGCCAGAACAGATGGACTTTGCCGCTCTCTCAGCTAGCTCATTCCCACGAATATCAACATGACCTGGTATCCAAAACACTGGACAGAGATAGATGACAGACAGAGATGGGTCCGTTCGTTTTGGATATTGATAAGAATAGGATAATAACTAACATGAAATGATGTCAGGGCCAAAAGAAAGTTTAATGAATCAGTATAGATCGTATAATTCGTATATTGCACAGTTTCAATGTGATTCAGGGCAAGAGAAATGGTACACAATTTGGCAGTGAACACAAAAATTGTAGAGGGAATTCTGTGTGCTACGACCGAACTGTAAGAAACCATGTCAGAACCTACAGAGTCACCTGATTTTAAACCATCTGTATATGGGGGAATGGATGGATTGTTTGAAATATCTACAGCAAATAAAGAGCGATATTTCCAACAGGTCACAGTTGAGGATGGTAATTAGCCATGATGGAAGAGACCGAACTGTTGATACTGCTATGCCTTTCAAAGATATATCCAGTTAATCTGATTGAGCCTGGATACGAAGGCTAAAAGAAACAATAATATAATAGAAAAGTGTGCCCCACTGAGAATGGAAAACATAACCCCAAGTAGGATGTTATGGTAAAGAGCAAAGTTTAGAAGCATTCATAAGAGACAGTAGCAAATGGCAAATATACAGAGAGGGTTCATGGGATTCCACATCCAAACTTTGGACTGGAAAAGTACGAAAGGCCCCAGTGCAAAGTCGAAGTCCCTGATGGTGGGTAGGATCCAGCATTTTCAGTGCTGAGGTTCCGGCAGAACCATAGACCCACAGTCAAGTTTGAATCAGATAAGAGATAAGGGCACAATAAATTTTAAGCATGGAGTATCAATCTACTCCCCAAGAGGTGGAAGTGAGGACACAGAGGACGTTTGATATGGGAAAAAAGTTTAATTTTCAGTCAAATATAAGACTTAAGAACTTTGCCTCAAGGACGATAGGAAGCACATCATCATCAATACAAAGTTCTGGATCTGGATAAACACCCTGTTGGCAGCAGAAATGTACACAAACGGTTTTAGATAGAGAAAGTTGAAAACCATTTGCTGTGGTCCACTTAAGTATATGATTGATTTATGAGATGTGAAAGTCAGCAACGAAAAGATCATTTGTAATTGCAGGGGTAACTGTTCACTATTGGCATTAAGCTTTATAATGAAAAGTGTGACCCTCGGGGACTTCAAGTTTCTGTGGTAAAAACAGGAAAGTGTTGAGATTATATGCAACAAGAATCGGTGGTTAAGTAAAAAATACTTCTGGTTTCAGTGCTGTTTATCTAAGTTAATTTCGACTTGAATGTAATATGTAAGTATTTTGTTGATTTTGCTACTTGCAAGAGAATCCCATCCAGATATAACTCTGGTATTACTATTCTTGTTTTACGTGTTATGCGAGGGTTTTTCTAGTGTTATGTTTATCACAAATTACGAACCTGTCAAAATACTTGTACAGTTGAAAATTATCTTATGTAAATAAGTTCAAGTGAGTGATGTAATGGATTTTATATTATACATTTATTTTGATATCGATGTTTGATTTAGTTAGCTATATGTTTAGAAATGCATGCAACTTATATTGTTAAATATGTAATGCAGAGTCCTGCCTGTTTTCTTAATTTGTAGAAGATTCTCGAGTGTAAGAATTAACAATATATGTTTTACACTGTTGCCAACTGAACTTTTAAGATTCTCGCCTAACGTTTATAAAGCGACACGCGGAGAGTCAGTTTAGTATTACTGGATTGATGCGGTTGGTATACTATGAACATCGGAAGCTATAATTGTGATTAACACTTATTATTCTGGAAAATGCGGATACTTGACCAGGAACCTTTACAGATTTTTAACATTACAAACCGCTAAACTTTAGAGAATTAACTTCAGAAGTTAATATTTTTACGAAAACAATGCCTGTCTTCGTCACTGAAAAACACACGTGTGAGAAGCGAGAGAGAGAGCTCACCCGTTAAGTGAAGTGTACCGATATTAACATAGAATAAATTCGTTTTCGTGAACCGTTGATAAAATATTCATTTTCAGACCAGATAGAAGATTCAGTATTGCTTGTAAAACTTTTGTATATAAATCAATATTTGTAATAACTAATATTATAAATTGGTTGGTTTGAATTTCGAGCAAAGCTACACGAGCACCATCTGCGCTACCCGTCCATAATGTTGTAAGACTAGAGGGAAGGTAGCTAGTCATCATTCCAATGTCAACTCTTGTGCTACTATTTTACCAATGAATAGTGGGATTGACCGTTTCATTATAACATCTCCACGTTTAAGAGGGCGAGCATGTTTATTGCGACGGGGATTCAAACCCGCCACCCTCAGATTATGAGTCGAGTGCCTTATCCACCTGGCCATGCCAGCCCCTTATAAATTGTATCACTGTTGGTACATTAAAATACACTTGTGCCAAGAAAGAAAATTTTAAGTATTAATCTTGTTGGCAAACACAATAAATCTGATAAATATCAATATTCAATTAACTTTTAACTTAAAATTTATTGATAAATAAATGTATTTACTAGAATATTCTTCATTTTTTGGATCATTTGTTACTATGCTTGTATATATGAGGCTTTACATGCTAAAAATGACAGTTAAAATACAATTGTGCAGTTGAGTAAAATCCTGAGGAAAAACTCGGTTTTTATTAATGACACGTCTTTTGTTTTTAAGCAATAATCTTAATTCTCCATTTATTGTAACATTGTCCGATTTCGTTTAGTGGTTTTATATATTGTATGCTGCCGTTGTTGAGTTTGGAGCATACTTCCAGATAGCAGTGCCATCTGTGAACAGAAGGTATATTTTAAATTTTTAAAAGTGGTATGTTGCTGACATAGATGATAAAAACGGTAAGGCGACGCCCGCCTCCGTTGTGCAGCACTTGGAGTAGCTTTACCCAGCATTAGCTCTGATGATCCTATATTCCGTTGTGCAGCACTTGGAGTAACTTTACCCAGCATTAGCTCTGATGATCCTATATTCCATTGTGCAGCACTTGGAGTAGCTTTACCCAGCATTAGCTCTGATAATTCTATATTCCAGTTTGGTTTGGTTTATTTTGAATTTCGCGCAGAGTTACACGAGGTGTCTAATGGAGCAGTGTCTAGAGGAAAGGCAACTAGTCATCAACACCCACCGCCAACTCTTGAGCTACTATTTTACCAAGTAATAGCGGGTTTAACCGTTACATTATAATTCCCCACAACAGAAATGGCGAGCATGTTTAGTGTGACGGGGATTCAATCGAGTAAGTTAGAAATCTAGTGAATGATTTCTTTAGGGAGTCACATTCTAGACAGTTTGTATCTGAATCCATTATGCCACATTATGCCCACTGTATTCTAAACTAATTTAACTACACTGTGTAGACTTTGACAAAAATATCCAACAGTTTAAAGCTCTGGATACAAGTGTGGTTACTAATCACACTGTATTGTGATAACATAGTAGGAGAAATAATTTGTCTTGTCATATTGTGTTCTAAATGTAAATGAACCAGACAGTGTGGATTTTAACAACAACAAAAAAGACAGTTAGCTAAAACTCTGGATACAACTAATGATAACCAACAACATGAAAAAGATTTGTATACATGTTTGATTTGTTTCAATTATATTATTTTATAACAGTAGACTGTGTGCTGTTTGCTTTTGCTGAAATTTATCGCCAATGAGTTACATACATTTAAAAACAGAATCCAGCCCACACATGCATAAAACCTGACAGCGTTACTGTACAGTTTCATATTTACTGGATGGCCACAATCTGATTGTTGCATTTATAAAATATCAGTAGATAGTAGAATCAGTCAGTGGTCAAATAACGTGTTGTTGTTCCAATGGAGAGAGTAATTTTGCAGGCAGAATCACTCTTCCTTATTGAGAAATAAATTAATAAGTTTTCTCATTTCAACTTAGACCTAGAACAATTCAATTTTTATATTTATGTTTTATCATTTCTTAGAATTTTAACTGACAAAATTAAGAGGCTGTGATTTATGTAGAACATAGGGTACGTGGGTCATTCTGATGCTCATTGGATTTACTTGATTAATCATTCCAATGTATCATTTGATTCTGTGTTAATAGTTAATATATATACACAGGCTCTAACCCCTGATTTCTTTTCTGCCATTTTATTGTTATGAAAGTTGATGTGGAAACATGATCAGGTTAAAAACCAGTCAGCATTTGAACAACAAGTGACAACTGTAATTTGTTTATGAAAATAAACTTGTAAATAACAAGCTACACGACCAAGTTTTTCAAGTCAAGTGAAGTTGAAAGTGAAACTTTACGTTCTTCAGAAGTTCGAAGTAGTGAATCTTTTTCACTTTGGTTCTCATATCCATAAGGTTTGTCAGGGTTGTTACCGTAGACTATCTGAAAGGCTGTAAAAAAAAGATAAAAGATAGATCTGTTACAATGTTTTCTGTTATCTGTTAATTTAGGATATTAGTGATGAATAAAGGTCAATAAATTAAAACCAATAAAATAGCTATAATTTCTTCCCTAAGATTGGTTGGTTTAAAACAAACAAACAATTACTTGCACGTGTTTATTACCTAACTTTTGTGTTTGAAAAATGTGGGCAGGTTATACACAAATTTACCTCCATTAAACTCTAATACGACACTCAACTATATTTCACTGAATTTCTGTCTGAACTAAGAAAAAAAGTCTTTATAGCACATGTAATAAACATCATGAATACACAGTACTAAAAGAGCTACTTTTCGACTGGAAATAAAATGAAAGTGTATACTTGAAAGTTTGAAAACCACTCAAAACTTCACAAAACAATCTTGTTTTTCTACTCAAAATATTAATGCACACATTACTGTAAGTCCCGAAGAAGTAAGTTTGTTTCATATTTATGTGAGATAAAAATGTATACAATACTGTAATGAAAGTGACAGAAGTGCATTTGGTATCCATTTCATTGAAAAGTTTTCTACTGTTTTCATTTCAACGACAGAATTATTATGAAATATAAAATATAGAATATTTGAAATATAACTCTGTAAGATATAATGCTGAGCAGAGTGTATAGATATATACTGCAAAGCAATAACACAAAAAAGATGGACAGTCTCTTGTGTTGTTTCAATACCAGTGTTGATATATTTTTGATCTGATACTGTGGTATTTTCAGCTAAAACCATTTCCCAAAAAAGTAAATCAGATTGGCCCTCTATATAACATGAAGTTTGGCAAGATATATTGCAAAGTAATATTGAGTGCCTTCACAGAAAACTGAGTTTGTGCAACAAAATAGACTAAACACAATATTTATTATATACTAAAATAACTTTTATTCGTACAATACAAAATAACTGTGTGTGTGTGAAGTTATGTTTTTGGAATGATGGATAGTTGCTTTTATTGAAGAGGTGGATACATCAGGCTGGTTACATTCTCTCAAGAATTAGTTCCAGGTTGACCATATAAGTAAATATAATATTCCAGAATGACTGAGCTGAATATGTAACATAAAATTATCCAGAGTTCCTAGTGTTACCCATTTGACTGGTTAATCCTCTTTAAATGTAAAGGAGGTTGTAATCTTGAGACATCCTGATCTCAGCTGAATATGTAACATATAATTACCCAGAGTTTCCAGTGTTACCCATTTGACTGGTTATTCCTCTTTAAATGTAAAGGAGGTTGTAATCTTGAGACATCCTGATCTCAGCTGAATATGTAACATATAATTACCCAGAGTTTCCAGTGTTACCCATTTGATTGGTTATTCATATTTAAAAGTGAAGGAGGCTGTAATCTTGTTACACCCTGATCTCAGCTGAATACTCAACAGCCATACCATCCATATATTTTGAAGGATGCATAAGAAGAAAAGTAAGCAGGATTAAAACAACTTAATGTTCTTCTTGTCCACATGTCATGTGAAAACTTCAAGTTTACCTGCGTAATGCAAAATGTTGAACAATTCATCTATGAAATAAAGAGGCAGAAAATGCATAGTATTCATGCATTCCACATTATTAGGAAATGCATTTTATATTGAAATGAAAACAATGCCGAGTATTTTGTGTTGTATCTTTACCCCAATATCTTTATGCCTGGCAACTGCCAGTTGCAAACTATCTTTGTTAACCAAAAGATGACCTAAGAAGGTCAAAACGTTCTTTTGTAGTTTATTTTAATCAAAAGTTTTAAACCCATACCAGCTGTCTGGATAAAACATTTTTACTTCAAGTGGGTTTCTCATCATCACAAATTTACCCAAATTCGAAGTGCATTTCATATTTCAATGCTAGCAGCATGGAGTCTATTATGTGTTTTATCACTACCACTAATTGTGAAAGTCTGTGCTGCTATCAAGAAATATTTAATATTGCAACACTAAGAACAAACACCATATCATGAGTTGTATGTGTAAGTTATGTTGGAAATGGTGTGATGAATTTTTATATTTTGATACTTGTAGTGTCATGATGTATTTAGTTTAATTATCAATTTAAGTTCTTCAATTTTATCAACTCTGTGGTGTTAAAACCAAATTATTCCCGACTTACCCTATTTTTCATACCTTTGTTTTCAACTGCACTGGAATCATCGTCAGTAGCACTACAGTACTGAAAACAGCAATTCCTCCAACACCATAACAAAGTGTATTTTTGTAGAACCAAGTGCAGTTATTACACATCAGTCTAAAAGATTAAACATTGGAAATTTATAACGTATCTTAGTTATTCACATAAACAAAGAAACATAACAAAACCTTAGCCTTTACTATCCCAAAAGTTCTAAGATTTGTTAGAGAGACACCAACCATTCTAACCTTACATATATCTTTGATCCTCGTTATCATATACAGTGTTCCCTCGTGTATCGCGGTAGATGCGTTCCAAAACCCCCCGCGAAAGGAGATTTTCCGCGAAGTGGGATCGCCGATTTTTACGTATATATTTATGTGCATTTAGACTTTTAAAACCCTCCCTGTACAACTATTTAACCCTCCCATTACAATACTGTTCATTATTGCTGAAATAATAAGAACAATTATTAAGATATTAAGCCTTAAAATTAAAAATTACATATCTTCAGCAGGTGGTGTCTTTTCGTGGATGAAATCACCAATCACAGGCCAGACATGAATATTGACAGCACCAATTACAGGCAATCAAAATGGGTAGCTGTCATTGGCCGTCTTTCATTTCTGCACCAATCATAGCCCGTCTTGCACATCGCTACGCCATGAAGCTGATCTCGCGTAGCCTTCGCAGACGCACAATGCGTACATCTATAGCCTTTCCAGTTGGTTCTGTTTCCATTTTTACGCTGTTATAAACTCAAATATATGTTTATATCTCAAAATATCCCTGTTTTTTTCTTTACACTATTAATTATATTTATTTTTAATATTTTAATGGTATTTAATGCTATATTTTAGATTTAATGTTTATTATTTTATATATACATGTATGTATATATATGTGGGGGTCGGCCGAGCCCGCGAAGTGGTGAAGCCGCGAAAGAGGATCTGCGAAGTGGCGAGGGAACACTGTATAACAAATTATACATATTGACACATAAAAACTCATATCTAAAATAATCTTATTTTATAAATCATGAACAATTCCATTAAAATATTTCCTTGTGCAATGTAAATACACCAACGAGTAACATAAACATTCCCACGAGGATCTAATCATTCAAAGTGTATAAGTTTTCATAAGAATATTATCTTGTGCAACACAATGACAAATGTGTGTCATTTAATCTGGGAGGTTCATTAATTTTACCTGCTGCAAATAAACTTGAATTATTGTGATGATTACTATTATTGAGTGGTACTTTCTGAGTGTTTACATAATAGAAGAATGCAATGTTCATTCCACTTAATGATAAGAAAGGCATTTTATATTTCCAACTGTAAGTTTTACATTTCTACAACACAGTTATACATCACAGACTAACTTCACAAATAATGATAAAAAGTCATTACTTGCTAATATCTGATGCATCTACAATACTTTCCATATTTCTGTTAGTTCACTAAAAACAAACTGAAACTTTACACTTCCCAGTTGACTATATCTCTCGTGATTACAACAGTTTACCTCAGGTCTGGATCAACTTTGTTCTACTTTGGGTTGGATGTTTTAATTATCTTGCACTTCACTCTTTTTAGCATTGGAAGTTTAACATCTAGTGGTATGTCATGTATTGCACGAGGATTTCTTGATCTCACATAATAATAATAAAAATAAAAAACTATTCAAATATAAAGATAGTCTAACATTACATGTGTTTCTGAATGAAGTCTATTCCTAATATATATCCTTCCTCAATGTCAATCACCATTACATCAATTTGTGTAGAGAAGTATCCCACAATGATAATGACTCCCACTTTCCTCTTGTTGGAACCTCATGCATGTCAGAACCCAAACAAGCAGTTTCCTAACCTTCATTATCAGAGAAGGTCAAATAATGGCAACTGTTGAACCAGTATTAATCAAGATATTTTGAGAATTTCCATAAATTAATCCATTAATTTGGGAACTGGTTTCTTCAGATAACATTTTTTAAATTTAATTAGAACAAATGGAATTTTCTTGACTGACTTTCACTTTTTGAGTTCAGCTAATTTCTGTTGCCAAAGGTCTGGTTATTATCTCTCCTTTTCCTTTGGTGTGGAGAGATTCTGTGGTTCATTCTTAGGGTATCATCTCATGGGTTTATTATCATACTAATAGATACTATTGAAACAATTCAGTGCTAATTTCCCTAAAATTAGTGAGGAATGAAAATAAAATGGGCATTTAATCTCATCCTTTGGAATAGTGTACAAGCTGTGAAATTTTCTTCCAAAAATAAATACTTTTATTCTTATTGGTGTTTTTCACTGCCCATTCAGTACTCATAAAGGTTAATGGATTAATGTTAATATTGATATGAAATTTTAAGGAATTGCAAAATAATTAATAATTTTCTTGTAATGGACCTTTGAAAATAATCAATTTGATACACTTTTTATTTCTACATTAAACAGTTCAGGAGATACAAAATATTATATACAGATATATAAACACACACTTGGCTGTTAGATATAAAGATATTGGTCTGTCACAGTTTCATCAGTATTGTCCATGATTTTAACATAAAAAATGGCAGTTTATTCTTAAGTTGCAAATAAAATAATACAAAAAATGTAATTTGCCCTTCTTATTAATACAAGAAAATATATGGTAGGTAATCAATCATTTAAATCATTTATTCTACCTACCCTTGTATAAAATGTGTGAGATATCAGATATAGATGTAAATATGATGGGTGTAATTGTCACTTTTCCTATTTTTTATATATTTAGAAAGTAGAGGCATTTGATGGTTATTGATCCAAGATTAGATTAGAAAGTTATGATATTATAAAAAAATACGAATATGGAGCACTACATTGTGAATCAATTAAAACATGAAATATTACCATGGCAAAAGTCAAGAAAAGATGGAACATTGTTATTTATAACAAGAAACAACATAATGAAAACAGTAAGCACAATACTTGAAGGTAAGTTGCTAATTGCCTGCCTCAGATG
This sequence comes from Carcinoscorpius rotundicauda, assembly GCA_011833715.1. Classification (NCBI taxonomy): domain Eukaryota; kingdom Metazoa; phylum Arthropoda; class Merostomata; order Xiphosura; family Limulidae; genus Carcinoscorpius; species Carcinoscorpius rotundicauda. The sequence goes on from CM022400.1 coordinate 72,563,251, forward strand.
ATAGAGGAGTTGGGAAGTAATCTGAGTGTCGCGAGTTCGAATCCCTGTCACATCAAACATGCTCGCCCTCTCAGCATGTGCACGTTTTACTGACATCACAACAGTTTAAGTTTCAACATTAAATGTTCCTTATGTAACGCCATTTTAGTGTCTTACAGGAATATAAGGATTATAATTTCTACTATAATACGGAGGTTGCGAATGCTATTTTAAAATGATCAGCCTCACTATGTCTGGTCATGCTCTATCTGACGACTGTGCATATTGATAACAGCCTTCTGATGTGGTATACACTGCAATATACTCAATCATACGGCAATCATTTACAAAGTTCACTGGTTCCACTTCCAGGTTTTCCATAAGTTATACAGTGAATGTAGATTATGGTTTTCCAGCACCTGCTTCAGCAGTGTGATTATACAAAACCCCTTGTGTGTTGATATAACGACTTTACCAACATGTCTTTGTATGGAACAGTGCGAATACCCATCCCAGCTGCTTTAAGATATGATACTTGTTTGTTTGTTTGTTTTGGAATTTCGCACAAAGCTACTCGAGGGCTATCTGTGCTAGCCGTCCCTAATTTAGCAGTGTAAGACTAGAGGGAATGCCAGTCCCACATCACTTTTCTGAATGGAGATCATTCTTGAATATGGTGTGTACTGTTATTTTTTACATTTGTTATAAGACTTTGCTTTCCATGGATGGTTAATATTTGTTCCATGTTTCTTTTTGAATAGTCCTGGTGCTCCAAGTTCATAAATATTCCTTTGTTTTCGAAAGGCGCCGAGTGCATGTTCTTGTCATGGAAGTTGTAAATACCAGACCTGAACACATCTTTGTGATCTGAATATGTCAATATTTTTCGCCTGCAACATGTGCTAACTACAAGATTATGGTTTAGATGGCATCACACAACCTGTGAAAAGGCAAAAAAATGACAAAATACATTTGCAAATGATGCTGTTGTACTGCGATTTCACATTGGTTGTGGTAGTCACGTGATATTCTGATTTGTATATTTAAAATAAACTTAAAATAACTCAACTCTGTTTACTAATTTTCTATACTTATTGTATGATACTTTCTGAGCCATACTAAAGTTGTTTATTACAAGAAGAATTGGTTTTGGTTTGTTCTGAATTTCACGCACAGCTACTCAAGGGCTATCTGCGCTAGTCGCCCCTAATTTAACAGTGTACGGCTAGAGGGAAGGCAGCTAGTCATCATCACCCACCGCCAACTCTTAGGCTACTCTTTTACCAACGAATGATGGGATTGGCCGTTGCGTTATAACGCTCCCACGGCTGAAAGGGCGAGCATGTTTGGTTCGACGGGAATTCGAACCCGCGACCCTCAGATTACGAGTCGAGTACCTTATCCACCTGGCCATGCCGGGCCAATGAACATTTGCCATGTTATGTATACAAGCAGTAAATCTGTAGCTAGATTTGGAAAATCACGGATTGAATTCCAACTAAATAGTCAAAATCAAATAAATGTGCAATCGAGATACTATGCCACTTGGACGAACAACAATTAGCATTTAGTGGTCATGATTATTTACTCGAGTCTGCTAACTGAGGCAATTGTGTGATCCATTATTCAACTTCATTTTAGAAAAATTGAGTGTTTGTTTCTGGACTGTTAAATATAAGCCAAAATGATCTCATTAATTGTGTAGAAGTATTGTTGAATAAATAATCCGTTTTGACGAAAAAATCCACTAATAGAGAAAAATATATAAGTAAAAACGGCTGGTATGGGTAGAGAAAGCACCATGTGGAAGAGCTAACAACGTTTTCATCTTCTTCAATCATCGTCAGGTTCATAAAAAAGAGGTAACTGACCACATGTTTGATGACAGTTGTGTAATTGAGTATAAGAATGTAGAGGGCGTGCTTAGATGTTGGTTATTGTTGTTGTTTTGAATTTAGCACAAAGCTACACAATGGGCTATCTGTGCTCTGCCCATCACGGGTATCGAAACCCCGATTTTAGGCTTAGATATTGGATTGTATTTATTAATATTGGTAGAAAGGTGTTCCTTTGTATTGGGTTATCTTGGGCTTGAGTTCAGATCACAATATTTCATTGACATCAAACTAACATTTACATTTTTGACAAACAAGTACATCTGCACACCCACTCTTTTATAACAGAAAAACATATTTCAAGGGACATAATACTTCAGGTATAAACATTTCAAATGTAAAATATTTTTTGAAAACAAATATCAGTATCATGAGAAAGAGTAAGAAAAGGAAAAAATCATTTGTTTAGAAATCTTATGTACAACAACATGCACACTATATTTCATCAGAAACACGGTTTAACGTAAGTATAGAAGGAATAAAATTTCTGCTTTTTAGAAACTTAAATAAAGTTCATGTTGAAGGAACTTCAAACAAACCTTCTAGTTCACAGATGTTCTGCAACCAATAGCAATTCAAATTGGCTTGAAATAAAAGTTTCGTCTTGTATACTTATAGTGAATATATTATCTTGATACCGTAAGTCCTAAAACGAAATCAAATTCCTAAAAACAAGAATTGTTGAACACTTTACAAGTGAAATATATTTATCTGTAACTTGGTAATCACATTTAAAATTTATTTTCCTTAAACTTTTGTCCAGAGTAAAATTTAGTTTGCACTTAGAGCTATTCACTTACATCCAACTACCACATGCCATCAACCTTGAACAAGCTCCCACGTGCATTATAACAGCTTATGACAATCACACTGCTGTAGCCCTCTAACAATAAGAAGGTCACACAATCTCTATTTAAGCACAAGTTTTCTCTTGACAAGGCAAAGAAAATTAACTGGAAGTCAGAAAGATCAGGAATGAATTATCTGTTTTATTTATTTTATTTTTATAAGAGTTCACAATTGGCTATGTCAATTATATTCCCAGAAAACTTTCATTTCAACAATGGCCTCTTAGAAGGAGGAGATGGGTTTAATATTTTACATTCTCCTCTGTTCAATACAGATTTTTGTTCAGTAATACCTGTGAGGTAATGACGGCAACTTGGTGGTTTCCGATGGCACCAGGAATGAGAAGTGTAAGATGTTGTTCTTCATGTAACACTGTATCAGATGATTATCACCTTCTTCCATTCATTTTATTTTTTCTTGTCAATGAAGAATTTTCAATGTATTGAAATGTGTACATTAATCAAGGTACCATAATATGTATATAAACCACATGAAAATGACTGGAAAATAAAACAAACAAAAGTCATCACACCAAATCTTCTGAGTATATTGGAGAATAAAAATTGGTAGGAGGCAAAATCCAGAGAAAAAGGAAACTGCATAATTATATAAGTTATGGAAGACAAATGTGTTACTTTTAGTTCACATACCAGTCTGTGAGATCGCCAAAAACAAACAATGAAAAGACGCTGTGCTATGTCGAAACTGGCAGGAGATGCGAAAATGTCTATGGTCTGACTCACCCAAAGAAAAATATGCAAGATGGATCATTTGGTGATCCTAAACAGTTAAAGCAGAAAAGGATACATGTAGAGATTCAGAGGTGATAAAGAAATGAGAGGATAAGAACCACCCAACTTTGTGGGGACAACAAAAAGACTAGAATAAAAATCCATGGTAGAGTGGGAGACAGATTCTATAATTCCTTCTGTTAATAATGAAGATACAGATGATCAGTGAGAAGTGGATAGAAAATAGAACAGTAAGAAAGGTAAAGTATGAAAAAAGAAGACTGAAATTATGAGATAGGACATACAAAGGCCCAGGTTGTTAGAGAAGAAAGAAAACTGGGAGATGCAGTGAGAGAGGAAGGCAATGAAAGAACCAAAGCCTGGGACTGGTTTCAAAGAAGAATAACCTCTGAAGTCTAAACCTTGGATTCCAAAAGATTGGGAGTAATCCCAAAGGACAGAACTATAAAAAACAACAGACAAGACAAAGCACCTATACACAAGATGGAGGGATATGAACACCAAACTTAGGAAGTACCAAAACAAATAAATCAGAACAAAGAGAGAAGGGGAAAATTAAAACTAAAGAAACAAACTGATTTTAAACCATCTGTATGCCATGGAATAGAAGTATGGTTCAAAATATGTTTGGCAATGAAAACAGTACAACTAATTGAAAGTATCAACCTTCCTCAGATGACTCAGAGAAAGGTAACAGGCAGAGGTGGTAATAAAACATCGTGTGGTGGGCTGATCGATGGAGACAGCAACGTCAATCTATGGCATACTGAACTCAGTCAGCGACACCTAAATATGAAGACCAAAAGGAAGAATGGCAGACTGTATATTCCCAAAAAGTAGAGCCAGTGGAACCCAGTGTACAGACTCTGAACTGGAGAAGTGTGGAAAGACCCTGTTTAAGGCTGAAGTATCAGATGGTGAGAAGTGTACAGCATCTTGAAGGCCAAGGTCCTGGCAGAAACTTAGATAAGAAACAAACAGTCCAGTTTTGAACAAAAAATCAATCTGCCTGATAACAGCTTCAAAATGTTCAGTGCCCTTGTACACTTCGTATTTCAGTCGGTTGGATAAGTCTACTGTGTGTATTTCACAGTTTTATCATCAAATAGGGTCAGAAAGACATTGTGAAGTAAAAGAAGCCAAACAAGAAATGTTTAGAAAACTGAGGCTGTGCTACAATAAAAATTGTAATTGCATTTTCACAATCTGCAATTATTATGTACTTCCAACATTTGTTTCACTACTTTCGTTACAGTTGGTGTTATGGTTTGTTTTGGAATTTTGCACAAAGCTGCTCGAGGGCTATCTGTACTAGCCGTCCCTAATTTAGCAGTGTAAGACTAGAGGGAAGGCAGCTTGTCATCACCACCCACCTCCAACTCTTGGGCTACTCTTTTACCAATGATCAGTAACCTAAATGTTTTAGTTTGAAGTGCATTTTCTTTAAAATTCTTCAGATACACTAACCATTTTGGAAACTTTTTGTAAGCCTAATTTTCTTTTCACTTTTGATAAAACACCACCAGTGACTTCATCACAAAAACTGCTATTGATTGGACGCTGTAAAAAATTACTTTTTCTAAATTTACTTGCTACAGTTAATTTTAAACATGAGTGAGGAATAAAATCATGAAGAATGTTTATAATATGTAATATATAGTTTGTTTTTCAATATCCCAAAACTAATCTTTTTGTTAAAATACAGTTTACTACTAATTATTTGGTGTTGGATACTTTTGTATTAAGGTGGTTAATTACCTTAGACACATTTCAGTTACATTGTTAACCACACTGTTGGCAAGTCTTTCTACAATTTTATATCAAATCATATTTCTTTACTGAAGAAATTATAATAAAATAAATAAATTTTAGAATCTTAAAATCCTTTTCTATGGGTAAAGATTAAGTACAGAAAATCTTAGTGGTTTACACAAAAAAAAACATTATAAAAGAAAAAGTTATCAATTCAAATTCTGTTAAACATTTATGAAACAAAAAGTAACTTCTGAATTACAAGGTGTCAAGTGCCAGAAGGATCAATCTACTTCATGAAAAAGGTAATCAATATGTCTTGCTCTGATCCACCAAATACTTATGAAGTAGTGTACAGCTTTGGTCTTCTTACACAAGAAGGAATAGTGATATATAAAGGACTGTTCAAGGTGATGCAACTTAAACTGATTATCAAAAAAAAAAGAGGACGTTATCTTTCTATTCAAGTCACGAGTTGGTCCTCAATTGTCTTCACTTGAAATATTGCGTGAGCTTTGTCTGAGTAATGACACTGATTTGTTGTAAATTGTTCACATTACAGCTACTAAAATTACTCCAGGGATGGAAAGGATATGTTAAGATTTCTTCAGAAAAGAGCAACAAGCAAGGTATTCAGTATGTTTAAGTGGGTGTTAATAATGAATCAGGGAGATAATCCTGTCAGTGTACTATGTAGTGCTGGCTTGTGACTCTACACCATATTTTATGCACAATATCTTAAGGAAGATCCAGAGGCATGCTCCCTCAGAAATATTTAAAATCAGAAACACCATTCTCCCTTTTTTCTGGTCTCATGCGAGAGTAAATAGGAAAAGCTCTGACAGATCAAGTGGTTTCTTGTTGCTAGTAGTGTACTATTATGTTAATAATCATTAACTCTCTTTTTTAACATGCAATAAAGTTGATTGCTCTCTCAATCTTAACTGAACGGGTAATTAACCTTTTCAAATCTTACATAAACATACTGTTTTTCTTTTACACTTTATACTGAATATAAAAAAGCCCCAATTTCATAATTTTCTTGAGAATGTTCAATACTTGAAACATGTTGAAAGAAATACATATTGTCTAGTCTAGTTACGGACTCTTTAAAGTTTAGCCTACTTTCTCAGCATATTAAATTTTTCAGTCAACTAAATTTGAACGTGGAAACAGCGTTTGTCAAGTTTTGGTGACATGTGAGAATTGGATATTAATTTTAAATTTTCACTGAAATGGAACTTAGTGCATCTAAATATATATTTACCAGCCGAGGGTGTGGAAGGGCAGTAGAGTTAAAAGTCTTTTTAGTTTGATAACACTGGTTTTGCAAAAAAATATTTTTTGTCTGAGGCAAGAATGTGAATAGGTGTTTTTTACTAATTTGGATGTGCTGAATTCAAACTTATCAACAGTTTTGCTCTATCACCTCTAGTTTTTTCTTTTAAATAGTCTCATTTTAGTATATACAGAGTATATACATGCTTATTTCAACAGTTGCAGCAGCTTATTACAGATAAAACAGGACAGATAAAGAACATTGACGGAATAAATATACTTGGATGACACAATGTACGCAATTCATAGTATCGCAGACAGTTAGAAGTGTGTTTTCTTAGATGATCTGGTGGATTTTGCCTCCGGGATGTCACGCAAGAGCATCCAGCAGAAGTCTCCCATCATGCTGGGGTTTCACTTGCCTTGGTAGTTGCTCTCCATCTTCGTAATGTCTTGGTGGAATCTTTCTCCGTGCTCATCACTCACTGCTCCAAGGTTTGGAGGGAAGAAGTTGAGGTGGGAATGGAGAAAATGAATTTTGAGTGACATTCGGCATCCCATATCCTCATAAATCTTTAGCAACTTCTCAATACAGGTTTGGTAATTTGGTACGCGTGTGTTACCAAGGAAGCCACTACAGACTGACTTAAATGCTTTCCATGCTCTCAGTTCCTTTAAGGTAAGAAGCTCCTCAAAATCAGTATCCTTCAGCACTTCTCGGATTTGAGGTCCGACAAAGATGCCCTCTTCGAGCTTAGCAGCACTGAGACCTTGGAACACAGTAGAGAAGTGTTGGAAGGCAGCACCATTTTTGTCCATGGCCTTCACGAAATTCTTCATCAAACCAAGCTTGATGTGAAGAGGAGGAAGAAGCACCTTCTTCATGTCAACCAGAAGATTCTCCTTGACGCTGTGTTCGCTAGGAACGAAAGTGCTTATAGACCCCCAGTCTTTCTGCTTGTAATGCTGGGATACAGCTCGACTATCCCAGAGACAGAGAAAGCAACAGTACTTTGTGAAGCCCGCTTGCATACCCATAAGAAAACCAATGACCTTGAGGTCCCCGCACAGACTCCATTGGTACTGGTTGTACTTAACAGCTTCTAAAAGAAGCTCCATATTGTCATAGGACAGAGTGTGCAGTGGGAATGCTGGGATATTTATTCCCGTTGTGCAGAAGCACAGCCTTGAGACTTCGTTTGGAAGAGTCTATGAAAAGACGCCAGTCTGAAGGATTATGTGGCAAACCAAGGAAAGTGAACAAGCCAGGCACATTTGTGCAGTAGCACAACTTGTTTTCCATGTCGAAAAATGAAGCAAGGTCTTTGTTCCGATTCCTGAAACTGGTGATCCTCACATCTTCCTGGACTAGGTTCCACTGTTTAAGCCGAGAAGCCAAGAGCTCTGACTGCTGTTTTGACAGATACAAATCACGAGCAAGGTCATTCAGGTCTTCTTGCGTGATCCAGTGTGGCTCGTTGCCACTTGTTCCTGAATAAGAAGAGTCAATATCTTCGGAAGAGATTGACTTGGCAGAATCTTCCCTTGGAGGAATTTCTTCATCTGATGAGGAAAGAAGATCCTTATTTACTGGAGGTGTTGGGACAGGAAGATTATTTGAATAGGGAACGGGTCTCGTAGCGGATGGAAGGTTGGAATATTTGATCTTTTTTCTAGAAGATGCATCGAAACCAGTTATATTTGATAGACAAAAATAACAATCATCTGCATGGCTTCGTGGCTCTCTCCAAACCATCGGGACTGCAAAGTTGAAAGCCGCTTTCTTGCCATTAAACCAAGCAGTTAGTTCATTGTAACAGGGTTTACAACAGATGTGTGGAGCCCAAGATTTGTCCTGATCACCAATTTTACAGTCAAAATAATGAAAATAGGCAGTTCTGAGGAGGGAAGTGATGGTTCGACGCTGTGCAACTGTCGTGAAGTCCCCACACACGTAGCAGAAAGAATTGGCCTTGTTGAGCCATCCTCGGTGTTTTGACAAGCTTGAAGCCATTGGAGAATCTGAAAAAACAAAGTAAAATTAAATCATATGTAAGGCAATAATAATTATGTGCGTCGTTGGAAATTGTAATACAAATATATACCTAAAAGATTGTGTAACACAATTGTCGAGGGACACCAACCTCCTGCGCTAACTGCCAGTGCACTACTGGCTGTTGATTGAGACGTGTTGGCTACGGGCTACGCTTAACTGCCAAAATCCGTCTTGATATATAGCTATATATATATATATATATATAATGTAATGCTATCACTTACATTTATTGATAATAACTAAAAAAGAAGACATAAGTCACACAATATTAGAAATTAACCCTGAATGCATATACGCCTTTATGTACAGTATGCATATCTAAAAAACTAGAGGTGATGAGTAAAAACGGATTTCAAATTTGAATTCAGCACCCCCAAATTAGGTTAAAACAGCTATTTTTGTGCTTGCCTCAATTTCTTTGTAAACCAGTGTAATCTTACAGCGCACATTGCGCGGTTACAAAAAGGCTTAGAATAGACTGTGTACATGCGTTTACCTCCGCTGAAACTGAAACATCAGAATCATAAGGCTTGTTTCTTGACGAATATTACGTTTTTGAGCCGTATGTGGTGATCTTTGACATTAATAAAAGTAAATAAAAAATAAACTCGGTTTTCGTTTGATTCAACTTGAGGCAAATGTCCTCGTGAACACTGATCACGAGGCGACTGATGAAAGTTCACAGAGTTATACCGAAAATTGTCAAGATTCTTACGAATATTCTGAACCCTGGACACGATTGAAGGGTAGGGATAGGGTAGAGAAAGGGGCAGTAGAATATACAATACATTCACAATAACAATTAGGTCAGAGTTTTATTGTTCATCCTTCGCCATGTACTGAACAATGATGTTTTTACTCCACATTAATGTTGCGTGCCGCTTGTCAATAAATTCCGTTCGATAAAACACTATGTAAGATGAATGTGTGTAGCAACAGTCAAAATAAACAACGAGAAAATGTCAAGGAAAGCCTTTTATATTCTGGCTCTTTACTGAAGTAAGAAAACAAAAGGCCCAGTAAGTTACGTTTCCCTAAAGTACGTCTTGTGAAACGTAGCTGTGAACGCGCTGGGAGTTACAAAAGATTCACACGAATTAATATATTGGAATGACATTAATATCTAAATTCTAATATTAATAAATAGTCTATAGCAAAAACTATTTGCATGCTAAACAATTTAAATTCTGATGAACAACTGCATTGGGCTGACATTAATGGAAATTTGACGTAAAGATTATTGTTTTTGGCTCAGCTAAAACTGATATTTCATTGACAGCTGACACAATGTTGTACTTCTTGATGACGAAACGGTGTTGATTTAAAATTTACGAAATTAGTAGCTGAAAATATGATATGTTAGGCTTAACCAAAAGTAAGTTTTTAAACTAGTTGGTTTTAATAGTCATACCACAGTTGTTCTAAAGCAGTTTTGATCCTAATTAGGCAATATTTCCGATGCTAAAAAACTAATTGGTATGTTGACGTATTGTGTGCCTATTATTTTAATAAAATAGTAGCTTCAAGACAACGTTGTTAGGCTTAGGTGAATATATATCTTATATGTATGGTTAGGACATACAAGCTTAAGAGTGGTTCACTTACTGAAATGAGCAGTGGTATTTACTGTGATGGATGTGATACAAAGCATATTTTAGTTAATTTCTTACCTGCTCATCACTAGCCATTGGTAAGGTCTTAAAGCAGTTTGACTGGACAGCTATTTGGGACTTACTTTGTGCTTGTTCTAGTAAACTTGAGTTATTAGAACACCAATTACATGTTCTTTTACCAGTGCGATTTAACCAAGAAAAGTTTGTTCGTAAGTTACGATTGATTTTAAAAATATCATAATCGTGATGTTCTAATATGTATTACCTATTGTTAATGAAGTGAACTTTTAGAAACTACAGGGCTTCATTTTTATCAAACTTTGTCATTTTTCGTTTTAAAAGTAGATTCACAGGACATAATGAGTTTTAGAGTGTTTTACATAAAGTCAAAGTCATTAAGCCTAAACAATAAAAGGAGTCTTCATTTCTATAGAACTCAAGCAAACTTTTGTCGGATAGGGAACATCTTACAAAGGAATGTAAACATTATCTCGAAGTCCTGATGAACTGAGAAAACATAAAATAACGAAATTGTATCTTTTAACGTCCATTTTTATTAGTATTCGTGGAACAAAGTTTTAGCCACATGTCTTTAACAGAACTGTCTAAAGTGTTAGTTAGTGGAACAAAGTTTTAGCCACATATCTTCAACAAAACTGTACACAGTGTTAGTTAGTGGAACAAAGTTTTAGCTACATATCTTCAACGAAACTGTTCACAGTGTTAGTGGAACAAAGTTTTAGCCACTTACCTTCAACACGACTGTCCACAGTATTAGTGGAACAATATTCTAGCCATATATCTTCAACAGAACTGTCCACAATATCCTTAGAACAACATATTAGCCACATACCTTCGACACCACTGTTCACAGTGTTAGTGGAACAACGTATTAGCCACATAACTTCGACACGACTGTCCACTCTTAGTGGGACGACGTTTTAGCCACACAAGATCTGTCTTCATCAGAAGTGGTTAGTCATGTTGTGGTCCGTATTTGACCACAAAGAGAACCATTAACACGGTGATATATTAATGTCTGTTGTGTCTTTTAGAATATCCTACTTGTAATTAAACTGTGGTTAAAACTTTTACTTAAATGCGGTTAATGGTCCGTTCTTTGCTGTTGTAACAAGTTTCAAAATAAGCTCCTTCAATGGATTTATAGCAGGTGCTTAAATCTTGTGGATATCAAGAAAAGATAATCCAACAAAAAGTAAGGGGAAACTTTATCTTAATGTTTATTAATTTCTGTTTCACTTTATTGCTGTAAATGGTCGCGTGCAGTTCTTTGCTTAGATGTGTTATTATTCATAATTAAATAACTTAAAAATCAGAGAGACCAGAACATAATAACTTGATTAAAATTATGCCATTGAATTCTTAACCCGTAAGAAATTTTATCTTAGAAACGCGGTTGAAATCATCTTATAAAACTTGGTGTCAATGACTAAAAATTTAACGTTGACAGTTTGGGGTTAAAGGGTTAGATTGATGGCTATGGCACTTGACTAACAATCTGTGGGTCACAAACTCGAATCCCGACACAACACATGGTCTCAATTAAAGCCATAAGGGCGTTATAATGCAAGCGTCACTTGCAGTTTTCTTTGCTAAAGAATAACCCAAGTGTTGGTTGTGAGTGATGTCTACCAATTCTATGTTACGGACGGCTAATGTAGATAACCCTTAAGTAGACGTACATAAAATTCAAACAACTTTTGAGTTCTTGTTGGATTATCTTTTCTTGATATCCACAAGATTTAAGCACCTGCTATAAATCCATTGAAGGAGCTATTTTTGAAACTTGTTACAACAGCAAAGAACGGACCAACTCTATATTAATGCCCATGCTTTAGGAATGAGCACATATGGGTGTGATGGAGGGGTGTCCACATACTTTTAGCCATGTAGTGTATTTCAGTATTTTTATTATACAAACCTAATTTAAGAGAAAAATAATATTTCTATCTTTGTTTCATTACCTTACGGATTTCGTCCGCTTTAGATTAAAAAAGGACAAACGAATTAAATAACCCGATTATAAACTATGAAACATAAACACACTTCATTTTGATGAAATCTATTATTTAAAGCGGAGAAAAAGAAAAAAGTAACATTATTTATACCAATCATGTCTCGTTTCAAGCTTGAATAAGTGCCACGAATTTTCTCTCATTTTTATACCACAAACATGTTTATAATGTTTATTATTCATTTGTACACGTGCGTGACAGTTATTATAAATCAATACTTATTACTTCAGATGTCATGACAACGTCCTTAGCTCTCCGTTTGGAGTAATAGTTTTGGTTATGCAAGTGTTTTATAGGAGTCTCTAGTGTTAACTTACTTTACAACAATAAACGAGAACCTTTGTAGTGGGTAATAACGTAGTTTATAACATTACCCGAGATACTTAGTGGTGAATAATAATACAGTTTATAATAGTACCAGATATACTTAGTGGTGAATAATAATACAGTTTATAATAGTACCAGATATACTTAGTAGTGAATGATAATACAGTTTATAACAATACCCGATATGCTTAGTAGTGAATGATAATACAGTTTATAACAATACCAGATATGCTTAGTAGTGAATGATAATATAGTTTATAACAATACCAGATATGCTTAGTGGTGAATGATAATACAGTTTATAACAATACCAGATATACCTATTGGTGAATGATAATACAGTTTATAACAATACCAGATATGCTTAGTGGTGAATGATAATACAGTTTATAACAATACCAGATATACCTATTGGTGAATGATAATACAGTTTATAACAATACCCGATATACCTATTGGTGAATAATAATACAGTTTATAACAATACCAGATATACTTAGTAGTGAATGATAATACAGTTTATAACAATACCAGATATACTTAGTGGTGAATGATAATACAGTTTATAACAATACCAGATATACCTATTGGTGAATGATAATACAGTTTATAACAATACCAGATATGCTTAGTGGTGAATGATAATACAGTTTATAACAATACCAGATATACCTATTGGTGAATGATAATACAGTTTATAACAATACCCGATATACCTATTGGTGAATAATAATACAGTTTATAACAATACCAGATATACTTAGTAGTGAATGATAATACAGTTTATAACAATACCAGATATACTTAGTAGTGAATGATAATACAGTTTTTAACAATACCAGATATACTTAGTAGTGAATGATAATACAGTTTATAACAATATCCGGTATACTTAGTGGTGAATAGTAATACAGTTTGTAACAATATCCGGTATACTTAGTGGTGAATAGTAAAACAGTTTATAACAATATCCGGTATATTCAGTGGTGAATAATAATTCATTTTATAAGAACACCGAATATATTTTGTATTGAATAATTATACAGTTTATAATAATACCAAATATACTTGGCGGTGAATAACAACACAGTTTGTTACAACACCGAATGTACTTAGTGGTGAGTAAAAATAATAATTATGCGAAAAGCCTCGTCGGTATTTTAACTGGATGTAGTGTGGTTAACATGTCATTGATATAGTGTGGTTAACATGTCATTGGTATAGTGTGGTTAACATGTCATTGATATATTGTGGTTAACATGTCATTGGTATAGTGTGGTTAACATGTCATTGATATAGTGTGGTTAACATGTCATTGATATATTGTGGTTAACATGTCATTGATATAGTGTGGTTAACATGTCATTGATATAGTGTGGTTAACATGTCATTGGTATATTGTGGTTAACATGTCATTGGTATAGTGTGGTTAACATGTCATTGATATAGTGTGGTTAACATGTCATTGATATAGTGTGGTTAACATGTCATTGATATATTGTGGTTAACATGTCATTGGTATAGTGTGGTTAACATGTCATTGATATAGTGTGGTTAACATGTCATTGATATATTGTGGTTAACATGTCATTGGTATAGTGTGGTTAACATGTCATTGATATAGTGTGGTTAACATGTCATTGATATAGTGTGGTTAACATGTCATTGTTATAGTGTGGTTAACATGTCATTCTCAAGTTCTTACACATTCAACTCAAACAATGTACACAATATTACAAACAAACCTATGGTAGAAATAAGTGATACAACGAACACAATATTTGAAAAAAAACTATGGTATGCAAATTATTATCAGGTACCTTATTAGCTAGTTTTTAAAAATTTTCGACCAATAGATAATGCAGGTAATTTAAAACTAAGCAGAACAAGGCATGTATGTTAAAAAACAAACACAAGTCTTGGTCTGTTTCTGTGAATTTTGAATGTCGTTCAAAACCTTCAATATCTGCTCTGGTGTACCGCCCATTCTTATCGTGTGTTTTTACCAACGAATTGTGCATCACTTCATCACGCTGCTATGGTGAGCATGTTTTGTACGACGGGGATTGGAACTCTAGATCGTCAGATTACGTATCAAACAACCTAACCTGCCGGACCTTATTTTAAGTTGTGGAAAGTTCTATTTAAAAGCTTCAGAAACGTCTAGTTAAGTCTTATCGAGGTGGTGTTAATATAATATATGATATTCAGAATCATTATAAAATATGTTATTTTACTCTTATACACGTTTTTTTAGTTGTGGTTGATTTATTAGATACCATCTCAGAAAAACAAAAGTTTGCATTTCCAGTAAATATTGACTTCTTTCAGTTGTATCTCACTGTTAGTCTATTTATTGTGATATCTTGTAAAAACAAACATTACTTCATTTTCTTACCTCAAATTTATAGAAAATGTTTTTTATTTTAAGTAGGTCTTACTGTTCACGTCAATTTCAACCACGTCACCATTATTTCTTTTTCAATTGTGTCGTGTTTCACGTGACACTCAAGCCTGGCTCCCAGGTCACTCCTTGAAAGAATGAATCGAATGGATGACGTCACACTGCTCGCTCCAATTTCGTCCCCCGCAATGCTCCGCCTGGACTTTCACTTCCATTCCACCACGTGACTTCTGGTGCAGGTTTTCCTCCACTAGTCTTACAGTCAAGAGACAAAGTTGTTCCTTCGATAAAGGACCAATCGTTGAAGCATGTTTGACTGCTTGTCCATCCTTAATTATTATTGGAGGGCTTGGTTTCACTGAGATAATAACATTTTTATACAGTTATGAACGTTGTTAATACGAGATAAAAATAGTTACTTTACTATTACAGCACTATAAAGCTTGGAACACTGATATCCACCATTACAATAGTGATACAACGACAGAAGTACACAACAGAGGACATTGTTGTACCTTGACGTCGAACCTTCTTATCATAATATACCTGGTTTATGATATCCCGAAATCTTGAAGCTATGGTACTGTTATATCACTACTTACTTCTCAGTGTATGTAATTAAAGTCAACAAATTTAAAAATTATTTGTATACTTAATGTTTCCAATAAATAATATTATAATGGCACATGTTTCTTCCACTTTTCTTCATGGTATTCCTTATTTTCATGAAAAAACAAAATAAATTTACGTCCTTGTTGTGTAGCTTTGTGTTAAAGATAGAACAACTACTTATAACAACAGCTACGTTATTATGAGTTATTGTTATTGTTATTTTGAATTAAGCACAAAGCTACACAATGGGCTATCTGTGCTCTGCCCACCACGGGTATCGAAACCCGGATTTTAGCGTGTAAGTCCGCAGACATACCGCTGAGCCACTGGGGGGCACGTTATTATGAGAGCTTCTGTGTTGTGGTAATTAATTAACGACTCCAAGTATGCAACAGGTGTTGTCACATGCTATGACGTATTTTGCTGTTTTGGAAATAGCAGCTAGTCAACAAAGAGTGTGTGTGTGTGTGTGTTTCTCGTTCGGCAAAGTCACATCGGGCTATCTTCTGAGTCCACAGAGGGGAATCGAACCCCTGATTTGTAAATTCCTGGACTTACCGCTGAACAAAGAACAGAGCTGTATTACAAGGACGATGTCGATACGTAACAGATACAGAAGACGAATTATTAGCAGATAAATACTTCAGATATTGAAAATACATACAATGTTCCTATCTCAGTTGGTGAGCATGCGTTAAGAAGTACTTCAGACAACAAACGATTGAAAAAGATGCAGAGTTTTCGTTTGTTTGCACAGCTGCACAATGGGCTATTTGTGCTGTGCTCACCACATGTATCAGAATGTAAAGTTCGATCTAAACCTGAGCATTTACACGTGTTTTGTTTGTAACTGACAGCAGTGGCTAGAATACGTCACAACTGATTTTACTTTATTTAATATTTTGTTTTATAATATACGCAGACCAGACAAGTAATAATGTTTTGATTATAAACTTTTCAGGTAAATGAAGTCGGCTATTCACGTAACATATGGTCCATAAACTGTGAGAACTGACTTACTTCGTAGTTTTATAAAAACACGTAATCACTACGTGCGTGCGAAAAACATTTTATAGAGACGAAAATATCATATTTTGTATTCAAATTATTGAAGTTAAACAAACCTGCCGCAGTGGAGAGTAGTTGATATACAGGCTTACAACATTAGAATTAAGGTTTCGATTCCATTCGGTAAGCACAGCAAATGTCCCTGTGTAGCTTTGTTCTCAAACAATTAAAACAAAAGTATCTTCCATTAATGGCCCACACCCATCGGCTCAGCTATGAGTTTGAAAGATTATAAGGCTGAAATCGAGTTTCGATACCTGTTGTGGACATAGCAAACATTGTACGATTAAATTATCATGTTTTTATTGGAACTAAATTAAAACATCCAATGGTTGGCTGTTCTTATTATATAAAGTACTAGACAAGTATTTTTCAAATTTAAAACATCCAATGGTAGGCTGTTCTTATTATGTAAAGTAATAAAAAGTATTTTTCTAATTTAAAACATCCAATGGTAGGCTGTTCTTATTATATAAAGTACTAGACAAGTATTTTTCAAATTTAAAACATCCAATGGTAGGCTGTTCTTATTATATAAAGTACCAGACAAGTATTTTTCAAATTTAAAATATCCAATGGTAGGCTGTTCTTATTATATAAAGTACTAAACAAGTATTTTTCAAATTTAAAATATCCAATGGTAGGCTGTTCTTACTATATAAAGAACTAAACAAGTATTTTTCAAATTTAAAACATCAAATAGTAGGCTGTTCTTATTATATAAAGTACTAAACAAGTATTTTTCTAATTTAAAACATCAAATAGTAGGCTGTTCTTATTATATAAAGTACTAAACAAGTATTTTTCTAATTTAAAACATCAAATAGTAGGCTGTTCTTATTATATAAAGTACTAGACAAGTATTTTTCAAATTTAAAACATCAAATAGTAGGCTGTTCTTATTATATAAAGTACTAGACAAGTATTTTTCAAATTTAAAACATCAAATAGTAGGCTGTTCTTATTATATAAAGTACTAAACAAGTATTTTTTCTAATTTAAAACATCAAATAGTAGGCTGTTCTTATTATATAAAGTACTAGACAAGTATTTTTCAAATTTAAAACATCAAATAGTAGGCTGTTCTTATTATATAAAGTACTAGACAAGTATTTTTCAAATTTAAAACATCAAATAGTAGGCTGTTCTTATTATATAAAGTACTAGACAAGTATTTTTCAAATTTAAAACATCAAATAGTAGGCTGTTCTTATTATATAAAGTACTAGACAAGTATTTTTCTAATTTAAAACATCAAATAGTAGGCTGTTCTTATTATATAAAGTACTAGACAAGTATTTTTCAAATTTAAAACATCCAATGGTAGGCTGTTCTTATTATATAAAGTACTAGACAAGTATTTTTCTAATTTAAAACATCAAATAGTAGGCTGTTCTTATTATATAAAGTACTAGACAAGTATTTTTCAAATTTAAAACATCCAATGGTAGGCTGTTCTTATTATATAAAGTACTTAACAAGTATTTTTCTAATTTAAAATATCCAATGGTAGGCTGTTCTTATTATATAAAGTACTAGACAAGTATTTTTCTAATTTAAAACATCAAATAGTAGGCTGTTCTTATTATATAAAGTACTAGACAAGTATTTTTCAAATTTAAAACATCCAATGGTAGGCTGTTCTTATTATATAAAGTACTAGACAAGTATTTTTCTAATTTAAAACATCAAATAGTAGGCTGTTCTTATTATATAAAGTACTAGACAAGTATTTTTCAAATTTAAAACATCAAATAGTAGGCTGTTCTTATTATATAAAGTACTAAACAAGTATTTTTCAAATTTAAAACATCAAATAGTAGGCTGTTCTTATTATATAAAGTACTAAACAAGTATTTTTCTAATTTAAAACATCCAATGGTAGGCTGTTCTTATTATATAAAGTACTTAACAAGTATTTTTCTAATTTAAAATATCCAATGGTAGGCTGTTCTTATTATATAAAGTACTAGACAAGTATTTTTCTAATTTAAAACATCAAATAGTAGGCTGTTCTTATTATATAAAGTACTAGACAAGTATTTTTCAAATTTAAAACATCCAATGGTAGGCTGTTCTTATTATATAAAGTACTAGACAAGTATTTTTCAAATTTAAAACATCAAATAGTAGGCTGTTCTTATTATATAAAGTACTAGACAAGTATTTTTCTAATTTAAAACATCAAATAGTAGGCTGTTCTTATTATATAAAGTACTAGACAAGTATTTTTCAAATTTAAAACATCCAATGGTAGGCTGTTCTTATTATATAAAGTACTAAACAAGTATTTTTCAAATTTAAAACATCCAATGGTAGGCTGTTCTTATTATATAAAGTACTAGACAAATATTTTTCTAATTTAAAACATCAAATAGTAGGCTGTTCTTATTATATAAAGTACTAGACAAGTATTTTTCTAATTTAAAACATCAAATAGTAGGCTGTTCTTATTATATAAAGTACTAGACAAGTATTTTTCAAATTTAAAACATCAAATAGTAGGCTGTTCTTATTATGTAAAGTAATAAAAAGTATTTTTCTAATTTAAAACATCCAATGGTAGGCTGTTCTTATTATATAAAGTACTAGACAAGTATTTTTCAAATTTAAAACATCCAATGGTAAGCTGTTCTTATTATATAAAGTACCAGACAAGTATTTTTCAAATTTAAAATATCCAATGGTAGGCTGTTCTTATTATATAAAGTACTAAACAAGTATTTTTCAAATTTAAAATATCCAATGGTAGGCTGTTCTTACTATATAAAGAACTAAACAAGTATTTTTCAAATTTAAAACATCAAATAGTAGGCTGTTCTTATTATATAAAGTACTAAACAAGTATTTTTCTAATTTAAAACATCAAATAGTAGGCTGTTCTTATTATATAAAGTACTAAACAAGTATTTTTCTAATTTAAAACATCAAATAGTAGGCTGTTCTTATTATATAAAGTACTAGACAAGTATTTTTCAAATTTAAAACATCAAATAGTAGGCTGTTCTTATTATATAAAGTACTAGACAAGTATTTTTCAAATTTAAAACATCAAATAGTAGGCTGTTCTTATTATATAAAGTACTAAACAAGTATTTTTTCTAATTTAAAACATCAAATAGTAGGCTGTTCTTATTATATAAAGTACTAGACAAGTATTTTTCAAATTTAAAACATCAAATAGTAGGCTGTTCTTATTATATAAAGTACTAGACAAGTATTTTTCAAATTTAAAACATCAAATAGTAGGCTGTTCTTATTATATAAAGTACTAGACAAGTATTTTTCAAATTTAAAACATCCAATGGTAGGCTGTTCTTATTATATAAAGTACTAGACAAGTATTTTTCTAATTTAAAACATCAAATAGTAGGCTGTTCTTATTATATAAAGTACTAGACAAGTATTTTTCAAATTTAAAACATCCAATGGTAGGCTGTTCTTATTATATAAAGTACTTAACAAGTATTTTTCTAATTTAAAATATCCAATGGTAGGCTGTTCTTATTATATAAAGTACTAGACAAGTATTTTTCTAATTTAAAACATCAAATAGTAGGCTGTTCTTATTATATAAAGTACTAGACAAGTATTTTTCAAATTTAAAACATCCAATGGTAGGCTGTTCTTATTATATAAAGTACTAGACAAGTATTTTTCTAATTTAAAATATCCAATGGTAGGCTGTTCTTATTATATAAAGTACTAGACAAGTATTTTTCTAATTTAAAACATCAAATAGTAGGCTGTTCTTATTATATAAAGTACTAGACAAGTATTTTTCAAATTTAAAACATCCAATGGTAGGCTGTTCTTATTATATAAAGTACTAGACAAGTATTTTTCAAATTTAAAACATCAAATAGTAGGCTGTTCTTATTATATAAAGTACTAGACAAGTATTTTTTCTAATTTAAAACATCAAATAGTAGGCTGTTCTTATTATATAAAGTACTAGACAAGTATTTTTCAAATTTAAAACATCCAATGGTAGGCTGTTCTTATTATATAAAGTACTAAACAAGTATTTTTCAAATTTAAAACATCCAATGGTAGGCTGTTCTTATTATATAAAGTACTAGACAAGTATTTTTCTAATTTAAAACATCAAATAGTAGGCTGTTCTTATTATATAAAGTACTAGACAAGTATTTTTCTAATTTAAAACATCAAATAGTAGGCTGTTCTTATTATATAAAGTACTAGACAAGTATTTTTCAAATTTAAAACATCAAATAGTAGGCTGTTCTTATTATAAAGTACTAAACAAGTATTTTTCAAATTTAAAACATCAAATAGTAGGCTGTTCTTATTATATAAAGTACTAAACAAGTATTTTTCTAATTTAAAACATCCAATGGTAGGCTGTTCTTATTATATAAAGTACTTAACAAGTATTTTTCTAATTTAAAATATCCAATGGTAGGCTGTTCTTATTATATAAAGTACTAGACAAGTATTTTTCTAATTTAAACATCAAATAGTAGGCTGTTCTTATTATATAAAGTACTAGACAAGTATTTTTCAAATTTAAAACATCCAATGGTAGGCTGTTCTTATTATATAAAGTACTAGACAAGTATTTTTCAAATTTAAAACATCAAATAGTAGGCTGTTCTTATTATATAAAGTACTAGACAAGTATTTTTCTAATTTAAAACATCAAATAGTAGGCTGTTCTTATTATATAAAGTACTAGACAAGTATTTTTCAAATTTAAAACATCCAATGGTAGGCTGTTCTTATTATATAAAGTACTAAACAAGTATTTTTCAAATTTAAAACATCCAATGGTAGGCTGTTCTTATTATATAAAGTACTAGACAAATATTTTTCTAATTTAAAACATCAAATAGTAGGCTGTTCTTATTATATAAAGTACTAGACAAGTATTTTTCTAATTTAAAACATCAAATAGTAGGCTGTTCTTATTATATAAAGTACTAGACAAGTATTTTTCAAATTTAAAACATCAAATAGTAGGCTGTTCTTATTATATAAAGTACTAAACAAGTATTTTTCAAATTTAAAACATCAAATAGTAGGCTGTTCTTATTATATAAAGTACTAAACAAGTATTTTTCTAATTTAAAACATCCAATGGTAGGCTGTTCTTATTATATAAAGTACTTAACAAGTATTTTTCTAATTTAAAATATCCAATGGTAGGCTGTTCTTATTATATAAAGTACTAGACAAGTATTTTTCTAATTTAAAACATCAAATAGTAGGCTGTTCTTATTATATAAAGTACTAGACAAGTATTTTTCAAATTTAAAACATCCAATGGTAGGCTGTTCTTATTATATAAAGTACTTAACAAGTATTTTTCATTGAACAATAAAGTCTGTTGGATAAAATATCTAAATTTGATCATTTTCATTGCAGGTGTTTAAAATAAAAAACAGTTTCCCCACAGGTAGTTAAAATTTGAACAATAAGTCTGTGCTCTTTATAATAATTTTTGAAAACCATATGAAAAAAAAATCTTTTTTTTAAATAATTCTGTGTTTACCGTAGAAATGAATAAATATACACGAGATGTGTTTTAGTGATTAATCATGACGAAACCATCAATTGATTTTGAGTAGCTACATAAGAGTTGTTTTATTTTCTCAACAGGAGCTAGCGCTGGTAACTCATCAATTAGTATGGTCTTAGAGTTCGGACTTAATACATTCATCGGAGCCTCGACGAAACGTCACTTGAAACGATCGAAAAATTTATTTTTCTTTCTCGAAAGAAAGAAACTTTTTGAAGAAAAAACATAACGTGTTTTACAATAGCTGCTTATAGTACAATGAGATTTAAAAAGTATTAGTTCGACACGAAAAATAGTACAATAAGATTTAGAAAGTGTTAGTTCAACACGAAAAGTTAACAGTTTTTCAAGGAAATTGTGTTAGAACTTGGAATAAATGTAAATAAAAGTGTGATCGTACAATATTTCTGAAAAACAAACAGAATCCTGTGAATTTTTATTGTACCCTAGTAATGACCACTTTCTCCCTGGGGGACAATGAACTTTTTTTGTTGAACAAAATTAAAGTTTTTTTATATGCAAAAACGGCTCGTTTTGGGTTGAGAAAAAATTTTAAATAGAAGAGCGAACAACGTTTCGACCTTCTTCGGTCATCGTCAGGTTCACGTTGTTCGCTCTTCTATTTAAAATATTTTCTGAACCCAAAACGAGCCGTTTTTAAAATACAGTGTATTCAACAAAAGACTGTGTACTTAATAAAAGGTTCTGAATTCAATAGAAGACTTGCACTAATAAAAGATTGTATTTAATAAAATACTGTGTACTTAAGAAATGAATGTGTAGTTAATAAAAGATTGTCATATGATAAAAACTGTGTATTTAATAAAAGACTGTGTTTCAATAAATTACTATTACTTAATAAAAGACAGCATTGAATTGAATAGTGTGTGCTTAATAAAATACTGTGTATTTACTACAAAACAGTATTCAATAAAAAACTGTGTATTTAGTACAAAACAGTATTCAATAAAAAACTGTGTATTTAGTACAAAACAGTATTCAATAAAAGACTGTGTATTTAGAACAAAAGAGTATTCAATAAAATACTGTGTATTTACTACAAAACAGTATTGTATAAAAAACTGTTTTTAATTGAATACTGTGTACTTAATAAAATAATGTGTATTAATAAACAACTGTGCATTTAATTGAATACTTCCTACTTGATAAAAGACTGTGTGCTTTATAAGGGTCTGTAGCTCATAAAACACTGTGTACTTAATTAAGTACCATATTTTTTAAAACACTATGTACTTAAAATAAAGACTGTATTTTATCTATTCAAGTTGATTATACGACTGACAGATCCACCGATTGTTAACATCTCTTTATAAACTACATTTGTATAATCGTTTGATTATATCAGTCAATATTCTGCCATTATATTCCATCCAATAGGTTTAGGTGAATTAGAAGTTAGGTTGGATTACATAACTATGTTTATAAACTCGCGACAAATTGACAGAAATGAAGAAAATGAAACTGCCTTCTTGTGAGGTTAATAATAATTAGTAACAGTACCATTATATTGTATTAATTGTGATTAAAATCTGATCAGATATTTTCCAACTATACTGCTACACGAATCTACATAAATTAAAACAATAATATCGCCACCTGGTGGGGTTAATGATCGTTGTTGTTGGTATTAAATTTAAGATGTACAAAGAAAATTGATATTAACACAAAGAACTGAATGGATAAACTGCATGCCGTGTTTCATATTTTTACTTACTCATTATAATAAGATGGGAGTAAGAAAGTGAGGGGCACTTCCCCTGTATGTAAGTGACGTCACATTGGTAACTTCCTCGTCTTCCATTTCTAAGGGAGAGATTCTTAGATAGGCAGCGGACTCTTGAACCATAAAGTTAGCTCTGTCCGGATTGGCTAGTTCCTGAAGCGGCTTTTCTACGTCATCGCTGTACAAGTATATCCTCTTCCATTCAGTGGAGGTGTTTTTTGTCCACGCGATGAAATAAACTTCGCCACATAAAGCGACGTCCACGTTACAGGGCAGTGAAGCAGATTCACCAACAAGCCCCATCACTGTTGAACTGGGATCTGCAGAAAGGTAAAACGTTTGTAGTTGTGTCAAACAAACAATAATTAGTAGCACTGTGTGAGAAGACACTATCACATTTCATGCTTTCTAGGAAACCAGGGGATCTGTTCCCCCGAAAATTCTCTTGTCCTTCTCTTCATCACAAGAGCTGATACTACACTTCGAGCGACTTGAAACAAGAAGTCTTCAACACAAGCTGTTATTTATCACTTTAACTACAAATTATATTAAAATATTGAGACACATTAAATTCGATTATGGTCTCGTATTTTATCAACTTTAACTCAGAACAAGTATTACATCAAAAACAGTGATAATTATTGTACTTATGGCAAAATTCTGCTATGTTTACATATAGTACTGTGAAAAGTGTTAGAACAAAGATTTATTTATTATGTATATATAGTACTGTGAAAAGTGTAAGGACAAAGACAAAAATTATATTACATTTAAAGAACAATCGAAGATAAATCACAGGTGAAACATCAAAGTGTTATTAATATTTAGTACAACAGAAACTCTGCAGTTCAACAAACAGTCAATATTTCATGTGTTCCTCTCTTGTTTTAATAACTCCCAATAGTATTTCAAGCATTGTAACTTCATATTTAATCAAAGTTTACTTTGGGATTTTACTACAGATGTCTCTAATACACTCCCATAAAGTCTCTGTGGAAGGAACCTTTGATTTATCAAGTTTTTGATCTATCAATCCCAGATCAGGTCTCCGTGAGGACCACTGTATCATTTAAATGACTCCAGCAGCTTCTCTCTTAGCAAAGTAATTTATACACACGTTTGATGAGTGTTTGGGTCACAATCAACTGTGTACCCCATGATGTCCAGTGTCTGATTGTACTTGTACTGGTTCATTATTAAACAACTGTGTACACCATGATGTTCAGTGTCTGATGGTACTTGTACTGGTTCATTATTAAACAACTGTGTACACCATGATGTTCAGTGTCTGATGGTACTTGTACTGGTTCATTATTAAACAACTGTGTACACCATGATGTTCAGTGTCTGATGGTACTTGTACTGGTTCATTATTACACAAACAACTGTGTACACCATGATGTTCAGTATCTGATGGTACTTGTACTGGTTCATTATTACACAAACAGTTGTGTACACCATGATGTTCAGTGTCTGATGATACTTGTACTGGTTCATTATTACACAAACAGTTGTGTACACCATGATGTTCAGTGTCTGATGATACTTGTACTGGCTCATTTTTACGCAAACAACTGTGTACACCACGATGTTCAGTGTCTGATGGTACTTGTACTGGTTCATTATTACACAAACAGTTGTGTACACCATGATGTTCAGTGTCTGATGGTACTTGTACTGGTTCATTATTACACAAACAGTTGTGTACACCATGATGTTCAGTGTCTGATGGTACTTGTACTGGTTCATTACTACACAAACAACTGTGTACACCATGATGTTCAGTGTCTGATGGTACTTGTACTGGTTCATTATTAAACAACTGTGTACACCATGATGTTCAGTGTCTGATGGTACTTGTACTGGTTCATTATTAAACAACTGTGTACACCATGATGTTCAGTGTCTGATGGTACTTGTACTGATTCATTATTAAACAACTGTGTACACCATGATGTTCAGTGTCTGATGGTACTTGTACTGATTCATTACTACACAAACAACTGTGTACACCATGATGTTCAGTGTCTGATGGTACTTGTACTGGTTCATTATTAAACAAACAGTTGTGTACACCATGATGTTCAGTGTCTGATGGTACTTGTACTGGTTCATTACTACACAAACAACTGTGTACACCATGATGTTCAGTGTCTGATGGTACTTGTACTGATTCATTATTAAACAACTGTGTACACCATGATGTTCAGTGTCTGATGGTACTTGTACTGATTCATTACTACACAAACAACTGTGTACACCATGATGTTCAGTATCTGATGGTACTTGTACTGGTTCATTATTAAACAACTGTGTACACCATGATGTTCAGTGTCTGATGGTACTTGTACTGATTCATTATTACACAAACAACTGTGTACACCATGATGTTCAGTGTCTGATGGTACTTGTACTGGTTCATTATTAAACAACTGTGTACACCATGATGTTCAGTGTCTGATGGTACTTGTACTGGTTCATTATTACACAAACAACTGTGTACACCATGATGTTCAGTATCTGATGGTACTTGTACTGGTTCATTATTACACAAACAGTTGTGTACACCATGATGTTCAGTGTCTGATGATACTTGTACTGGTTCATTATTACACAAACAGTTGTGTACACCATGATGTTCAGTGTCTGATGATACTTGTACTGGCTCATTTTTACGCAAACAACTGTGTACACCACGATGTTCAGTGTCTGATGGTACTTGTACTGGTTCATTATTACACAAACAGTTGTGTACACCATGATGTTCAGTGTCTGATGGTACTTGTACTGGTTCATTATTACACAAACAGTTGTGTACACCATGATGTCCAGTGTCTGATGGTACTTGTACTGGTTCATTTTTACACAAACAGTTATGTACACCATGATGTTCAGTGTCTGATGGTACTTGTACTGGTTCATTATTACACAAACAGTTGTGTACACCATGATGTTCAGTGTCTGATGGTACTTGTACTGGTTCATTATTACACAAACAACTGTGTACACCATGATGTTCAGTGTCTGATGGTACTTGTACTGGTTCATTATTACACAAACAGTTGTGTACACCATGATGTTCAGTGTCTGATGATACTTGTACTGGTTCATTATTACACAAACAGTTGTATACACCATGATGTTTAGTGTCTGATGGTACTTGTACTGGTTCATTACTACACAAACAGTTGTGTACTCCATGATATTCAGTACCTTATGGTACTTGTACTGGTACATTACTACATTTATTTTGTATATTTCCTATTACCTCAGCAGAAAAACATGTCCAAATCATCACATTGTCTCCTCCTTGTCTCATTCATCCATAAATCAGTTTCCAATCATTAACTAACCAGTTTTCATATTTTTCAACAAATTTCAGTCTTGACAATATCTGGAGATCAAAGTAAAGGTTTTATTTAACTGCTACACAACCAGATATTCTGTTCTGGATTAGTCTTCTTGATACTGTAGATCTGAACATCTGTCATTTGGTACATGGTTGTTTATCTCAGGCTTGATATCAGTCTTAACTGTCCCAAAAGTTACATAAACTAAGATAGTTAACATCAGTATCTATGAATTTAGGTGTTCTGTCTCTTACTTTACTATTTTCACATTATTATATAAGGTTTTTGGAACATTTACAGTGTGTGACGATTTGTCAGAGAGTCCAATCACCATCACGTAAAGCTTTAATGTAAACTCTCTTCTACTGACAATTCTCTATGCCTTTTAAGCTGTGGCATGACAATGTAATTTATTAAATAATTTAATTGATTTATTCTAGTATATACCAGAACCATATGCTAGATCCTTGTCAGCTTCTTTTTATGTAATTAAGACCGTATATCAGTATGTACATTCAAGCAAAACCCTTATGACATGTCCTTGGTATAAATATATTGTAATTCTAAATAATGGTAACTACTTTCACCTTGGTTTATTCAGTTGTCAACAAGGATCAGTGAAACATTACCACAGTGTTGAAATCTACGTTCTGTGATGGTATGATGGTATTACCACAGTGTTGAAATTTACGTTCTGTGATGGCATGATGGCATTACCACAGTGTTGAAATCTACGTTCTGTAATGGCATGATGGCATTACCACAGTGTTGAAATTACGTTCTGTGATGGCATGATGGCATTACCCACAGTGGTGAAATCTACGTTCTGTAATGGCATGATGGCATTACACAGTGTTGAAATCTACGTTTCTGTAATGGTATGGAAGAATATTACTCTGAAAAGTTTATGTTTAAATAGTGTCACGATAAGACTTGTTTCAAAGACAAACGTCCTATAAGGATCTAGTTTGAACAGAAATATAAAAAGTATCACAAAAGGTTGTTGTTGTTTTGAATTAAGCACAAAGCTACAAATGGGCTATCTGTGCTCTGCCCACCATGGGTATAGAAATCCGGTTTTTAGCCCGCAGACATACCGCTGAACCACTGGGGGCGTCACAAAAGGAAAAGCTATTGTGATCTGTATTGGTCACTCGCCCTTGTGTGACATTTTCGTACAGAGGACGGAACAAATAACTTTGGTTTGAAATGATACTCGTTATAAATGTCACGGATGTCTGGCGCTAAAAGTGATTTATGTAACATTTCATAGTATTTTTGTCGACAATAGAAAGATTACCGTTTCATCTAGCGTTATTGCATTCTGATCGTTTTCAAATTAAACTGGATTGTTCTTTTCTCTTTTTTTTTTGGTGGGGGTTACCAAGTTTAACCAAAAGAGTACTGAATATAATTAGCTGGAATAAAAAATTCAAATTCTGTTCGCTTGGGTTACGATTAAGCTGATCTCTCCTTGACCACGAGTAGGTTTGTACAATCATCTTCAAAAGAAAAGAAACCAGAAACCGTTTCTGTCACCTGGAGTTTATTCCATTTGGTAGATTCCAAACAGAGATTCGTTGTTCAACTAAATGATATCCCCAGCTTTGTTTCACTTGTTTTTCACAGCTACTGACAAAGGATTGCTTGGAACGGTAGTTAAGTATTATAAATAATAAATATAGCTGGTAGCTACACCCAGGCATGGCCAGGTTAGGGCGGTTCATGCGCGATCTCAGGGTCGCAAGTTCAAATCCCCGTCACGCCGAACATGATCGCCCTTTCAACAGTGGAAGCATTATACTGTGACGGCAAATCCCACTATTCATTGGTAAAAGAGTAGCTCAAGAGTTGGCGGTGGGTGGTGATGACTAGCTGCTTTTCCTCCAGTTTTACACT
Organism: Carcinoscorpius rotundicauda; assembly: GCA_011833715.1. Lineage (NCBI taxonomy): Eukaryota > Metazoa > Arthropoda > Merostomata > Xiphosura > Limulidae > Carcinoscorpius > Carcinoscorpius rotundicauda. The sequence continues at coordinate 72,592,407 of CM022400.1, forward strand.
CCTAAATAAGGGACGGTTAGCGAAGGTAGCCCTAGTGTAGCTTTGCACGAAATTAAAAACAAAACAACTACTTAAGACGCTAATTAAGACGTTTACAGCCGTAAATCGAACAATAACCTGTCATTTGAATAAGTAGATCTGAGAACATTTTATAATATGTAGCGTTTTCTTAACCCTATGAGTGTCCTTATTGATTGAATTAGCCATTAAGTAAAATGTCACTAGTATGTCGAGATATAACTCAGAGAAAGGTGGTAAAGTTAACAAATATTAAAATCTTTAACGTACAGAAAACAAGCCTAAGATCCTTAAAGAACTATATTCAGTCGAAAAAATAACATCCATCATTATTTTAAAATTTAAAGACAAAATGTCAAGAAACGAAATCCAATTTCAAGTTCGCTTTCTAGAAAACACAGTAAACATTTGAGACTTTTTAACAATTACTTGCTTGTGTACGTCTGGACAAAAATACGTTTTATATTAACAACGAACGTTTAATATTTATAATTTTTTAAAGCTACCTTGCATCAGGCACGAGGCTTTACGTAACGCCGAATCTTATAATCTAGCTATTTGTCGACAATAACTTTTTGCACTAAACCTGGCGACTCGAAAAAGCATTTTACGACAATAAAAGCTGATATTGGTCCCAAAAAACTTGGCTTAATTGCAGACGACAGGGTTTATTGCCTAACGTAATCAAATTTATTAGGTATTATATCTCACTGAACCATGACATTTTGTAGAGACATTTAGTACAGAATTATTCTTCTATTTTAAAGGAATGGAAATGGAATGGAATTTTGGAATTTCGCACAAAGCTACTCGAGGGCTATCTGTGCTAGCCGTCCCTAATTTAGCAGTGTAAGACTAGAGGGAAGGCAGCTAGTCATCACCACCAACCGCCAACTCTTGGGCTACTCTTTTACCAACGAATAGTGAGATTGACCGTCACATTATACACCCCCACGGCTGGGAGGGCGAGCATGTTTAGCGCGACGCGGGCGCGAACCCGCAACCCTCGGATTACGAGTGCACGCCTTAAGGCGCTCGGCCATGCCAGGCCCTATTTTAAAGGATCTTACTTTAGTATTTCTCTGTTGTAACATAGTTTTAGTGATACACAGCTATAAAAAAGACATTTCTGTCACCACCACAGTTCGTGTTTTCACCTTCAGTTTAAACTTACATGTTCTATATGTTACCAAAAGTACACCAATCAATGATTCAATCAATAAATGAACTTATAATCAGGCCGTTTTATTACAACCAATAGCAAAATTATAACTCTATTTCTAGCTGCATATGATCTGCCATTTGCCACGACAATCGTTCCTAAATGAGAACTTAGCAAGTTATCTGTGTTTAAATTCAACCGGTCTAGGTGTTAAAAATCGTATAAGAGAGAGGCTTACGGAGGTAAGGCATAAATTCTTTATTTGGTTATCTAATAAGAAATTATAAAAATAAGTGAGATTGAAGTTCTAAATACAAACGATAGTAATGTGTAAAATTATATTTCATATTTATAACCCTTAATGTGGCGTCATATACAACATTTATTGTTAACAAATTCATTGTTAAACGTACACAACCTGCACTTTACTTCCACCTTCTAGGATTTCAAGCAAAAGTTATCAGGTCATCCTATAAGTAATGTCCGAAAATTTAATAAAGAAAGGTCATCACTATTTCTGTCTATGTAGAAGGTTTTAATGACTAAAATATATAGTAGGACGTGAATAAGAATGTTCAGACAAATAAAAGAAACTAACCCAACTCCACTGTTTAAGATCATTAATCAAATAAACCCTTATGAAGATGGATGTGTCTGAGGATCACATTAGACATATAATGTTTTATGAGTTTAAAGAGACAATAGTGCAGCAGAAACTAAACGAAACATTCAAAGTGTTTATGGTGTGGAGTCTCTCAGTGACAGAAAATGTCGAAGGTGGTTTCAGAAGTTCAGACCGGATGACTACAACTTAAGTGACGCGTCACATTCAGGTCGTCCTGCTGACTTGCTGCTGGTTGCACTTGATGAAGATTGTAATGTAACAGTTGACAAACTAGCACACAAGCTTAATTCAACTCATTAAACAGTTCATAGTCATCTGCAACAACTTGGAAAGGTGTCAAAACTTGGAAAATGGGTCCGCCATGATTTGACAGAAGCCAACCTTAGAGCAAGAGTGGACATTTACACTTCTTTACACTTTCGTTAGCGTAACTCACCTTTCTTTGGACAAGTTAATGACTGGAGATGAAAAATGGATATTTTATAAAATGTTAAGCGTCGCAGACAATGGCTCAGTGCAGGTACACTGGCTGAAGCGTGGATCACTAATCACAGGAATATTTGGTGTGTTCCACTTTGAGTTGCTGCTACTTAATGTAACGATTACATCAGACTTCTATTGAAAGAGGGAGAGTCAGATCTGCAAAGTACAAAACGAAGCCAACGGTGTTATTTAGCCAGTGACGATCCATATGTTAACCCTTGTCTACTTCTAAAAACAAAATCAGTTTAATTGAAAGACGTTATTTAAGATGTTGAAAAGTTCACCTGGTGTTCGTATCTCCTCAAACAGGTTTTGTTCTACGTGTTGGAAGTAAACATTATCATTATTGATGAGACATTTTCGACACAGTAAAAACCATAAATAACCAAAACACCATATCCCTTAAAATAGCACACAACTCAATAGCATTGGGGTGACTTGATAAAAGCGATAACTGTCATGCTTTCTTAAGACAAACACGATGCTTGAAAGCTCCAGTGGAATAAAAGTATAGAACGTGTATCCAAGCATGTTAAACAAGAATAGTTGTGATTCTTTGTTTCACAGAAAACTGAAAAGACGATTCGTGACTATGGTAAAGCTACCTGTCATCTCTAGCTTTGAACTACTGACCAGAATGATCGTAGCTCTTGTAAATAGCACATATAATATTCTGTGGTAGCGCAGTTCTTCAGCTTACGAATACCCCAAGAAGACTCAGTTCGTTTGCTTGTTTTTTTTTTAATTTTACCCAAAGTTACACGAGGGATATCTGCACTAGCCTTCCATAATTTAGCAGTGTAAGACTAAAGACAAGGCAGCTTGTCATCACCACCCACTAACAACTGTTGGAGCTACTCTTTTACCAATAAATAGTAAGATTGGCCGTTACTTTATAATGCCCCCAGAAATGAAAGGCCAGGCATGTTTGATGTGACGGGAATTCGAACTCGCGACTCTTCGATTACGAGTCAAGCGCACTAATCACCTGGCTATGCTGAACCTAGAGGAGTTCACACTAATCACCTGGCTATGCTGAACCTATAGGGGTTCACACTAATCACCTGGCTATGCCGAACCTAGAGGAATTGAGACTAATCACCTGGCTATGCCGAACCTAGAGGAATTTAGACTAATCACCTGGCTATGCCAAACTTAGAGGAGTTCACACTAATCACCTGGCTATGCCGAACCTAGGGAAGTTCACACTTATCACCTGGCTATGCCGAACCTAGAGGAATTGAGACTAATCACCTGGCTATGCCAAACCTAGGGAAGTTCACACTAATCACCTGGCTATGCCGAACCTAGAGGAATTGAGACTAATCACCTGGCTATGCCAAACCTAGGGAAGTTCACACTAATCACCTGGCTATGCCGAACCTAGAGGAATTGAGACTAATCACCTGGCTATGCCAAACTTAGAGGAGTTCACACTAATCACCTAGCTATGCCGAACCTAGAGGGGTTCACACTAATCACCTGGCTATGCCGAACATAGAGGAGTTCATACTAATCATCTGGCTATGCCGAACCTAGGGGATTTCACACTAATCACCTGGCTATGCCGAACCTAGAGGAGTTCATACTAATCATCTGGTTATGCCGAACCTAGAGGAGTAAACACTAATCACCTGGTAATGCTGAACCTAGAGGAGATTACACTAAGGAGTTCAGCTGATATAAAATCATTTCGTATTTTTCAGTCTAACAGTCATTAGTTTTTATTGAATTATATAAAGTTGTTTTTTCGTTTCCTTGTTTGTTTCGCCAAGATGTACACAATTCTAGTTTTTAACTGATAAGCTGGAGGGAAGACAGTTGATCAACAGCGCTCACCGTCAATTCTTTGGCTCCTCTGATCGGATAGCGTGATGTCATTATCAAACTTACAGCCCATCAAGCCAACCTTCCCTCACAAACGTACTTTAAGACTTGTAATAAAGAAATTAACTTATCTGAACAATTCTCACCTTTGGTGTTTATTCCAGGCCCATTTTAGGGCTCAGACCATGCATGGACGAAACAAGAATTTTTTTTTTTTAAAGAAAGAATGCTACTACTACTACGTGTAGTAACACGCACACACACACAAATAAAAGTAAGTATATTAATATATTAATAATAATAATTATATGATAAATAGTAATCAAGGACTAAGAGTCTAGTGCATAGTGGCCAGCTTGAGTTACATTACTTAAATACAAGTTAAAAGGGGAGAGGTATTTAGGACTATTTTCATCATGTACGTGATATCTGTCGAGATCACACATTAATTCATTTTTATGCTAATTCTTATTGAAATATTTTAGAGTATTATGCAGGAGTCTTTCAGATATTGTATCCATGTTTGCATACTTGTGCAAGAATGTGGTTGAGGTGCTACGTGGTACTTTATAAGCTGAAGTTAGTACTGAATTTTGTATACGTTGAAGTTTCTGTATGTGTGTAGGTGCTATGTTAATCCATGCAGGTGATGCATATTCTGTTGTTGGTCTAATGTACGTTTTGTAGATTTTAAATATGTTTGTTGGTGATGTTCCTTGGATTTTACCTGAAAGATATAATTTGCTCTTTTCCAGATTCGTGTCAGGACATTTTTTATGTGTGGTAACCATGTTAATTTTGAGTCATAGGTTAGACCTAGAAATTTAGCAGAAGTAGCAGTCAGTAAAAGTAATCCATTCATATATAGTTTTGGTGGATTTTTTTTTTAGCTTATTCCGTCTGCTGAATAATATGACTTGGGTTTTTGGAATATTGATTTTGATTCTGTATTTCTGTCAGTATTCTTTAATGCTATTTAGGACTGGCTGTAGGTTCGTTGCTGCTATCGATGGAGTGGGGGCACTTTTTCAGACTGCTACATCGTCAGCGAACTGTGATGCATAACCTAAATTTAGGTCCGACAGGGGCATATTGCTCGCTTACATGATAAATAGTATAGGGCTAACAACCCCTCCCTGCGGAACTCCTGCTTCGGGTGAAAAGGGCACTGAGTGGGCCCCATTTACATTAACTTTACACATTCTGTTATCCAGGAAGTTGGAGAGCTAGCGAATAGTTTCCTGGGGTAATTTCATTTCCAGTAGTCTATGTCATAGACCGTTATGCCACACTGTGTCAAATGCTTTCTCAATGTCGAGAAAGCAAGCTACAGTGCATTCATTTTTATTAAAGCTGTCGGTAATTGATTCTGTTAGTCGAATCAGGTGGTCTGTCGTTTGACGGAATTTTTGAAATCCGTTTTGTATTTCTGGTAATTTTGAATTTTCTTCTAAGTAAACTGACAGACGATTACTAATTATCCTCTCTAATACTTTGCCAATACAACTGGTTAAACTAATTGGGCGGTAGTTGTTTGGTTTATTCGCTGGCTTTCCTTCTTTTTGAACATTAATATTGTTGCTTCCTTCCAAGAAACGGGGATATATCCAGCTGATAGTGAGAGGTTAAATAATGCTGTCAGGTGTTCATATAATCTCTGAGTGCCTTGCTTTAGGAGGATAGCTTGAATACCATCTTCTCCAGGGGCTTTCTTTTTTGTGTTCTTAATAGCTGTTACGACTTCTGTTACAGTGATATGATTTATCAATTGTTGAGTGCTCCAGTCTTTTGTTTTTTCTTGGTGTGTAATTGTGTTGACTGGAAATACAGGTGTAAAAATGCTTCTGTTTTGATCAATAAAGTTTGTAACTGTATTATAAAAATACCTGTTCATGTGTGGTCCATGATGTGTCTTGAACGTGTTTACCAGGTGTTTTTTAAATAACTCGGCTTTTTCTGTATTAGTGTATGCTGTTTCTCCATCCAGTTCCAGTGGTGGATATACTGTGTTTGTTGTTCCTGTATTTGTAAATCTTTTCAAGTGTGTCCAGAATTGTTTAGGATCAGTTTTGTGATTTAGCTCGGAACAGAAGTTATCCCAGTTTTCTTGTTTTTGTTGTCTGATCAAGTTTCGTATTTTATTCCTTATTGTGTTTATCTGAGTTTTGAGTGTGGGGTTGCGATTTTGAATGTACTGTCTGCGGAGTATACGTCTGTTTTTAATTAAGTGTATTATGTCTTTATGCGGTTGCCATGAATGAGTTGTTGTGAAGTGTTTTTGTTTCGATATCGAACTGTTTGCTGCATGTTTTAGACACTCAGAGATGATATGACAGTATACATCTATATCTGATGCGTCTGCTGCAATATGCAGTACCTCGGGAGGTAAGGTTTTATTTAATATAGATTGAAAAACTGGCCAATTAGCTTTTTTGTAGTTCAGTTGGTCTTTAGCTATAATTTTATTTAAGTGGGGGGTGAGATTGAAGATACACCAGACTGGAAGGTGGTCACTATCTAAATCGTGACCAGTATGAAAATTTACAAATTTGTGACTCATATTTGACGAACACAGGCATAGATCCAGTATTTCACTGGTGCCGTGTGCGTATGATATATGTGTCGGGGTTGCATCGTTTAATAACGTCATGTTTGTATCATCCAAAAATTGATAAAGTAGGTTCCCATTGGCGTTTATACTGCGACAGTTGAATGCTATATGTTTACTCTTTAGGTCGCCAATAATAAGAAGATTGCAATTGCTATTATATAATATATTCAGTAAATTTACATCTAGCACTGTACTGGGCGAGCAATAGATTCCCGCCACAGTAACATCTGTATGATTTAGCGTTTTTATCTTAATAATAATTGTTTCATTACTGGATGGGATACTGAGTTCTTGAACTATAAGTTCAGTCTTATACAATAATAATATCCCTCTATTTGGATCTCTATTATCCTTCCTGTCATGTCTAATAATGGAGTAGCCACTTAACTTAAATCTATGGTAGTTATAGAGGAGGGTTTCACTAATTAAAATTACATCAGGTTTTATGGAGTTTGTTGTATCTTCAATCTCATGTTTCTTGGAAGCAAGAGCACCCTGGATATTGATATGTAGGACTGTGAAGTTAGCCATGTTTAGTAGAGTTTATAAGTGAGGTTAAAATTTGCGGCAAGAATTTCTGTATGTTTTTCAAAATGATTTTGTCATAATCTGTTTCTCTTATAGAATGCGCTTTGAAACCGCCCGCCATGCAAAGACATCTGGCGACAGAATCTGACACTGAAGGATGTGTGTTGGGAGATCGTGTTGTATGTCACGAAGTTTAACGTCAACCTTTCAGATGAAACTGGACACAAATAAACAAATTTACTTTCAGGACATATAAATATTCCAAAAGGGCTCTCGTTTTGTACGTTATACGTTCCAATAATGGCTATATCTCCTTTAAATTAACCAGGAACCATATGATACGATAAAAAATATCAGATAAATTTTAAAGAACTACAAAACGTCAAACTGTTTGTTTGTTTTTTTTAATTTCGCGCCAAGTTACACGAGAGCTACCTGCGTTAGCCGTTCCTAATTTAGCAGTGCAAGAGCAGACGGAAGGCAGCTAGTTATCACCATCCACCGCCAACTCTTTGGCTACTATTTTACCAACGAATAGTAGGATCAACCGTCACATTATAACGCCCGCACAACTGAAAAAAAAGAGTATGTTTGTTGTGACAGGGATTCAAGCTCGCGACCATCAGATTACGAGTCGAACGCCAGGCGGCCATGCCAGGCCGTGCGCGTAGAAGAAAATAAAGAAATCGTTTAATTATTTAAAGGATCCAAAGCTGAACACGTGAAACGTGCTTCAGTAAAGGTTCGCAGTGTGGACACACTGACTAATTATACATTCATCAAACTGTTTTGCCTTTTTAATCAGATAATTTGATGACGTTCATTTAATTTTTCTTTTAAGTTGTTTTTATATGGTTTTGAATTTTTTTGGAATACGCTTTAAGGGCCATTTAATTAAAATTTTATTTTACTATCTCACCTACAAATGTTACATATTATTACTCATCTATTGATTCACGATCTTTTTTGGCAAGGTATTACAACACAATCTCTTTAAGCTGTCTTTCAACGCCAGGCATGGCCTAACGGTATGTCATTCTCGAAATGTTGTGTGTCTATATTATGAACATAATCAGATGAAAATTTAAAAAGAAAAGGCTTTATTGGTTTTTGACTTTCTTATATAGCGTTCATTGTATTAGATACGAATCTATGAGCATTTTGGATTATATCGAGAGCTTATGTAAGGTTTTTAAATTAGTTATACATCAAAACCTGTTTGTTTTTTTCCTTTCACAACTGAAACATGATGAAAGTTATTGGTTAGGCTTCTAAACTGGGGCGTGGCTTAGCAATAGTACAAAAAGAATCGAAAAGAAGACATAATATTTGTATAATTTTTTTCGCGCAAGGCCACACAAGGGTATCTGCGCTACCAGTCCCTAATTTTCAGCTTTATATAGTGTTGCTGCGTATTGATATTGGTTTAATATTTCGTAAAAGTGAATACTAAATTATTTAGAATGAGTTGTGGTTTGGTCCAGCATGGCCAGGTGGTTAGGGCGCTCAATTCACACTCTGAAGGTCGCTGCCGGTAATCGCCCTCACATAAAACATACTCGCCCTTTCACCCACGAGGATGGCCGAGCGCTCGTAATCCGAGGGTTGCGGGTTCGCGCCCGCGTCGCGATAAACATGCTCGTCCTCTCAGCCGTGGGGGTGTATAATGTTACGGTCAATCCCACTATTCGTTGGTGAAAGAGTAGCCCAAGAGTTGGCGGTGGGTGGTGATGACTAGCTGCCTTCCCTCTAGTCTTACACTGCTAAATTAGGGATGGCTAGCACA